>WMHX01000031.1:0-304063 GCA_013420875.1 Thelonectria rubi
AAAAAAAAAAAAAAAAAAAAAAAAAAAAAAAAAAAAAAAAAAAAAAGGACGCCAGCCAAAGGCAGAGATAGGAGGAGGAGACGAAGAAGGGGTGCGGTGGTTGAGGGTGGGTCACCTTTCAGTGAAGAAAGTGAGTGCCAGACAGGGGTGGGGAAATATTGGGGCGTGCGTAAACGCTTAGGGCAGTGGGGTGCACGGGGGAAAGAAAGTGGGCCTTGGGGGAGTGGTAGGGAGTGGACAAGGGGGACGGATGAAGGAGGCATGGGAGTGAAGACGTGAAGGGGAAAAAAGGCAGCTGGACCAGGCCATTGCCGTTCAAGCAGTGTGAGTCTAAGGAACAGGAGCCCTTGGGGCTGAAGGTACCTGGAAACATATACATATTGCGCCAAAGACGCCAGAGGGCGCCACTCTGGGACATCAAACCTTATTGATGTGCTCCTTCCTCCATCAACGACACCAAGACAGACCCCCCCCCCTCCATCCCACACTCCCATTCCCATTCAAGATCCCATTCAATCGTGATCTTTCTCTGGTTTTTATTCTTGCCTCTATCCAAATCCTACTCGGCCTCTCCTTTACACCTTCATTGTTATTCTTTTTTTGAGTTTGAGCTTGCCGTTTCCAGACCCTTGTGCCGCACTCGACGCTGTTGCATTTAACCTTGCAGACAACCACCATCCAACCAACCTCGACGAACAACAAACCTCTCTCTCTTGGTCCTCGTCCACCCCAAGCTCCGTGTATAATAGAAGAAGCTTTGCGATCGCTGCCAGCCCGACGGTTCCCTCCCTTTTGCTCTGCACTAGCCGCTTGAACCCAAGATCCGCCGAGAAAAAACGACCCTGGAAGCCACCGCACCAAGCGCCATCCGTTGCCGAAGTGTGCGCCAGGAAAACGACCCAAGACAGGAACAAGGAGAGACCTCGAGCACTTGCCATTGATCGCTCTGCCTTGGGGGTTATCTTCGACCTCGACCTCGACGTCCCAAGCCCTGTCTTGCGCCTGCCCGCAACCCGCGCGCGCCAACCGCCAGCCTCGTCCCTCTTCTACCCAATGTCCCTGCTCTCAACGGCATCGCGTAGCTGAACAAGGCCCAAAAGAAAACCCGAGGCTCCAAGATCGACCCTTCCGTATCCGAGTGCGTCACCAGAGACAGTCCTTTCCGCACAGCGTCGCCTCGACAGGGGGCCAATCACAACACCTCGCTCCGGCGGAATATTGTTTCGACAAAACAAATAAAGACCCTTCCCGGAAGAGGAAAGCAATAGAGCAGCAGCATCACATCACACAACGCCTACAGCCCGTGCCAGCCGCCGCCAAGTAACACCACCACTCACCACAACATCTCGGGGCGCGCATTGCCATGGAGGCGGCCACCAGTTTCACGTCCCGTCGCCCTGCAGCAGGCGCTTTGCCTGCCTTTTCTCTGCCTCCCCCCAACGCAGATGTTCCAAGTATGGCAAAATATCCCTTGTACCCTCCCCTCCCAGGCGGCATCTTCCAAAACTCCCTCGATTCCGCTTCGACTGGGTATTCCACTTATACACCGTCGTACCTCCCCCTTCCTGGTTCCCTCCCTGATACTCGCCGTTCTCCTTCTCCCAGTGTTCTGACCCCTTCGCCAGGAGCCAGCGACGGTCTGAGCCCTAGCCTTTCCAGTGTCAACACGGGCAGCTCCCAAGGCTCCCAAGCGCCTGCCGGCATGCAGTACTCCTCGTACGGCCACGTCCATGGATCCTGGCCCACGCCCGTCAGCTCTTCAGCCTACACCGTAAGCTCAGCAACCGCTCCGCAGCCCTCTCTCGGCCAGCCCTTTGGGAGAGCCTCCATCTTCAACCCGTCCGGCGGCATGCAGCACCCCTCCCACTTTAGAGACCCGCGAACCTCGCAGTCCCCGGCCACCGGGACTGACGGCCTCCCCGCGCCCCCCTATGGCGACGTCCAGCAGCCCTTCCAGACGGCCATCTCGAGCGGTGGCGCCGGCAGCGGCGGTCCCCAGAGCTCCGGTCTTTCATCTGCTCCCCCGCCTGCCCAGAGCGCCATTCTGAGCTCCCAGAGCACCCAGCCTCCTACCCCCTCCAGTGCCCCGGCCCACGTTGAGTCGTATACGCACACTCGGCCCGGCAGCAACTCAGGCTACTATGCCACCTCGACAGCATCTCAACAGCACAGTTTCCCAGCCTACGCCCCTCAGTCTTCGACGAGTCAGCATTCGCCCACTACGACCGGGCCAATGTCCAGGGGACTTTCTTCGATCTCAGGCGCACCGGGGTCGGCTATGGCCCCCCCGGCACCGTATAGGTACCCTCCGTATCAGCCACTGCCGAACATGGGCGGCTCTATATTGTCGAACGTCCACCAGCCCGGAGCCCAGATGACGATGATGCCCGGCATGCCTCCGTACGGCAGCCACTCGATAGTGTACGGGCATGCTCCCGCCCCCCCGCAGTCGGAACGGCCCTTCAAGTGCGACCAGTGTGTCCAGTCTTTCAGCCGGAACCACGACTTGAAGCGTCACAAGAGGATTCACTTGGCGGTCAAACCCTTCCCTTGCACGTTCTGCAGCAAGAGCTTTTCGAGGAAGGATGCGCTCAAGGTACTTACCCACCACCACGTCGGACATGATGATTGTTGACTTACACGTTTCCGCAGAGGCATCGGTTGGTTAAGGGTTGTGAAGGAAAGCCCAGCGATGGTGGGAACAACGACAACAACAACAACAACAACGATAATCGAAACCCGGAGAGAGAAGACAGCAACGAGCCGATGAAGAGGGAACCCTAGGGGGGGGGAAGCAGGTATCGACCAAGGAGCTAACACCATCCGCCACTATCGCAAGCAACAACGAATTGGACGTGTTAAGAGAAAAGGGCGCAAACAAGGAGGGAGATTTGAAACATTGGCGTCATTGGGAACTCGATTGGACATGAGCAGCAAAGGCCCTCATAAGGAAGCACTTGTTATTTCTGTTTATTGAATCGACTTGATGGCACGGATTGGGACAATGCGACTGGGCGGACCTCTGGTAAAGGAACGACCACCATGTATAGGATTGGAAGCGCATGCACAACAAGACGGATTGGATTTGTTATGGAGGATAGGGCATTTAGGACCGAACTGGCATTGGCACTGGCAAACGGGAACGGGACAGGGACAGGGCGGCGGCGACGAACGGACGGCCATTGTCGGAGGCTCCAAGCACGGAGCTTGTATGGGATTAATTGTGATACCTAGGATGGCCAAGGCATGGTTTAGACAGGACCCGGGTGTTGGTCGGACGGGATTTGATATTATTGGACATGTTTTCTCCATGACACTTGTACGGACTCTTTTTGACGGGGTGGGTTCTTGATCAGGAAGCACAACAGGACGGAAGGATCCGGATCAAGGCACGAAGCAGGGACGAGACGGGAACAAGGACGAGGCGAGAGGTTTGGAAAGTGGTTGACCCACGAGGCTTGCAGCTTGAGGCTCGAGGGACGGACTCGAAACGTCTGGACGCAGAAGAGGCTGGTGGCGGCAGACGCCATGTGGGCAAGCCAGGAACCACGCAGACATGGGCATGGGGTGATGCAGGCGACTGGGCATGAGCCAGACGGCTGGGATGGGATGACGAGGCCTCGAGGACTTGGGTTTGAGGGTTTTTGGGATCATGGACTGGTGTTTTTTCCTGCGAGGTCGACACCAGGATGGACAGGCCAAATTGAATTGAAGACGTTGGTTAAAGCAACCCATCTACCGAGGAAAAAGCGAATATTCTGTCAAGACATTACCGGTGGAACACGGACATGGGAGGTGTTGAGAGGGGTGAGAGGGCTGAGAGGGTTCGCGGATGATCTACGCTACTTAGGCACATGTAGCTCTCTAGCTCGGGGGTCGGCATGTCCCCTGCGTCGAGGTGGCTTGTTTGCTTGCCATCTGGGAGATGCTCTTGAAGGGAGGGCAGCAGCAGCATGTCAAGGTCTGGCCGAGGTGTGCGGTGAATTGGCCGTCCGGCCCGAGTGCCAAATAAATGGCCGGACCGAAAAAGCGAATGGGACAAGTCGGCAGAGGGGAGAAAAGAAAGGAGGAGTCGGTCCCCCCCAGGTTGGCCCGTGTCTGGATATGATCAACATTGTCTCTCTATGCTCGATTTGATAAGGCGACACTGGGACTTGCGGAGGGGCTACTGCTTTACTAGGCATGGAGGGCGTTGAAGAAAGGCTGGGCGTTGAAGACTAAGGTAGGGGGGGGTGTCGGCTTCAAATCTTTCTTCAGCGCGCGCGCGAGAGCCGAAACCCAGAGCGGAAATGTAGGCGCTCAAGGCGCTGCACGAGGTACTCTGTACCGCGAGCTTGGTTCTCTACCCAAAAAAGAAAAGCAAATTATGGATTTAAACAGCGAAAGCCGTGGGCATGAAGTCATGGGGGGGTTTCGAAAGCGGTTGGTTGCGGCGGTGGCGGCGGCGGCGGCGACGGCGATGGCAACGGTGACGGCGCCAACCGAAAGCGGGCACGGCAGTTGTTTTTGGATGGAGGTGGATTTTGGGCGAGGCGAGAAGCGAGCGAGGGCCGCGGGGGGTGATGATGATGGACGGTGGTGATGCAGGAGAGTGGTCGAGTAGGCCATGGAGATGCATGGACATGTCTTTTCCCCCCTCCATCCGTCGTTTGTGAGCCCATCTGTCCTGCCCAAACCACTGTGGCAAGAAGGGGAACGACTCAATCTTGACCGTAGGCGGAAGGCTGAGACGAGTGCGATGGCGCTATCAGTATGGGTCCCCGAGAGCTCGGGGATCATTCTTTAGCACTCCCCCCGTTCTAGAACTTGAGGGGGGGGTGTGATGCCTCGTTTTCCTCCTTGGGGCCAACTCGCAGCTGTGCAGGGGCTTCGGAGGAAATCTTCGGGTAGCAGATGGCATCATGTCATGTCATCTCAACGAATACCCTTCTTCTCTCCCGAGGTTAAAAAGCACCACGAGATTGGATGCTGCGGTTGCAGATGGAGAGTTCTTGGTCCCAACGCCCCGGGTCGACGGGCCGCCTGTTTTTTTTCTTCTTGGCAATGCGTGTGTTTATTGGTGTTGTTGGTTCATTCTTGTCCTTCTTGTTTTCCTTGACGGACGGACCCGGGAAAACTCGTGGCAGATGGGTTTTTGGTAGTGTTTGCTTTTTGGGGCAGATACGAAGCTACTTACTCTTATCGGTCTGCACGCCGGTTGGTTAAAACTTGGTTATCACTTATCCGTATGTGTTTGCTTGTTGGTTCAACTCGAAACAATAGATTGTATTCGTACATATCCGCATGCATCTCAACCACCCTTCAGCCAGCCGTCGTCTTCTGCATTCCGTTTCCTCTTCCTGATGCTCCCCGATTGGGGCCACGACTATGTCTCCTCGCACGTATACATACATCCAATGCCCAACCATCATCGCCGACCATTCATCAGACGGGACGTGGGGGTTTTTTTTTTTTGCTGCAGCTGTTGATTTGCTCTTTCTCTCCCTCTCCTCTTCTTTTCTTTTCGTGCGAATAATCCTCCGGTTGAGCTGAGCTTTGCGGCTGAAAAAAAAAAAAAAAAAAAAAAAGAAGAGGAAAAAGAAAAAGGGGAGGGATGTAGGGGTTAAGGGGGTGTCTTCATTCAGGCAATCCTTTAAAAAAAAATTCACGCAGGGAGGCGGATAACCTGAGTGCAAGGCAGTTTAGTTACTCGCAAGGAGAATATTGTCAGTAGACTACGGACCACAGAGCAGCAGAGCGAATGTTTCGGCGTGAGGAATCCAGAGGAGGCTGGAACTCGGCCCTCATGCACGTCTTGTCACTGCGGGCGAAGCTGACTTTTTGCTTCCTTTTTCCGTGCCCTGCTCGGAATACGAGTCCCATGTTCCGGCATTATTGGAACGTTGCTGAGTCCCGCGTCTCATGCTCACCCACCGAGCGAGCAGGCACAGCAAGCAACCAGAACATCTCCCCCTCGCAGCCCATCACAGCACCCTCTCCAATGTCATCGAACCGGCCGGCCGGGAGGGGGGGACGAAAGATCAAAGGGCCATGTTCCCTGCCTTGTTGGCCACGCTTCCCCGACGGGGCGGGTTATCCTGTGCGACGGGCAGCAGGTTAGCGGCATGCAGCCGGCACCGGGGGAGGTTCGCCTTTATTCCCATTCTTGGGCTCTTCTCAGCTCCACGGGTAGCACCGCATCCATCTCTGAGCAGCTGGCCGTCGTCGTTCGTTGGTTCGGCCAGCCGCCCGCTGCAAAATGCATGGCGACGCCAACCAAAACGTCCCCCGAACCAACAAGGCTTTTTCCCCGGGCGTGAGGACTCGTGCAGCGGTCCCCCCCCCTGTTCCACAGGGAGAGCCCAACAGAGGGCAGCTGAGCCGACCGAATCCTTGCAGTTTTCAAAATCCCGCCCCAAAGCCCAAGAAAAAAGGGGGCGTCGAGAAGCGTCGCTGCGTGGCCAAGGCTTGACGTGTCGATCGCTTCTCGCTTCGTTTTGCAAATGAGACGAACAATTCAATAGTCTCAAAGTCGTCGAGCATTCGACGGTGCTTTGAGTTGCGCCCTCCCCGGGGGGTTTGATATATTCTCCTCGGGGGCACGTGGGAGCCGCGAATACGGCAGTCTTCAGCTCGCGGGATCGAACCTGGTTCGTCCTGGTGTCAGGGCTTTCTAGTCATGTTGAGGACCTTTGTCCTGGGAATGGTTGGGCTTGGACTCGCCTGGTGAATGGTCTGCCGAGTTGGGTCGTCATCTGCCTGATGTCGGTTGCGTGTTGCTGGCGTCAGGGCCACTGCCTTATTTGCTTATTCTGCCCTCTGTGTAGCACAAGTTGGCAGTCGACTCGGCCTGAGAGTGTCGTCGTCGTGTTAGACTTTTGTGGCGAAAGTTTGCAGTTGGCTCACAATGACTTGGAGGTTGATACATCAACACACAAGCGTCTCGTTTTATATGCTGCAGTTGAAAACCTCATAATGTCCTTCTATCCAACTCCGTGTCAAGTCTGACTTGATTCCTCTGTCCCATTTTTGTCCTCTCCTGGTCGTTCTTCACCCTCAACTCCCCGCTTAGCGCTGATATCAAGTACACCGGGGACCACATGATTCAAAGAACGAGGACATGTTCGTGGGTGACTGTAGATGAGAAGAAAGAACAATGGCATGCGTGGTCGGTGAAATAAACGACTTCCGACAATCTTCGGACTGCGCTTAGTAGTAGCCCGTCTACAAAATAAGGTCCATTCTCTCTGCAAGGCATAAGTTTTATGCAAATAATTCAAGAGTAGGCGAGGTCACCATGTGTCTTGTAAAGAATGCCCCAGTCCCCAACATGCCCTGCACGCTATTTTTAAGATGTGTTCTCAAGTCTCAACTGGCATCATGATGATAGAAATGGCCTTAATCACAATGCCTGCATCCTGACCATGTTATTACGTTAGGCGAGCACTGTGTTGGAAGACTGGCCGTTGAGAGGACGGGCTTTATGGAGATGTGATGAAATCACTACATGTGGCGATATAGTGCCCGGGAGCGATGAAATATAGCCGGTCTACAATGTCACTCAGCGAATCCCGGATTGGGCAGGTGCTGTTCTTCTACATCCGCAGTATAGGATTATATAATACATGGTTTCAAGATCGTCGCCATTAAAGAGCCAATTGCCCATCCAGAGGATACTACCCTACCTACGTATCTCCTCACGCCTCACAATAAATCGACTCCTGTCTCCTCGGCCTTGAAATGGCGAACTTCTATGCTCCCAGACGCGGTCGACTCGCCCGGCTTCGGACGTAGTCGAGCAGTTCTGTACTGGCTGGAGTCGTGCTGCTCTTGCCAGCGGTACTATAGTAAACCGTTGAATAGGGACGACTGGATAACTTTACATAAGGACCCAAGGGGTAAAGGAGACTAGGCTCTCAGAGCGCTGCAATGGATTATGTAGGGTGGGCAGACGAGGTGCCTTCTTCTGAGAATAGAAGGAACATATTTTACCGTCTTGAAGTGTCTATTATTACTCGTGGTAAATTGCGAGAGAAGCCGACTTTGTCAAATCCGCACGATATGACACATACTTTCCAGGAACGAGTTGTGTTCTTTGGAGACGGGAGCGCGTAGTCCATTCAACATTATTTAGTTGAGTTGAACTCAGTATGTCACCAGGGCCAAACAGCCCCATGGAGCTATTCACAAGAGACATGGGGCCGTCGATATAGCTTGACGTGAAATAAGGAATGTATTTCCGAGTAATCTCTCCGTACTATCAAACTGCACCAAGAAATTGGCATGTACATGCATAGTCAGGGCAACCACCCCTGTCCAAAAGAAATAAAGATGGTCTCTGGAATCCGAATGCCAACAGTACAGTAGAAGAAACCCCCAGTGTAGCCAGCTCAGTGTCAACGTCCAGTCCTTAACAAGGACCGCCGTTGGGATCAGCACTGGACAAGTTAGCATCGCCTCGCTCTCAACAAGCACAGCCCCAAAAGAAGCCCTCTCAGTCGAACTCACGTAAAGGCCCAGTTCTCGTACTCGCGCGACCCGCCGTTGCCGCAGGCCGAGACCTCACGGTCGAGGTAGAAGTAGCAGTCCCCCTCGGACAGGTCGAGCGGCCCTCCCTTGCGGCGTATCTCAAAGTTGGCGTGGATGCCGTCGCCCAGCACCACGCACGCGTACTTAGACTGGTCCTGCTCGAAGCGGCCGCCGATCTGGTCGGCCTTGCAGAGCGTGTCGCGCAGCGTGTTGAGCACGGCGCCCTCGTAGCCCTGCCACGAGTCGCCGCTGCCGAAGCACTCGGCCGCCGCGAGGGGGGAGAGGGCGAGGAGGAGGGAGGGGAGGTGCATCGTGGGCGAGGTGGAGTTGGCTTGGTGGAGGAGAGGGTCGAGTTTCTGGTGTGTTGGTGTCTTCTGGAGGGTGATGCTGCAACAACTCCAACACGCGACCGACAACTCCCTTTATACCTGTTCCTCAACCGGCTTATCCTCATCTCATCCATCTCGGACTCGGTCTAGACGGTCTTCATTGTGGCTATTATTGACCCAGCCAAGCACGAGGAAGTTACCCGTCGGACTCGGAAACCGACCTTGTGCTCGTACGGAATACCCTGAATCCTACTATCTAGGACTGGTTGAGCGGTTAAAACAAGCATAATTCATGGCCGCGTCCATGTCGAGGGACGGATCGCTACTCAATGCTGGACGGGACATCCCTGCCGACTGGCAGCAACACCATTTGCTCGCCGGCCGCCTTCAAGTCCAAACGGAGGAGCTCACAGGGCCAATGCAAAACGGAACTCCGTGCGAGGGCGATGAGCAAGGCCTCCAAGTCCGAATCGAGGTTCCTTCGTGGCTGTGCCGTCAGTCAGCATCGCAAATGCCGCCCGCTCGACACGAAAACAGAATGGCCCACGTCGACGGCAAGATGCACTGCGTTCGCATTGGTCGGGTCGGATTGAACGACAGTCGCCCACTTGATACATCCCGGCAATCCTATGTTTCGTGTTGAGGACGGGGGGTTTTGGGTGAGACTGTTCCTCTTGCCGTCGCATAGACGAGCCGCGCGCAAAGGGGTACTTGCTGGCCATGGAGATGAGGCCGAAGGAGCTTTGTGAGACGTCGGTGGCGGTCACTTGACGTGCAAGTTTGCATTGAACCGAAGTCCGGTCGGTAGGACGTGTGTGTAGAGGGTACTTGAGATGCGGTAAAGGGGTCACTATCACTTGCGGCAAGCACCGGCAGTGAGAGATGTCGAGAGAAGAAACGAGTACCCAAAGTCTCTCGGTGTCCTGTAACCGGTGAGAAAGGCGTTTCTATTCCGACAGTATATAAACCAACCTCACCCCTGACCTCGCTCCCGGCTTGGCTTGCCATCCGAGCAATCGGCACATGTCCTGTCCCTGCAAGTCCGTACATGTCGAGGATGGACTTGGCTCTACTCCCGAGCAGCCCGGCTGTTCTACATGCACATATTCCCGGTGCTGACGCGTTCCTGACCTCTCGTGCTTCAGTTCCGCAAAGTCCACTCCCGCTAGACGATGTTGTGGAAAGAGAAGTGGTTTGATATCCTTCTCTGAAGAAGCTCGACGGGCCGTTGGAGAGATTCCGGCTTCCTAGGAAGCTTTCGCAACCAAATTCCATCCATCTGATCCTTTGAAAGGGGTGTTGGGGAGGTTCGAATCATTGACATGTTGATAGTTCTGCCGTGGTCTCGCCTCCTTGGGATATTCGGGGCACCAGGAGCGTTGCAACCGGCTGCTCTTCAAGCAAGTCACAGGCTGATGAGTTGTGCAGCTACGCGAGAAAGTGCGCCAAAGTTTATTCACCAGTTTTTTATGAGCAGAAAAGGAACACGTGACTGAAGTGGGAGGGCTGAATGATGAGGGCATCACGGGTGTCAAGCCTCGGGGCGCGCTACAAAAGAGATTGTAGGCCGAAACCGTATCCCTCTATCGACTCCTTCTTTCCAGCAGTTATACTTGGAGGTGATCCCCCAGGTTGCCCAGTACTCAAGGTACTGCCCTCATAGGTGGATGCCTCAGCATTCAGGCTCGCCCTGTCGGTCTGGCGCACGAATTGCCAAGCCGCGAACGGTTTGGGACGAAGTGGCTTTTTCAAAAGAGATGACAATGAGACATGAGACATATGCACCTGACCAAGTCAGCAGTCAGCATCGGAACCTTTGCAACCCGGTCGTGATTATATTACGGATTTTTTGTTTGCGTCGTCTTGTTGGGAAGCACAAAGTCACTGCCGGACCAAGTTCTTACTAAAAATCCAACGTCCGCAGGGTACTTCCCCAAAGTATCGGTACATGCCTCCGCTTCCCCCCGCGCGCAACTCGGCTTCGACAATGCCGCGATAAAACGAAAAAGCAATCAACAGGGGAAAACGTGCGCATTTTCCTTCCAGACGACATCTCGAACCCATTTCTTCCCTTAATCATTTCGAGGCTGATTCAGAGACGGTCTTCCAAAGACAAAAAGGCCCGACGTGCCCCGAGGCCAGACGAGCAGAACCGACTCCAATTCCACCCTCGACCATCACCTCCGACGACAGCCCATTAGAACTCGACATGAGCCTCTTCCCCCGCCACGACATGTCCGACATGGACTCCTCCTCCTCCTCCTCCCACATGACCATGGTCTTCCAAACCGACACCGCCACGCCCCTCTACTCGTCGACCTGGACGCCCGCCTCGGCCGGCGCCTACGCGGGCACCTGCATCTTCCTCGTGGCCCTCGCCGTCGCCGGCCGGCTGCTGCTCGCCTTCCGGGCGGTGCAGGAGGCGCGCTGGCTGGACCGCGAGGCCCGCCGGCGCTACGTGGCCGTGGCCGGCAAGACGCCCCTCGCCGAGCGCCTCTCCGTCTCCGACAATGCTAGCAGCATGACGCTGTCGGCCAACGGCGCCGAGGAGCGCGTCGTCGTCGTCGAGCGGAAGCGGCCCGCCGCGAGGCCGTGGCGCTTCAGCGTCGATCCCGTGCGCGCCGTGCTGGACACGGTCATTGTCGGCGTCGGGTACCTCCTGTAAGTTTGCAACGGAATCCTCGACTTGTCTGCCCTACGGCTGGCTAATACCTTTGCAGCATGTTGGCCGTCATGACCATGAACGTCGGCTACTTCATGTCGGTGCTGGCGGGCGTCTTCATCGGGAGTCTCGCCGTCGGCCGGTACATGCAGAGCATCGAGCACTAGATATTTCCGACACTTGATACAATTGTTTTCGCGAGGCGTACAGGTCTACGAAGTACTAGAGGCGTATTTGTTAGGCGTTGGGGGTTCAAGGGTTGTCGGTTTTCCCATCTAGACGCCACGACTCGCAATAGGCAACATGTTCCTCGAGGTAATAAATAAATCCCAACCGCTTTTTGAGTTGAGCACTTCACCCAGCCGGTCAAGCATCTGTAAAGACCAGTGGCCATCTGATGCTACATCAGTCTCAGATAGTCATCCTCAAACATGCACTGCAATTTCAGCCCATTAAAAGCAGTTGAAGGCAAGGCTCTCGAGATCCCATCACCACGACATCCCCGTTGGTAGGTACCTCAAGTACTAGTACCTCTCCGCTACAGGCGCGAAAGCAAAAACCCGCTCAAACCTGCTCTCTCGACGAAGCACTTAAACCTCATGCGGGTTAGCTCACGTCGACTTTCTCGCAACGCTGCGCTGCCGAAAGCCGGTGGTGGTTCATCTGTGCCTTGGCTTCCTTTTCCCTTCGGTTTTGAAAAAAACGGCCCGTGGGCTCCGTCCGTTCGCGCCCGTTCGTCACGGGAGGCGCAGAGCCTCGTCGCCGAATGGCGACAACCTTGTGTCGTCGACTCCATTACTACATGTAAAGCATTTGCTTGTATCGAGTCGGGCGGGTAAAGCTGAAGGTACTACCCGGAATCGCTGGCATCTTTCTACTTTCTAGATGATATGAATAAACTGTCTGCTAAATCAGTTCGTCCCATATCCGTAGCCCCCATAGCCATCTCACCAACAAGCACCCCTCACCACCACACCCAACCCTCACCATCACCACATCCTCACTCCCCTTCAGCCTCTTCTTCCTCCCCCCCATTCCCTCCCACCTCCATCCCTCCATCGTCAGCCTCATCCTAACCTCACGTCATCTCATCAACACCAACCACCACCCCCACCGAAAAAAAATTCACACAACCAACCCCTCCAAACAAGGAAAAGCTCTCATCCCTCGCCCATCGTCCATCCTTCCTTTCCCTCTTTCGTTCACCAAAACCACCAAACCGCTTCCGTCCACGTCATCCCCAAGCCCATAAAAAATTATAAATAAAAATCACATCACTCCCCATTTAATCCCATTTAATCCCATCTAAAATCCATTCATCCCCCCCCTCCCTGCGAGCGAAAAAAGGAAAGAGGCCACACCCCTCTTCCAATCACCTTTGCCTTGCATCCTGAATCCGGTAAGAGAAGGGAAGAAATCCAATGGCCCATGATCCATTCGGCATCCCACCGCCATGCCACCACCCGATCTTCCCTTTCCCGCGTCCCCTCCCCCGCGTTTGACGAAAACGCTCAAGCTTCTCGGGCCTTTCCTCTTTCTCGCGAACCATCGCTAAGACCCTGATGCATGGACAAGCTCAAAGCTCATTGCCTCATTAGGAAGCCCGACTCACTTACACGACATATGCCTCGTCACCAAGTTGCGAATGTGCTTTTACTCGAGGGAGCCTTCTCCCCGTTCGTGAGATATTGTATCATACACGCTCCGCCTTCATCCTCTTTCCCTCCCCTCCAACAGCCTGCTACATATTTCAACAACATCTGATGCTTGCGACGGAAGCAAGCAGTAGCCCAGGTCCAGGGACAATTCAAATATCAGATTCCTGCCGGGGGTTGCAAATGGAAAAGTCCGTTGTCTCTTGGCCCATGATGATTCGTCAAGTCCACTTCGATCCCATCCATAATAACATTCATACCCGCGTTTGCCTCCAATCCCATCCCACCACGAAACCCTTGAGTAAATCCACGATAGACATGTCCTCCCTAAGCCCCTCATGTCTGGCCCCGAAGACCTGGCGCGAATGCACGAGAAACACGTAGTCAATGGCCTCAGTACAAGAGAGAGAGAAAATGAAACACATAAGGCTTGCCGGCACCCAGTCCAAAACGCGCCTGAGTCTGACGCACAAGGAACCTGGCGCGTAGAGTCGAGATGGACGTAAAGGCCACTGAACGGGAGCGTTCCCCGACGAGGGCTGGCTAAGCCAATATTATAGGAACCCATCAGGTCTGTTTTCGAGCAACAAGTCCAGATCCGAAGATTTGAAATTGTAAAACTGAAATAAAAAAGAAAACGAATGCCGGGTGCAAATCAACGCCACATCAACGCCAAATCACCAGGACCGCGCAAATTACAGCCATGTCTGGCGGACGCCCGAGGCCGAGGGTGGCGTCCCGAGAGAGCACGGAGCATCGGGTATCGAAACTAAAGGTTGCCTTCAGTTTTGTGTGTCTTTTCACGATTGGTGGTGGTTGTTTGGAGGCATGCCCGGCTGGGGAGGGATGCCAGAGCCGTAGCCCTGATTCCGTTGCACGTAGCTCTGATATGCAAGAGCCTGTTGGGGGTCCATGGGCATGTTGGGCATGTAGTTGCCGGGCATGTGAGGCTGCTGCGGCATACCAGGTCGAGTGCCTTGAGGGATGTGCTGGTTGGTCGGCTCCTCGGGGGACTCGACCTGATCACCACCGTCGACGCCGTTTTCGTTGCCGGGAGTCGGTTCGGGGGCGTTGAGACAAGCCTAACGGGTGGGAACGCGTTAGTATCGTAGGTCGGGACGTGTCATGGCGCGTTTGGGCGACGCGAGGCATCTTCCGGGTGCGAATAGGACATTGCGTACCTGAATTAGGTTCTTTCCCTCGGCCTTTGTGACAAGAGGTTGGAGTTTTGGTGTCGTGAAGGTATAAACCAGGCCAGTCTCGGAGACGACCAACAGGAGCACCTGGGTGCCGGTGAGGACGGAAAGCTCATAGGCCTAGATCAATGGGTGCAATGGTTAGCGCAGGCACTTGAAGGGTTTTCTTTTCGTCTCGTTTCGCGAGAAGAGCACAGGATATTCGGTCCGACGCGACACGGCTGGTGCACAAGCTGTGAGGCGCGCGACGACGAACGGGGGATGACTGAGGACGCTGGGGACAGAGTTCGTGATGGGATTTGGTGTGCTGACGGCCGTGAATGCTGTCGCGACATGGCGCTGAACGAACCTTCTTCATAATGCCGGCCTTGCGCTTGGAGAAGGTGATGTGCCTTCGCGACTTGTCGCTGATGAACTTGATCTCAATCTTTCGACGCTCGCGGCTACCCTTCTCGTCGTCATCGTCCTCATCGTCTGCGGCGGACGGGCGCTGCCGCTTTACGCCGCGGGACTCTTGGACGGCGCTGCCATTGCCAACGGCGTGAGCGTCGTCGAGCTCGGTAGGCGAGGTCTGGTCGTGTTGATCCGCGATGTCTGCCATTGCGAAATGGAATCTGAACTCAGAACGTCTTGTATTACAGCAACCAAAGGACGTAAAAAAGGTGGTGGAGATACTGCTTTGAGCGTGGTGCCGATGGATCTATACTGGATCTGGAGTGGGAGCGGAGAGAAGAGGGAGCTGCGGTGCGCTGCCTTTTTTTTTTTGTCGCAGAAACCTGGTTGGGCGCGCTCTTGCTGTATCGAGTCTGGTCTAGGTGCGGGCGTGGGTGGCGCGGCGGAAGGAAGCGAGGCAAGGCAAAGGCAAGGCAAGGCAGAGGGCAGGCTTAAGCAGGTTGCTCTTATTGCTCTTGCACGACTCTGCAAGCCAGTGGCATGCAAATGCAATTGTCGGGGCGCTTGTCTGAAAAGGGGGGAGGGGGCGATGGGGGTCGATGGGGGTTGACTGGGTAGGAGGACTGGGGGGAGCCTGGAAGGCGCGAGGGCGAGCGAGGAGGAGGGAGGAGGGAACGTGGACCGGGGAGGTCCTCTTTTTCATTTCCTTTTTTTTTTTTTTTTTTTTTTTTCTTTCCCTTCCCTTCACTCTTCCTCTCACACCGTTGGTCGCTTAGTCGTGGGAAGGGAGAGCCTAAGCCTGCTAGGGGAGCGGACGACCAGGCAGGGCAACTGGCCGTAGCTTGGTCCAGATGCGTGCTAAGCTTGCTTTGACTTTTGCTTGGGAGGCGGAAGGTGGCGGGGGGAGCCCTGGTCGACATGCAGTGGGCGGCGGGCGGGTGGAATGGATGTGAAGGATGCAAGGTCCTGGCCCGCCCAATCAGAGGCCGTATCTCGTCCGTCTGTTGCTGAGTTGGGGAGTCAGCGGTGCTACGCGATTGCAGCAGCGACCGGGATTACGCGTGGTGGAGACAAGTGGGCAATTTAGGGGGTGCCACCGGTGTGTGGCTGCGGAGACTGCGTGCGAATCTTCGCTTTTAATGAGGGTGGGAGGCAATCTGTCGTTGATGTAATCGCCCTGGAGCTGAACCGTGGGACCTTTGTCGGCTCAGGCGAGACAGGGAATCGAATAAACTTCTTTGGGGAGCCGACGGCGAAGAATGCGACAAACTGCCGCGACGCAAACGGCAGTGTTGGCTCGTCTCCGTCGTGGGTTGGTTGACGGTGTTGGTGGTGGTGGTGGCGGCGGTGGTGAGGGCAAGACGGGAGGGAGGAGGCAGGGGCATCGATTGACAGTATGAAGACCCAACGACGTGATGTGTGAACCATCGTCATGGAAGGGGCAGATCTCTGCGGCCCAGCGCCAACACCTGCAGCTGTAATTTCACGTTGGCCCCCAGCTTGATACACACGCGGCACAGACTAATAAAGCAGACTGCGCAACAGATGCGATGAGGCATTTCAAGCGGCAGAGAGAGAAACCAAAGGGAAATGTCTAGGATTGTGTCTGGGTGCACACAGACGGAGAATAAAGAAGCAGCGGAATGAAATGTCTTGTTGGTTCTTGACCTGGACCTTGAAGCGATGTAAGCACACCACAAAAGGCACCGACAGGGACATCTGGCCTTACAATGAGGTGCGATGCCATGTCCGGTCGATTGTTAAGTGCTTCTCCCACACGATACCCATTCCTCGATGGCGTGGCCGAGTCGAGTCCGCAAGCAGCACTTCCCCAGACTGATTGTTTTCTCGCCCTTTCCCTTTGAGTTGAGTCAAGTCCTGGCGGTTGGTCAATAGATCCTCGCTCATGTCAGGGTCCTGATCTTGGGGCGAGGCGGGAGCGGGAACGGGGAACAGTCAAGTCGTAGGCTCGTGGCCATCCTGTATGAAAAGAGGATAGCGACGTGGTAGCCGTCTCACACGGACTGTTCAGCGGACATGGCCAGAATACCCAGTCACCAACAGCGACCGTCGACAGCCTCGAAAGCGGGGAGTAATCGACGAGAACGGAGATGGATCATGGGGGGGCTCAGCCCGCTGTCCTGTTCCTTTCCTCTCTGCTCCGGTTGCGCACAGATTCTGATGGAATCCAACGAGCCCGTTGAACCCAGCCCGCAAAACGGCCCATGGACGATGGCCGGATGCAATCTGCATCATGAGCCCATACCACGGCCACGGATCATGGAACTTGGCCTCACCCGAGGCCTCTCCAACAACAGCCTTACCGGAGCTGCCCTCCATCCCCAGGCCTCACATGCGTCTGATCAGCAAGTGCCAATGAAGGAGGGAATATTCGTACCTGGTGCACAGTCCCCTTCCCTGGTGCGAGCAATCCTGCCGGTGCCTAGCTTGAATCCCGGCCCCCCAGCCCACATCGCCATCACCAGCTCCCCCAGCTCCTGCAAGGGTGATTCCAATGATTCCCACGGGCGTCTGCCCTGTGGCATTGACATTGATGACAACCAGCGGAGGGCTGTCCAGCTCCCCAAGGACTCAGGCCATTAGACATGTCCCGTCTCCCATCTCCCATCTCCGCCCGCAGCCCACCCTGAGTGACACACAAGAGAGCTCCCTTGAACTCCTCTTGATGGGTAATCTCAGCGTTGCCCTGGGCCGGCCTCTCTGAGCCGTTGCTCGTGTGGGTCGCTTCTGTGCCGCATGCAGGCCGCCGCGTGACGAACCACACGCATGTACCCTATTTCGCCCTTCCACAGAATTGCCATCCTCGGACCAAGTTTGCGTCAACTGGCCAAGGTCTCGTCCAAACCATCACTCGGCATGCCATGTCGTGTCGCTCCCACTGCAAAGAAAGCCCTTTGTTGTTAGCATAAGCTTGACTCGAGCCCGACCTCAACGGGTCCAAACTCAACGCGTTTAGACCAAGTCTTTCACCGAGCTCGGGCCGCGAAGACGAAGCCAGCCCAAGCCTAGGTGCTTCTGCCCCCCTCAGTGAGGCTTCTGAGCAATCAAATCTTAACTAGCGCAGATCTGTAGCACAGTAGGTACGGTGCGAAGCACCGCGCGCGACGTGTACGTACCCAGTACTTTGTCGGCAGCAGGCATTGTTCTTCGCGATTTGACCGGCCGACCAGGGCGACCAGGGCCGGATGAACTGAACACGAAAAGCCCCAAGACCCCATAGCATTTGGCACATGGTGTGCCGCGTGCGTCGCCCCCGTTTGCGTCTGCGCCGGCTGGCCTTCCCACGGCCTCGACCTGTCGCATGTCGCATCATTTTCTTGGGCAGGTGGGGGACTCCCATTAGGCGCAGGACATGGCGACGACATGGCTGATTGACCATCAGCAAGCGCCGCAGCGATCCCTGCTTGTGCGACACTGCCCGTACGAGACATGAAAGACATCGAGCTGTTTCCAGCGCAGCTGGGGCCGGTGGTGTGGCTCGCTTCGACTCGATAGTTCTGCCGTCTGGCTGACACATGCTGTCCGTCTTGGACAGCAGCTTTGCCAGCCACATCCGTCCTCCGTATAGCGAACGGAGTTCGTGATAGTCGACCCTAGCGCGGCGCGTCCGCGGAGGCATCGACATCGCGCCGGCAGGGGCCATCCAAGAGCAAAAAGTCCTGGCTCATATCCGTCTTCGTGAAATAACAATCAATAGCGAGCAGTGGACATCGGAGGAGAGGCGGGCCTAGTTTCCTCGGTTCCCCCAACCGACCACTTGGGTTACACTGATCGAAAACCCTTGTGAATTTGGCCGGCGACGCGGTGCAATACCGCACGTCGCGTCGGGGATGATTGGCGGAAGGCTGTCAACGAGCGCCGTCAATCTGGAGCCGGCGATTTCAATTACACGGAGGCGGCGAGCACCTTGGACGTGCCCAAGCGCGAAACCATGGTCAGCGAGGTGGAGCCGGCACCAGTGGACCTCGAAGCCGAAAGCACACTGTCATGTCATCCCATCCCTCTGTCGGAGGACATGTCGACAAACCCTGTGGAGTCTCCAGTACGAAGGCCTGATAGCTCGTCGAACCAAGAGGCGGGGATTGTGACGCGCCCGACGGGTTTGGTGCCCTCGGCTCCGTCGGAGGGGTGGCGGGAAGGTCCAGGGTGTCCAGGGTCGGTCGGTCATCGTTTTGTGATGAAGGGGCGAATTTTAGGGCGGAACAAGTGCGAGCACCTTGACATGATCAGATGGCGCAAGTTGAGACGTCGAGCGCCGGAGTCGGCCGCCAGACGAGGGAGAGCAACATGCCCAACATGGGCCAAAGCAATTGCTGTGCTCTTGGACATGGCCTTGTCAGTTCGCAGCCCCCAGATCTAAGGTTCGATGTCGTTCAACTCCATCTTGCGGTCGAGGCTCAAGGAAGAGACCGATGGAGAAAGGCTTCATTCCGCAGGGGGAATGGTGCCCGACGTGTCTCGCGAATGAAGAGAGACCTGATGCCTCAGATGGGTACTCTCAGGGCATGGCAACTTGGCGCTCGGCCCGGACATGCTTGCACGCGGCGGAGCGGGGAAGTTGAGCCAGCCCAGCCCGGCATCCTTCTCTTGTGGCCAAACTCCAGTGGACCAGGGAGGAACAGCTGGCGGCGGACGGCGTTAGGGGAGTCAGAGACAAGGCTTGGGTTTATTGTCTCTGCTCGAGAGCCAAGTCTTCACATCAGCAGCTTGAGTATCGAGGGCTTGAAGTGCAAGGAATCTTCGGCCGGACCGAGCTTGACCGGAATAGGCAGCTGTCTGGATGCGCGACACAGTGTCAATGGATTGAGGAGCCATGGACGGCGTGGATCAAGGCTGCAGAAACCACCACTCAAGAGGACCGGACGAGCACCGAAGGTCAAGTGAAGGGGTGGAATTGGGTGGCGTGAGATGGGAGGGAAGAGAGAGGGGGGAGGGGGGAGGGGAAGGGAGGGAGCACGGAGGCAACAGGCAGGAGGCAGCGGGAAGCAGGAGGCAGGAGACAGGATGCAGAGGAGGGGGAGGAAGAAGGGCGGAGGGCGGAGGAGGGGGCAGGTGGGCGACTTTTTCGGTGGGTGCTCTCGTCGCTCTAGGTGTCCTGCTCCCAATTGCTGTTGAACCTGGGAGGAGCCATCACCCATCGCCTCGTCGATTCAACTTGCCTTACGAAAGCAGTACGTACTTCATACGAAGACGGCGCAGACCATGCAATTATGGAACACCACGGAAACAGCACAAATGAGACTAGCGTGCTTGGCGGTTGCGTGCATGCCAGCGCCCGTGATGGATGGTCCGTGATGGTGGCCCTGTGGTAATTGTCTGGGGCCGCGATGGATGCAAGACGGAGGAATTGGTGCGGGTCCCTGACCTCCTCGCTAGATGCATAGTCCATGTGGGGATTGCGCTCGGACTGCTGACTGGTCAATCAGAGTCGAACCTCGGAGAAAGGAAAGCGATCAGGTGCTCTTGCTTGCTTGTGCAAGTTGGCCGAGAGTGGCAGTGGAAAGTGCAGTGCCCGGGCAGGGCAGGAGGAAGAAGGCACCTCACTTGGGTAACCAAATTAGCACTCAGGCAAGAAAGTGGACGTGGCACAACAGCTGCGGTCGGTGCCAGCTGTCACTATCGAGACGAAGAGCAACGCACCGCGACACGGATAGGTTCGACATTTGTTTCCATGATGCCTGACTAGCCCGATGCACCTCTCTCGCTGCATGCGAGCCCGAGCTCGGTCTCATCGACGATCGACAAGTGAGGCCCGATGACAAGCAGACCTGCTGCAGCCTCATTATCATCCGCTCTCGCAGGGCGGCTCGTCCCGGGGTTGCCTTGGGCAGCTCCGGTCACCGTCCCCGATGCTGGCAATTGCCGTCCGTCGGCGAGACCGGTTGTTTGCCGGTGGCTGGTGCCTCGGGTCGAACGAAGCTCGTGTCCAAGCGACATCCATTGGATGACAGGCTTCGAGGCGTGCGCACTCGGCCTCGATGTGGTTGCCGTTTGTCTTACCTGGCTGGAGGTGCGGAGGCACAAGGCGAAGTGTTCAGCGTGCCTCATACTGATATTGGGTATTTCCATCTTGAAGACCTTGCGCGATACCCGAGATCTATTATCGAGATTGACTATTTATCAGGAAGCCATCCTTAAATAAGTTTGTCATTAGTATTCTTTGCCGACGCGATTCCTCTCACCTGAGCATGTCTTTTCTACCGACGCAAACCCGCGATAGATGAAGGTCTACAATGCCACAACTCGGGCCATGTCACATTGTCGATTGAGTTCTGCCCTTTTGACGATGGGTCAGGATGGCCAGATAGAATTCGATATTGCCGAGAACAGACAGCTTCAACACCATCCCTCAAGAGGCATGCATCTCCATAGTCCATGGGCAACCTCAACGATTAAGCTTGTCCAACCCAGGCCAAAACTGGGGTCTGCACCCACTGCCGCACAACGTCTGTCAGTTGCAGCCACGGACCCAAGAAACCCCCGTCCCCTACCGTCGCCTATTCCTCATAGTGTCTAGTTTTACGGCTTTGCACCTGTCAAGACACGATTGTGGTTCTTCGGCTCCGAGTGCTTCTAATCTAGGCCGCGGACGGTTGCACTCGATTGCGGTGCCAGACGTTGACGGCAACAGGTTCAAGACGGACGGAAACAAAGTCAGGCCAGTGGAAGGCGCATAGAAGCAACGAGGGCCTGTCCCGGCGGCTCTGCGACGGCGGCTGTTGGCCTCTCGTCGCGCCGGGGCTCCAGAGTTGCTCCAGAGGGCTCCAGAGGGCTCCAGAGTTCGACGTCCCAAAGAGGCGCTTTCGCCATGCAAGGGACCTTTTCATTGGCCACGGCCTCGACTCGCGCCCGTGCCGTTGGCACCTCTGCGACAATGGCCCATGCCCTGAAACCACTCAGGCGAGCCCAAGTCTGATGTGAGTTTCACGGTCAGTCGTCAACGTCGTAGATTTCCTCTTTCTGTTCTGTTCTTTTCTCTTTGCTTGTCTACGTCTTCTCTTTTCCTCTTCTCGTGCGGGTTACGAGCGGTCTCTCATTCGTTTCGGCGCCGTCCATCTCTCCTTTCGCACTCTCATTCTCCGCCTTCATTCAGCTGTCCAACCAATACTTGGTCATTCGCGAATCCAGAGCACGAAGTCGTCGACGCCTTCATTCTCTTCCGCCTCTTGACGAGGCTTGGCCAGTCCAATTCATTACCACCGACGCCGGTCGTCCAAAGCAACAAAACTTGATCAACCATCTTCTCGCTCGAACGAGTTTTGGGGTAGAAGCTCGAAGCGTCGACTTCACTCATAGAACCCCCTAAACCACACCAATTACCGTACATCAACAACATGGCGAACAAGGTCTTCCTCGCCGCGGTCATTGCCGACCTTTTCTTCCTCGCGGCTGGCCTCTTGGAGTTGATCTTCTCGCTCATCGTTCGAAACCAGATGCACGACACACCCACGAACGGAGAGGAGGCCACGCTCAATCTGCTCTATCAGCGATTTCCCCTCACCGCGGGCATCGTCAACGCCAGCTTCATCCTCCTTACCTTTGTCGCCACCCTGCCGGGTCTCTTCATGCCCGCCCGCGGCATTCTCAAGATTGGCGGATACATGGTGACCTTTTGCGCAATCTTCACCCTGTGCGTTGGTGTCTTCCTCTGGGTCATGACGCTGAAAGTCCGTGGCGACTTTGTGGACGTCTACATGGCTCAGGATCCCGAGGTGCAGAGCCTGATCCAGACTTCGGTATGTGCACTCGAGACTCGGGGATGAAACGGATAGTAACCAGTCGAGCGTAGTTTGAATGCTGTGGCTACCTCAGCAGCACCATGCCCGCCTTTGTCACCGATGCGACTTGCCCTAGCCCGGCTGCCGCTGCCCTCCTCCGCGGCTGTGGCACGGCAATCTCCAGCTTTGCCAATGTCCACATTGACAACATCTTTACCGTCGTCTTTGGCATCGTCGGTACGTTCACGCACTCCTTCTCCTCCTCGTGGCGATCACGGCACTAACATCGTACTAGGCATCGACGCCGTCTTCGTTCTGTGCATCGCCTGTCTTCTCAAGGACCGAAAGGAGCGGGAGCGATATCGCCACATCGACGAGAAGACGGGTTTCCGATCCATCTAAACGCCATCGACATCCTCCTTGCCATTGACTGGTACATGGACGAGTTGCATCTTCATTCGCTTCCACGACCGCACAACCGTGCCCCCTCGTTCCTGGTTGTACGCGCTGTGTATTTTCCCCAAACCAATTGTAGTACTTTCCTGGAGATGTAGCTCCATTGCCCGGAGCAGTGTTATAGAGCTATTCCAGGTAAAGGTGTGCCGGCACGAGATGATTTCTACGAAGCGAGTCTTCAGAGTATGTTAGAGGGGGGGGCAACCTCCAGGGGCTGTGTCTATAGCAAGCGTTGCCGCATAATAATCTAAGCCACCTGGGTGATGAATGTCAAGGATAAACAAGGCCAATGTGCCCGTGAGGTTTTTGACGACGGGAGTCATTCATTCAACAGTCCCAAACGTCGTCACGCCCTGCTTGCGACTCCTTGACCGCGTCGTCTCTACCTCTTCGAGCTCCAACTTGGGCCCGTCGGGCATGATCCTCTGCCGGTGCCAGGGCCCAACGAACATGCCCTCCGGGTCGGCCTCGTCCCGAACCGCACGGAACACGTCCAGGTCCCTGCCGTACAGGGCCTCAATCTCGGGGCGGTACGTCTCAAAGTTCTTGGCCCAGTGCGGGCGGCCGCCCAGGTCCTTCATGAGCCACTCGAAGGCCTGGTAGTACCGCTCCCGGCACGGCGGGTCGTTCCAGTACGGGCGGTACAGCGTCGCGTTGAGGTACAGCGTCGGCCCGTCGGGGCGCGTCGGGTCCAGGAGGGGCCGGGCGTTGGCGGTCAGGGTGGTGTCGCTGACGCGGACCTCGACGGGCGCGTGGACGTAGAGGCCGCGGGCGGAGAAGGGGATGCCGTGCGGCACGTAGTCCGGGTCGTCGGGGGTGAGATGGTTGAGCCACGAGCTCAGGCGGCGCAGGGCCTCGGGGCCCTTGTGCAGGGGTATGGCCCATTCGTTGACGAACTGGGAGTAGAGGCAGTTCATCAGGAGGGCCTTGCGGCTGGGCTGGACGGCGCTGGTCTTGGAGCCGTTGGGGAAGCCGTACTGCATGCCGAAGACGAACCACTCGATCCAGGGGAGCATCGGGGGCGCCCACTGCGCCAGGTACAGGAGGTTGTGGTAGACGTAGTACCCCAGCGAGCCGTCGTAGTAGCTGGTCGGGGGGTCGCGCTCCGGCTCCGTCGTCTTGTCGGCCTGCCAGACGACGGCGCGGCGCGTGTAGGGGAACCACCAGACGCGGACGAACTCGCTCCGGGTCCACAGGTCCTCGGACCAGGAGTCGAAGACGGCGCGGTCCCGGTCGATGGTCTGCTCCCACCGGAGGGTGAAGGCGGGCACGGCGCGGAACGTCACCTCGGTGACGATGCCGAGGGCGCCGAGGGAGAGCAGGGCGGCGCGGAAGAGGTCCGGCCTCTCGCGCGGGGAGCAGGCGACGGTGGCGCCGCTCGCGAGGGTGATTTTGAGGGCGAGCACGTCCTCGGACATGAGCCCGTGGCGGAGGCTGCTCCCGTGGGTGCCCGTGGAGATGGCGCCGGCGATGGACTGCTGGTTGATGCTGCCCAGGTTGGGCATGGCGAGGCCGCGGCGCTCGAGCTCCTCGCACAGGGCGTACAGGCGGATGCCGCTCTGGACGACGACGACGCCCGACCCGGCGTCGGCCGACAGGACGCGGTCGTAGCGGTCGAGGTTGACGAGCCAGCTCGACGTGCAGGTAATGTCCGAGGGCGAGTGGGCGCAGCCGGCGGTGACGAGGCGGCGGCGGCAGGCGCGGGCGAGGTCGACGGCCTTTTCGACCTCGGCGAGCGACTCGGGCTGGATGTAGAGCTCGGGGAGCGAGGAAAATGTTCGCGCCCACGTGCGGTGGACGTGGTCGGGCCGCGCGCGGAAGGCGACGCCGTCGTCGTGGCGGTTTGCGAGCTCGGCGGCGACAAGGGGATCCATTGCGATGGGGGGAGGTCGACCAGACCGGGTGAGGGAGAGGGTGGAGGACGAGAAGCGTGTGGGCGAAAGAGGAGGGCCTTGGGAGTGTGTTTACAAAGCAAGCAGCCGCTCCTTCTTCACTCGATTCCGAAGTGGGCGTTAGTCGGGTTTGCGTGTCTCCGGCGGGAGTGGGGACGAGGGAGACGATTCGGAATCGTCAGTTTTACTCGGAGCTGGGCCGGTGTCGGTGCATTGGAGGGAAGGAGGTGGTTTTGGATGAGGAGGGTGTTGGATAGGTACGAGAGAGGCAAATCGAGAGGCAAATCGAGAGGCAATCACGGCTTCGGAGAGAGGGGGAGGGGAAGTGGAGGGGCACAGACGAAAGGGGCGACTATGCGGACATACATAACTACTACTTATAGGTCAATTGGAAGGCAACTAGGAGAGGGAATCGAATTGACAGAGGGAAAGCAGCTTCATGGTACGGGTCGGTATTGCACGAACATTAATGTCAGATAATTCCAATATCCTCGCATACGCCTCCATCCGGTGGGATGAACTGCTCCAGTGGTGGGCGAGATGCTTATTGGCCATGCAAGCCATCGGGGGGATCAAATGCCGAAGAATTCTTGATAAGCAGCGAACCAGCAGAGGGGAGGGACGGGAAAGATGCATTGGCGCAAGCAGGGGTCTCGATGGTGTCATTGATTTGATCGGGTGGAAGTTGTTGCTTGAATTGCTTCTCGTATTTCGAGAATGTAGGGTAGGTCGCCTCGACTGGTCGTCAACGTCAGGTTATGATGGATATGTCCTACCCATCTTTATTCTGTGCACATCCCGTAGTTCCTAGTTCTCTTAGATATACAGTTATCATGCAGTCATAAGACATTAATCCCCAAAATGAAAGAGCGGGATAGAGACTATCAGCACATCCCAGCTCTTGTCTATATATCATCTTCCCTCCTCCTACGCAGACTCGCATCCTCACCATCCACCCCCCTCCTCGTCGCATCCACCAACCCCTCATCAAACAGCCTCGCCCAACGCGCCGCCAGCGCCGCCATATCCCAGCCCGCCAACCCCCGGACGTGCCCGTCCCGCCGCCGCAGCTCCGCCGCCACGGACGTGACGGCCTTGCCCTCCAGCCCGCACGGCACGAAGCGCGCCCAGGGGTTCTCGGCCTCGGGCCCCGCCACGGGCACGTCGACGTTGAGGGCGATGCCCAGCGACGTGACGTGGCGGCGGTGGTGCACGCCCATGGCGGCCACCTTGCGCTCCGGCCGGCCGTCGGGCGCCGGCGCCCAGACGCCCGGCTCGTCGCGCGTCGTGTACGACTCGAGGCCGAAGAGGTCCGCGAGGAGGCGCCGGGTCGTGGCTTCGAGGTGCGCGGCGTAGGACAGGACCGAGAAGTGCGGGTATCGAGGAGAGTGCATGTCCAGGACGGGCCAGAAGACCAGCTGGCCGGGGCCGTGGTACGTCGTCAGGCCGCCGCGGGCAGTCTGGCGCACGTCGGGGACGAAGGACGTCTCGGGGACGCGCTCGGGGCGGTCCGGCAGGGCGACGACGAGGGGCGCTCGCAGGCGCGCCGCCTGGGCTGGTGCGAGGGACGTCTGGCGACGGCCGAGCGTGATGGTCGGGGTGGGCTCGAAGGTGAGGAGGCGAGGGCGTGGAGGGTCGGGACGACGGTCGTCGGGGAGGCTCTTCCAGGCGAGGAGCGCGGAGCGGAGAGATTCCTGGGCGGCGTGGGCGGTGTCGTAGGGGACAAAGCCGGCGCGGCCGGGGCCGACGAGGTGTTCGTGGGCGAGCAGACGGAGGGGAGCCGAGGGCGGCCGTGTCGAGGCGTGGAAGCGGGCCTGCCAAGGGAATGTACCGGCGCGGCGTGAAGCCCGAGGGAGGCCGGGTGCCGGGACGGAGAAGAGCGGCCTCGGGGGCATGACTGGTGGCGTCTACCAGCGTCAAGCGGTCAAGACTCAAAGAGCGAGGTTGCGACTGGGAGTGTGCAGGGTCGCTAAGATGAGCGAATGGCGTGGGGCCGATGGGCAGCGGCCCCGGTGACGTCGCAACGCCTCAGGCAGGGCCAAGAGAGGCGCGAAGGGGGCCGTCGTCATTCAATTTTTTTTCTGACTCGTCGGGATGTGCAGGATGTGCAGGTTGTACAGATGCCGTCCACGTACACAACTTACGCAGCGTCGCGGTGGCGCAGCCGGCTCAAGTCGGAGCATCATGCATGGCCGAGACAGCTTCAGGTGGTGTTGACGCAGACGTCGTGTCCCTCGGAGAGAGTCAGTGAAGCCTCGGGGAAGAGGATGGTTCATTTGATGGGACATTCCATCCATTCCATTTCACACGAGGGAGAAGCCGTGACAGGGACGGCGGGAGAGAGGTGGCAGGTATGGAGAGGGGGATATGGTAATAAATCCCATCTTCCCAAGAATTCAATACCCCAGGCAACGGCAATCAATAACGGCCTCGATGAAGGAGGGTCGCGGCTAGTAACGAGGTCCGTGATACGCACCACTTGGACGAGAGCAGATGACATCAAGACCGATGCATCGCGCCGAAACGTCCAGAGTCTAGGGCCTCGGCTGAGCTTCACCTGGTCGAGGTACTTGTCATGATTTGGTGGTCGACTAGTAGTTGTCTGGTGTCGTCATCGTCCAGCGGGGAGGGGCAAAGGTTGACGACGCCTCAATCACGTCCATCCATCAGCGCCCTTGTTTTGGCTCGGTCGGTTGGAGGTCTCATCTCAGCTGTAGCGAGGAGGCAGGGAGTCGAGCGGGCAGGGAATCGAGAGGGAGCCTCGATTATCAATGAATTCTCTCGCCTTGGCCCCGACCATAATAAGCTTGAAACCCGACCCTTGATGCGGCCTGGTTATCCGTGGTGCATGACTTAACGAACAGGTGGTTGATGAGATTTCCCTGCTCAGAAAGAAATCGACGTCCTCAAACCCACCCGCGATCGGATCCATCCTCCACCATCATCTCATCAGCCAAAGCTTGGCACTATTGCTTGCTGGTAGGTCCTTCCTCCTTCCTACGGCAACTTTACTCCGCTCGAGGGGAAGAGAGAGCTCCAACAAGCAGGAGCGGGAAAAAAGGCAAAAAATCAAGGAATCCGTCTCTTCCCTCATTTTCCACACTTGACTTAAATAAACGTCACCTTCCCTCGGTCGAATTGCTGCCTCATGTTTTATTATTGTTTTTTTTTTATCCCCCCTTCACCAATCCACTGCCCAGCTTCACGCGCAATCACTCTCCTCCACCTCCAGACCCACGGAGACGCATCTCGCTGCTGTACATCCTCCTTCACCTTTGTCTGACCGCAGCCGCAGTTCTGGCGTGACGCACCACGCACCCGTCACCAACGAAGCGACCGGCTTGCGCTGCATATAAATAATCGACAGGGGTTGCTCGCATCTCTCGACTTCTTTTCTTCCGCTCCTCACCGCACACGCCTGGAAATACGAGAAGCCAAAACAGCCCGACCCAACCAGTGGATCGAAATCTCCGTCCGCGTCGGCGGTGGCTTTTGATGAATTGATCGTTTGTTTCCAAACCTTTGCAACATCACCACCACTCGTCCGCCATGGCCAAGAGTACGTCAATCTCCCCTTGTGTGTTGTGATATCATCGCATCGCATAGTCGCGAGAGCCACCAAACTGACTCCCAACCCAGACGCCCCCCTCAGCCTCGCAGGCATCATCCTGACGGCCATCTCAATCCTCTTCCTCTTCTTCATCATCCTGCCTGGCGTCTCCCACACGTCGCCCCTCAAGCAAACCTACTTCTTGCGCGCCGACACAAGCGGCATCACCGGCGCTCGCGACGTTACCCAGTGGACCTACTTTTACTTCTGCGGCGAAGGCAACAATGACTGCGGCAAGGCTCGTCCCGCGCCCGCCTTTGGCCGTGCTTGGAGCTCAGATCCCAGTAACGCGCCTCACCAGCTCGTCGGCGGCCACGGCAATGACACCACGTCGACCAAGTTCTTCTACCTGTGGCGATTCGGCTGGGTCTTCATCCTCATCACTCTGTTTTTCGAGGTCCTCGCCTTCTTCTCCGGTTTTCTCGCCTGTTGCGGACGTCTGGGCTCTGCCATCTCGGGACTCACCTCTCTGGTCGCTCTCTTCTTCTCTTCGGTTGCCATGTCTCTCATGACGTATGTTTTCCCCTGGTTGCCCCCCCCGTAAACTCGATGTCGTCGACTAACCCTTCTCAGTGCCACATTTGTGCTTGCTCGCGACGCGTTCCACTCTGACAACCGTTCCGCCAAGCTTGGTACCTATGCCTTTGGCTTCGCCTGGGCCTCTTGGGCTGCTCTTTTCCTCGCCACAATGTTGTATTGCCTCGGAATGCGCAGCGATAAGACTAAGACTTCCGGCGGCGGTCACGGTTGGGGTGTTCGTCGCAACCGCAGTGTTAGGAGCCACACGTACGAGGGACGTCGGGTTAAGGATGACTACTCGTAGTGTGGGCTAAGATCCTCGACCGCCCGCGCTGCCGTGCCATCTGACGCTTCGCCGATTGGCAGTCGTCCACCGCCGCGGCAGGCTCAGATGGATGGCGCTGGCGATGGCCAAGGTGCCGATGATTCTGGGAGCGGCAGCCTTGCCACGCGGTCCAGCAGCAGTATCATTGAGGTGATGGGAGGTAGCAACGACCTGCGTCCTGTGGAGGATGCCCATCTTCTCCCAAGGGTAGAGTTTGTTGAGGAAGACCGTTTCCTTCCCATGATCGAGTCCGCATCTGATGACATGAGCGACACTGTGCTCACCGCTGGCCGTGGTCAACAGGTCGACGCGAATGCTGCTACTGCCTCGGGTGCTCTGGGATACGGACCCGAGGAGGACCGCGCCGAGCGAGTGCAGGAATCAGGCGTGCCCTCTCACAGCCCTTAATACCTTGTACATGTTTGCGGGTTTGTGCAAGGGCACGATTGTGTGATTTTCCATGGATAGTCCAGGACATGGCGTTGTTACAGCGTGGAACCTAGTTTCCTATTGTTTAATAGTTGAATGATTGTATGATAATAAGAAGCCACATGTTTCTAGCGAGTCAATTCTCATGTGCGGCGGGTCTCGCAAAGGGTGGGAACAAAATTGTGATGCTGACATGTCGTGGATATGAGACTGGCAGTGGATGGAATGTATTTGGAAGTTGAATGTCAAATATGGTCGGGAGAAAACTCTAATCGAGCTGGACACAACTGAGTAGGCTATATATCGACCTCGATCGGAAATGGACATTGAAATCTTGGTCGCGAAGCTGATCTTCAGTAGGAATGTGATGGCCATGGCATATCAGCACATCACCCAGCCAAGAACTGCTGATATACAATCTTTATTTCTACCCCCCCTACCTCCCCCCCCCCCTCTGCCTTATTCACACAGCTCGTCGGGCCTCGACGTCCGTACAGTACCCAAAAGCAATCTCATCCCCCGAAACGTTAAGCAAGCTTCCGTGCGAATAGATGGACATGACGGTACGACATGCACACAAACCCCCCGTCATGCAGAGTAATCCGCCTCCTCACTCTCACATCCATAACAAATCCAATAATAAAGAAAGAAACCAAAACAAAGTTGCCTCCCCCCGAAAAGCGTTTCCTTCCAACAGTCTTTCCCATCGTCATCATACAAACATATGTACGCTACACGAAAAAATAAGAAAAAGCGACATAAGAACAGAGGTGTGTAGGTACTATTCAAAAGATGAAAACAAACATGAGCAAAATGCAACAAAAAGACCGGATGCCTCCCTTCCATTCTTTCTTTCCCATCCCAGTGTCCCAAGGTGTGTGTCTGACAAAGGAAACCAAAAAAACAACAACAGGAAAACCATCTCGTATTGCGTTTCCGGAAGGTCTAAGAAAAAGCAAAAGGCCGACCCAATTCGTGTACCAGGGCAATCGCACAGAGATAGAAGATGTGACGGAGGAAAAGGGGAAAACGAGAGGTCGAGTGAGAGTCAAGGGGAGATGAGAATGTGTAGCGGGAGATGAAAGACAAGAGAAGAGCAGAAAAGAGACCAGCCACCCAATGCAAGTAAATGGCGACAAAAGGGAATAATATTTTGAGGCGCCAACCAGATGCCGGCTCTGTTGGCTTCGTTCCAGGCGAACCGTGCCGTGTCATGGGCGCGTAGAGCAAGAAGCGCATATTCAAGACACTTCGCCCAGCTTCCGTCCAAGAAAGAATCAAGAAAAGGGCATGGGAGTCGCTCCAAGCATTGGGCTTCCGATGGGGCTCACGCTGTCGAGAGGCGCCGCGTGGAGGGCAGGCTGCGTAGGCCCGTCGTTGTCCAGCCCTTCTTCCTTGCGCTTGAGCACCTTCTTAACCCATGCGGCCACTTCGGCGTCTTCCGTGGTCGAGTTGAGGTCAATCTTGCCGACGGCGTCGGCCACTTTTTCGGCTTCTTCGCCCTCTTCGGCTTCCTCAGTAATCGTCTCGGGTTTGCTGAATTCGCTGAGCCAGGGGTGCTTCAGCATCATGGCGTAGGTCGGTCGCTTCATCGGAATCTTGTGCAGACACCCCGTAACGAAGTCTTTGGCGGATTCCGAGTAGCCGTCGTCGGGCATGGCTGGAGGCTCTCCCTCGACAATGGCCTGTATCATGATTAGCCACGCCCAAGCGGACGAGAACACGAGACACTTACGCTCAACTGGCTGAAGATTGTGGACGACACCTCGGGAGGATACGGGTAAGCTCCCTTGGCACACTCTATGATGGTCAATCCCAAGCTCCAAACATCGCTCTGAACACTATAAGAGCCATCGCCGCTGCCGGACGGCGCAAACCCACCACCGGAGATCCTCTCCGGCGCCATGTAGCTCTGACATCCAATGTTCGTCTTCGCCTTGCTAGCCACGAGGTTGCCACTGACACCAAAGTCACAGATCTTGATTTGGCCTCGCGTGTTCATGAGGATGTTTGTCGGCTTGACGTCGCGGTGGATAATGTTATGCTCCTCCTTCAGCGACTTCAAACCCATGACCGTCGAGTATGTAATCTTGCGCAACACGCTCTCGGGTATGCCGCCGGCATACAGCTTGTCGATGGAACCGCCGTCCATGTGCTCGATGCATATGTAGACGGCCCCTTCTTGGAAAAAGGCCCCATAAAAGTCGATGATGTAAGGTGAGACACACTCATGCAGGATGACAAGCTCTTTCAAGATTGTTGTGAACTTGGCATCGTCAAGCTCCAAACGCATCTCCTTCATCGCCATGATCCGCCCTGATGTTCCGTCTTCGCTTTCTGCACCGTCCGCTGCATTTTCGGAGCTTGCGAGCGGTGATGGATCTGAATGTGTTTGCTGAACCGGTAGGGGTTTCCCCCTCAATCCTTGACCGAACCGAGGAACCCTTCGCTTTGCGTGCTTGACCTTGTAAACGGTACCGTAGTTTCCCTTCCCGAGCTCCGACAACGTTTCCACCTCGTCAAGGGAGATGCTAAAGGTTTGACCGTTGGCAAAGTTGACTCCGGTTCTGGTGATGGTGGCGGCGCCGTCAAACGTGACCCAGCCCTTTTCCGTGTCAATGTACTTTTTGAAGTCATCCATCTTTGAACCGTGCTTGGTTCCGTTGGACTGTTCCGGGGCAGGGTTGCTGGCCGACATGTCGCTCATCCTGGGAGCATTCGCTCGTCGCATTCCGGTGGTGGAGGGACTGCCGCCGGACATATCTGACAGCTTCATGCCCATGCCCATGCCCATGCCGGCCCGTCTCTCGCTCAGGGATGGCTTCGGTACCACGGGTGCTGATCGGGGGTGTATGGGGCTTGGTCGCTGTAGATTCGGGGGCATGCGCAGGTTGGCTGGGAAGCCGTTTGCCAGGCTGTTGGTGGGTGACTGGCCCGAAGGCGAGGAGGGGCTCACGGGCGACATTCCCTTCTGTAGCCGCTGCTGGTGCAATGCTCTTGCCTTGGCCATGATGCTATTGTCCATCGAGGCGCTGGCACTACCAGCGAAGCTGGACGAAGGTTGCAATGGGTTTCTGGCCTTCCCCAAAAGTCCCATGGCAGTGGAATTTGGGTTTATGTTGTGAGGGTCGGAGACGGATCTCAATGAGGGGACTCGCTTCGTGATTTCATCGGGACTCTCCGGAGACTCGAGAGGGGTGTTGGGCTCGGAAGATTCGTCAGAACCGGGCGACGTAGGCATGAGGTCGTTGGGCTCGGGGCCGTCGCCCGGCGTGGCCGGAAGTGTCTCGGAGCTCATCGGGATGGGTTGAGCTTGCGCTTTCCACGGAGGTTGAAGGGGAGGGACGAAAATGTGTTGCGCGGATTTTTCGAGTGTTCAGGCCATGTAAAATGAGAGCGTCGGCGAGGTAGCGAGGGGGGGGGGAATCAGGAGAGCCAGCAGAACAAGACCCGGGACGTCGATCGGCGGATAGGACGTGATCGCAGCGATGCGCAAGACGAAAGCAATGGAGGGGGGTTGGATGGTGCGATTTTTGGAGCTAAAATGGACTCTCGCAGCAGCGGTCTAGACTACCTCCTGTGACCAGGGCCGTTAGGCAATTGAGACCGCAACCAGATATTCTGATGCTCTCGACGTCGAGTGGATAGGGTGAAACGGCGGGGCGCGTGGATATATGGGCGTTGTGAATTTTCTCGTGTTCTTAGACGGACTCGAAGAACAAGTTCAAAGTCATTGCTCTCCCAGAGGTCGCGGGGAAGAAGAGGAAGAGAGTCGATGGCGTGAGAAGTCGCTCGAGGGTGGCTCGCAGGACTCGACGGGCGTCGTCGTCGGCCGGGGGCGGATGATGCGTCCTTGTCTGATCAAATCGAAACTGGGAGAAAATGGTTAGGTACAGCGCAGGATGCAGGACGGAGCAATTGGAACAGGAGCATCGTAGCAGTGCAGCTTTGGTAGTGCACCATGACATCGTACCTCGTTTACGGCCAGGGATGGAGGTGCAGCAAACCGCGCGAGGCAATTGACTCAAGCATCCATGCGCGGTTGTTTTTGGATGCGGTGCAGTGCAGTGCGATGCGATGCAGACTCCGTACAGTAGCGAAAGTGTTCCGAGTGTGGTCGGGTATGTAAGAAATGTCTGGGATCTTCTGGATGCGGATGCGGGAGCGGGCAGCGGGAGCGGGGTTCGACGGCGGGCAGCTCGGGGCGGCGAGGGAAGCGAGAAGAGGCGTCAATGGGAGGAATTCAGCGATGGCGCGCAGTTTGAGAAGCGAGGCGGTCGAGATCTTATGGGAAGAATGGAAGGGCAAAGAGTTTCGAGGACGTTGGATAGATTTTTTTTGGTGGTGCGCGCAAACCGTGACTTTTGTTGGAAGGTTCGGTGGTCTTGCGCAAGGAGTGCTCCTGCTGCTGCTGTCATCCATGCACGCGGGATGCACTGACAGATTCGCACATGGATGTCTTCCATACAGGGTGCCAGCAATCAAGGCACGAAACGTTCGTACGCACTACGGATACGGCGACTAAAAAAACCACACCAGTCAGGGGCGAGGCCGAAGACGGGCACCAACGCAAGGCAGCGGCAGAGGGAGAGCCTTGATATGATCAATCGGGCCAATCCTGCGGAACCTCGCCCCTCCAGCACCCAGGCGGTCCCGGGCTGGAAATCTTCAGTGGCGTCAGTTGGGCTGGAAAACAACTGGGGCGTTTCCTCGGGGCTGTCGGCTGCGTGTGGACTGCTGCACTGCCACGGTTTCGGCGAGACACAGCCTGGGTTTACAGGGGAATGCTAGCAGGATGCTTCGGATTGCTGTCGGGCGCTGTGTTGACATTGTCTGATGGTTGTGTTGGGAAGAAGCTACGAGACAGCCGAGCAGTGGGCCGTCGCGGGCCAAATTACATCAAAAGATGATGTGACTCCCGTCTGTGCTGGATTTCGTCTTCAATGACGGGACGTATTATCATTGACCCGAAACGGGAGGCCCGGCACCAAATCCCAACCAAACCCCAACCATCTTGATCAACAACGGGAGACAGCCATCGATGACGTTGATGAATCCAGTCGTACAGAAACATCTGTGGCGTCCTTGGGCCTTGCTTGGGCCTTGCATCTGCCCGCTCCGGTGCAGTAGCTTCCCCACCACCACTTCTGCTTTCTTGGCCTTGCCTTGTCGATTCTTGATGTGGTTTGTGACGTTGTCCTCGCGGCGTTGGAGTAAGGATCGTCGCAAGCTTGTGTCTGTCAGTCCATCGTTTTTTTCGCGGGGTAGGTCAAACGACGGGAAACCAAGACGACGACTCAAAGTGAAACATGGCTGCAAATGCCCGTCTCCCCAATCGGATGCCCCGTCAGCCCGGCCCGAAGTGCGTGGCTTAGGAAAACAACAGCGCTTCCCTCTCGATGAAACGCTCATATGGCTGCCTGCTTGTTGGAGTCGATTCTACATTGTAAGTTCTCTGAGCAGGCAACTGGAATGATCATATTTCCGGGCCACATCCTGCAACTAATGATAAGAGTGTCAGGGGCCAAATATCGGTACCGTTCGAGATGTTTTCGCAACGCTTCAAAAGCACATTCCATTTCAATTTTAGGTACAACCACCTCCCGAGACACAATGTGATACAGATGAAACATGTTCCGCCATCCTTCATCAAGGGCTTGCGCAGGATCACGATATGCCAAACATTCCTTGGCCAGCGCGCCCCTGGAGGCCTACTGCATGGCGTCTACGATGCGGCAAGTCTCCCAGGAGTTGCATTTTGCTTGCCGGTGGTACACGGAAAACTGGGAACGTTACTTGACTTGACAAAAAACTCGCCGGCAGACGTCTTGTGCGGCGTGGGACGAGGCAAACACTCGGCCACCAAGGGCGGGTAGCATGCACGACGATGCAGGGCCTTTTTTGGTCTTGCACTCGTCGCAACTAAGGCGTTTGAAGACCGGGAGCACGCGCGGACGCGATGGACTTGTTGTTCCGGAGAATGTGACAGTCGCACTAAAATGATGACGAGTTGATATTGGTGAGACCAAGATGTCGCGAGGCAGCAGATTGCCGAACTAGGTAGCAAGTCGATCAACCATCTCATGTTTGAAGTGTTTTTTTCACGACCTTCTCGAATGAGTCGACGGCCTGGGGCGATGTCTCAGCCACACAACCACCAGCCACAGACGTCGCCTCATTTGCGCACGACATTTTGCAGGGACTTTTCTGCAAGTAGATGCAAGTAGTTTCCATGCTGTCGGATCACAACACGAGGAGACAACCCAACTGGCTTTCTTCACGAATCATTAAGCCGGGGAAACAAGTCTCGTGACACCTCTCCTTCCTTCCCAGCCATTCCTCTCCCCATCATCGAGATCGGTTGAAATGCGCTCGATCCTGATGACTGAAACACTTTTCCCGCACGACTTCCGACGACCTACGTTGGGCCTCTTAGCGCGCAGAGCTCAGCAACGTGCCTCAACCAGGCGATGACGACAAACCTGGCCACCAGCCTCAGTGTGCGCTAGAGGGCGCCTCCCACGTTGGCTGCCGCCAATCCTGGTTCGTCCCAGTCAACAGAGCAGAAGCTGGTTTGAGTGGGTGACGAATCCGGAAACCATGTCCTGGCCCAGGCGCTGTTCCAAGGCTTCCGATGAGCTTTTGGTACTCATAATGGCGACATGAAGTGTCACCCTGTGCGACGGCTGGCTGTATGCCTGTTTCAATTGCGTCCGGACCTTGACTGCTGCGGTCGGCGTTTTCAACACCACTTGGGGACGACGCAGGCGCTTGATTGCCTCAGCGTGGTGTCAATGTGTCCGGCTCGCAGCGAGTACCGATAAGGTAGGTACCCAGTACCGACCAAACTTTGACAAAGCGTGGGGTGATATTCCATCATGGCGACTATACAGCAAAGTTCGCGGAGCTACCGAGTTTGCTCAGAGTCATGCCAAGGCCAGACTGGTCGGTCCAGTGCCAGAAGTAGCGACCTGCCTGAGCGCGATTGCGCCTCATTTGGTGCTTGTTTATCGTCTTTGATACGCCCGCGGTGACAAAGAAGTTACGGAGTACATGGCTGGGTTCCCTCAGCTTCCAAGTTCCCACGCTCTCAGACTCAACTCTCAGACTCGCACCGCCCGGTCTCGCCCCATCTGAAAATCCACACTGTCTTCCCCTGGGGCTTTGCGCGATAGTCTTTACTCGTTGCCCATTTTGCATTTGTTCATCCTCTTCCTCGACGTCTCGCGGCATCCATTGCCTCTTCCCTCACAGCTCCTGCCCGTATCTACTAGCGCTTCTCGGTGCTATCAAGTCTTCCGCCACGGTCTGGCTGCTCGACTACTGGGATAAGCATATCGCCTGCGAGCTCCACCTCCAGCGCATCTAGACGTGGTCCTGGTGCGCCTCGCCGTTGGGTCGGTGCCTCATTATCGTCCGCCACTGATAAAGAACAGGGCTCTCGCTCCCCTTGCGCCAACTCTGCACCTTCAATTCCAACCCATCACCACCATCATCGACTCATCATTCTATTGATGGACTCGATACGCGGCCTCGCAACGCCGACGGCCTGGCGTTTGTCGCGGTCCGTCGTCGCGGATTCCTACTACGACAATGTATCCATGCAGACGCTCGCCAATACCCACGACTCTCACCCGTCGCTTCCGCACCTGTGCCTCCTCGTCTTCGAAGCCGTGCTTGAGGTCGTTTGCGTCAGTCTGCCCGGATATATTGTCGCGAGACTAGGACACTTCGATGCCGACAAGCAAAAGTTTCTGGCCAATTTGAACGTGATGCTATTCACGCCGTGCCTGAGTAAGTCCATGTGTCGCCCTCCTTGTCTTGACGGGGAACGTCGCTAACGGATGCGCCTCGCAGTCTTCACGAAACTTGCCTCGCAACTGACCGCCGAGAAGCTTTCCGAGCTCGCCATTATCCCCGCCATTTTCGTTATCCAAACCATCGTGTCATGGGGCGTCTCCAAGGCTGTTGGCAAGGCATTCGGTTTCAGTCGACGATCCGCCAACTTCGTAACCGCCATGGGCGTGTTTGGCAATTCCAACTCGCTTCCCATTTCCCTGGTCCTATCGCTGTCGCAAACCATCAAAGGCCTGCATTGGGATAGAATTCCGGGAGACAACGACGAAGAAGTCGGTGCTCGAGGTATTTTGTACCTTCTTATCTTCCAGCAACTCGGACAGCTCGTTCGCTGGAGCTGGGGATACCACGTTCTGTTGGCGCCCAAGGAGAAGTACTCCGAGTATCAGCAGGAAATCGCCGAGGAGGGTCAGTCTCGCCACGAGGAGGGAGACGAGCATGAGACCGAGCCCCTTATTGGCGAGCCCGGTAATGACACCGACACCGAAGCCGACGAGCGTAGCCTCGACTCTCAAGGCTATGATCCCGCCGGTCGCACTCCTGTCGCTAGCGCCTCGAGGGTTTCGTTGGCGGTTTCGAGCAACGGCAGTCTAAAGAAGAACTCGCTGAAGAAGCGCACGTCGTCGACTGCGACCCCTGCGGAAAGCGATGATGATGGCGATATCCTTTCGTTCCCGCGCATCCGTAACGTGGACGATGGAGAGTCGGATGGACTCTTCGGCTCGATCAAGGCCAAGTGCAGCCTTTGGAAGCGAAATGTTGCTGCCCGGTACGAGAATCTGCCTCGCCCGGTTCGAACTTCGTTGGGTTTTCTGAAGAAGACTGGCGTCAAGTTGAACAACTTCATCTGGGACTTCATGAACCCACCTCTTTGGGCCATGCTCATCGCGATCCTGGTCGCGTCTATCCCCGCTCTCCAGAGGCTCTTCTTCGAGGAAGGTTCTTTTGTGCAGAACAGCGTGACCAACGCCATCCGCTCCAGCGGCAACGTCGCCGTTCCGCTGATCTTGGTGGTTCTCGGTGCCAACTTGGCGCGCAACACCATGCCGACGGACGAGACTCACGACCCCGAAGAGGAGCGATACGGAAGCAAGCTTCTGATTGCCTCGCTCGTCTCCCGAATGCTGCTGCCGACGGTCATCATGGCGCCGATCCTGGCCTTGATTGCCAAGTATCTCCCCATCAGCATCCTCGACGATCCCATCTTCGTCATCGTCTGCTTCCTACTCACCGGCGCACCGAGCGCTCTTCAGCTGGCGCAGATTTGCCAGATCAATAGCATTTTTGAGAAGACGATGGGAAAAGTCCTGTTCCAGAGTTACGTGATTTGGTAAGTCACCTGCCACCCCCTCTTCGGCAACCATTACCCCGACCCTGACTGCTAACACGTGCTCTAGGATTCTCCCCTCCACTCTTGTCCTCGTCATGCTTGCTCTCGAGGTTGTCGAGTGGGCCAAGTAAACGGCTTCATTCGATCCCAACGAATATCACACGCATGAAGTCTTGCCGCCTCGCGACTGGCAGGACTATTAACATGAGTCTCAGTGCCTCTAACGGCTACTGTCGTCGGCATTGGTTAGATGTTGTTTATGATTGTATCTAGGATTGTGTCTGGTTCCGAATGGTGGACTTGGAATTGTGAGCGGCTTGGGGTGCTGTCCGTTGCAGCACTTTGGTACAAAAGGGCGTTTTGAGCGATGATTTACATATTCTGCGGTCGGTTCGAGCGATAGATGGGCTCTGCCACTTGGCCGTCACGGATTCACAGCGAACAGCGCTCTAATCCAATCTGAATTATTAAAATAATGATACCATTCCTCACATGCGCCTGCTCCGTCCCCTGGGATCTTTGCACTACCGAGACCCGTTCACAAGGCCCTCGCCTTCGGGAACCAAGGCCCAATCCCTCACAGTGCCCTTCCAATCGCTGATGCGCGCGTGCTTGATATCCACGAGCACGACCCTGACCTCCTCACCGGCCACGAAGCACCCGCGGCCCCCGTCGTCCACGGCCCCCTCCTCGCGGGCAAAGGGCTGCGTAGCCTCGTCAAAGGTGTTGTTGTCGAGGTGCTGCTCGCGGTAGTAGGCCTCCTCCTCGGAGCCGGCGGGGACCAGGCGCGCGGCGCCGCCGATGGTGGCGCTGATGCTGGAGAGGGCCGACGTGTTGAGGTTGAGGAGCAGTGAGGCCAGGCTGGAGCGGTGCTCGGGGCCCGGGGAGCCGCCTGACGGTCGGCGGCCTTGGGTAGGTGGGCGGTGGGATACCCCTGGGAGAGGTTAGCATCTTGCACGTGGTGGTTTTTGTTTTGGCTGCCGGGAGGTGGGAGGCGGGAGAACGTACAGTCGTGGACGAGGAGGGAGACGTTGGGGTTTGCGACGAGGTTGGTCATCTTTTTCGAGGCTGGGTTGGTGGTCATGACGATGACGGGATTCGACGAGTACGGGGATGAAGGGAGATAGGTGTAGTTCATGAGGGAGACATGGGGGACGTTATCGGTGCAAGTCGCCAGGTGAAGCTATAACAGAGAGTACAATCGGGTCAGCTCGAATGCCCATGGTTTCTACCCGCATCTCTCATGGCTTTGGTGATTATCGGGCGGTCGGCCAGGGGGCAGTGCGGGGGAGGGGTTCGCGACGTACGAAGCGAGCGTTCTCGAGGCATTGCACCACGTCTGGGGGGAGGGTGGTGGTGGTCTGCTTGTGGGTGTCGCCTTCCGAGGCTTCGGAGTTGAGGGGTATTTGCTGTTCCATGGCCGGACGGGTTTCGTTGGTGTAGCACAACGATGTGATTTGAAGTTCGAGAGCGGCTTCGCGGGATGGATCAAGGGCGTGCCGCGAGTCCCGGCCAAGATGATGACATAAGGCGACGCCACAGCTGGGAGCAAGTTGGAGGAGCTTGAAGTGTGGCTGGAGCTGTTGGTGAGGAGGCGGCGGCGCGGGGAGTGACGTAGTGCAGGTCCGGGGAAGGAGCCGGCTACATTCGGTTCCCCACGGTCACATCCGCCCTTGACTTCAACCGACGGCAACGGCATAGGGATGAAGCGGCACAGGCTGTAGCGATAACAACGAAAGGGAAGCCTCGCCCAGTTTCTCTCTGCTCGCCGATGCCTCACCTTTTCCCAATTCAACCCCGCAGCCCTCGAATATCCCCATTGACGTGAAGCGGCCATGCGTTCCCTCCGCGCGAACCGTCGACTTCCTCTGAAGCCGATCCCTCGGCTCCTGTCGACGGCGGCCTCTGCCTCTCCTCCCTCGGCCCCCAAGCACACCCCCATCAGCTCCGTCCTCATCGCCAACCGCGGCGAGATCGCCATCCGCATCAACCGCACCGCCGAGCGGCTCGGCATCCGCGCCACGACCGTCTACACCGACGTCGACGCCGGCAGCTGGCACGCCTCGACGGGCTTCCAGTCGCTGGCCCTCGGCCCCGCAAACGCCTACCTCGACGGCGAGAAGATCATCGCCCTGGCTAAGCGGGAGGGCATCCAGGCCCTGCACCCGGGCTACGGCTTCCTCTCGGAGAACTCGCGCTTCGCCGAGCGCTGCGAGGAGGAGGGCATCGTCTTTGTCGGCCCGCCCGCCTCGGCCATGGCCGACATGGGCCACAAGGCCCGAAGCAAGGAGATCATGACGGCCGCCAACGTCCCCTGCGTCCCGGGCTACCACGGCGCCGAGCAGGGGGAGCGGGAGCTGCTCGAGCACGCCAGGGAGGTTACCTTCCCCGTGCTCCTCAAGAGCGTGAGGGGCGGCGGCGGAAAGGGCATGCGCATCGTCTTGGCGGAAGACGAGTTCCTGTCGCAGCTCAAGAGCGCGAGGGCCGAAGCCAGGGCCTCCTTTGGCGAAGGCGGAGAGGTCATGCTCGTGGAGAAGTACATTGTCCGCCCCAGGCACGTCGAGGTCCAGGTCTTTGCCGACAAATGGGGAAACACGGTTGCCTTGGGCGAGCGAGACTGCAGTGTGCAGCGGAGGCACCAGAAGATCCTGGAAGAGTCTCCGGCCCCCGACTTGGACGAGGTTACCCGGCAAGATCTCTGGACCAAGGCGCGGAAAGCCGCCTCTGCCGTCGGCTACGTGGGCGCAGGCACCGTCGAGTTTATTCTCGACAAGGACACCAACAAATTCTACTTTATGGAGATGAATACTAGGCTCCAGGTCGAGCATCCCGTCACCGAGATGGTCACGGGCCTGGACCTCGTCGAGTGGCAGTTTCGAGTTGCGGCTGGCGAGAAGCTGCCTCTGACCCAGGACGAAGTCGAGACTCGGATGAAGCAGCGAGGTGCCGCCATTGAGGCGAGAATCTACGCCGAGGCCCCGGAAAAGGGCTTCTTGCCCGATTCCGGCAAGCTTGTCCACGCATTTCTCCCCCCAGACCTGATCGGCGAGGACGTTCGTCTGGACTGGGGCTTCCGATCGGGCAGCACCATCTCCGAGGCGTACGACGGCATGATTGCCAAGCTCATCGTACGAGGGGAGACGCGGGAGCAGGCCATTGCAAAGATGGCGAGCGTCCTCCGCAGCTACGAGATTGTGGGCGTCAGCACCAACGTCGAGTTCCTCAAGCGGCTCTGCCAGACCGACGCCTTTGTTGCGGGCGACGTGGAGACGGGCTTCATCGACAAGTGGAGGGACGAGCTGTTCGAGCCGAGGCACATCAAGAACGAGGTGTTTGCGCAGGCTGCGCTCGGCATGGTCAACTTTGAGCTGAGGAACTCGCCGCCTCACGGGCTGACGCTCGGGTTTGGAGAGGCGAATGCCATTGGGGAACGGAAGCTGGCTTTCAAGGTGCTCGACGGGTACAGCAAGGAAGCCGGAGAGGTTGTCGAGGCGAGCGTCACGCAAACAGGGCACAACCTGTTCGACGTCACGGTGGCGCGCAAGGGCACCGAGACGCCAGAGGTATTTGCCAAGGTGGCCTGCCAGCCCGAGGCGGCCGGGGAGGTGATGAAGCTGGAGTCGTACTTTCCCCTCGAGCGGATCGAGTCCTCGGTGGTGCCGCAGGCGACGGACACGGAGACCAAGGTCAGCATCTTCCAGCACGGCGTCAAGACGGACCTGGCGCTGCTGCCGCCCGCGTGGTTCGAGAAGGCGCTGGGGCTGAAGGAGGTGGCGGCTTCGGTGGCGGCGCCGATGCCGTGCAAGGTGCTGAAGAATGAGGTGGCGGAGGGGCAGGAGGTGAAGAAGGGGGACGCTCTTGTCGTGTAAGTCTTGGGTTGAGGTTGGCGGGAAGAAGTGCTAACTGTGGTGTCAGGATTGAGTCGATGAAGATGGAGACGGTGATCCGGTCACCGCAGGACGGGGTTATTAAGAAGCTGGCGCACAAGGAAGGGGTAGGTTCCATGAGTGAGCGATTGTCGTTTTGTACTGACATGTATAGGATATCTGCAAGGCCGGAACGATTCTTGTCTTGTTTGAAGAGGCGGAGGCGGAGGCGGAGGCGTAGGGGAGAAGCGGATTCGGCGTTGAGGCACTTGGAGTCGTCGTATATGATGAAGTGTATTGAATTGAATCTAGGGTCTCGTATGCCTGTCTAAGCCTTGTAGTGTCTCTGCAGTGTGGTTTTATATGCTGTCTGTTCCTATATTGTTCCCATATTGTTCCTAAGCCCACGAAGAAGGTGTCTTCGCCCCAAATGACCGAGGCCAATCACCGCGTATGCATCTTCTTGTAGTCCTCGGGCAGGTGGCGCGCCAGCTTGCTCTTCTTGGCGGCGCCGCGCAGGCGCTTCCACCAGGCCAACATGAGCTCCTCGTAGCCGGGGCTGGACGGATGCACGTAGACGGGCGGCTTGTGCAGCAGGTCCTCGTCGGCGGCCAGGGTGACAAAGGCCAGCACAAAGGCCACCCAGGCGAGCGTGCCGCGGGTGCCGAGGAACTGGCTGCCGCCCCGGAACTCGACGGTCCCCGTGCTCCGGCCCGTCTTGGGGTTGGGGCAGGTGTTTTGGAAGTTCCACAGCACGTAGCGCGTGGTGCCCTGCATGTAGGCGCACAGCTCGGCCTCGGTCGCGACGGCCCGGAGCTGACGCGCCACGGCTTGGAGGCCTGCCGTCGTCTTGGGGCCCCAGGCGAGGGCTTCTCGGAGGCCGGAGCCGGAGCCGGGACCCCCCTCGCCGCCGCCGCCGCGCGAGTTGGGCGTGCAGTACGGGTTCTCGCGGCGGGCCGGCGGCAGCACGTCCGACACAAAGTCCTCGTAGGCGACGGCGGCAAAGGCAATCTTGCGCAGGGTCCGCAGCGAGAAGCGGTTGCGGCGCGACACGGGCGTGACGTGCACGTGGCCGCCGCACGAGAGGTCGCGCTGGGGCGAAAAGTGCACGCGCATGGCCTCCCAGAAGTCGGAGAGGATCTGGGAGACGGGCTGGGTGGTGTCGAGGCGGGGGGAGACGACTTCCATGCAGACAAACGGCCTCGGCCTCTTGAGCGACCCGTCGCGCGTGACGAACCACTTGCCGCCGTAGTACTCGGGGTGCTTGGAGTAGCGCGAGTTGTCGTCGTGCACGGCGTCGATGCCGCGGTTCTGCAGCTTCTGCGCGAGCTGCCGGTACCAGTCGACGTTGTCAAAGGTCTGGCCGCCGCCGTAGGGCTTGACCACGGCTTCGATTTCGACGCCGAAGTTGTAGTGTCTGACCATTGTGGGGGAGAGAGGGAGTGGCAGGAAGGTGAGATGAGGATGAGAATGAGGATGAGGATGAGTGAAGATGAGGTTGAGGATGGGGTTGAGTGAAGATGAGGTTGAGGTTGAGGTTGGAGGTCAAGTCAAATCCTCAATCACATGGCCTCCCCCCTCGCCAACGGCAATGCTTCATTGATCAATTGCCCAGTCCAATCGGACTTCGCAGAACAAAGGTGAGGCGGACGTCGGTGGTCCATTTCACGGCTCGCCGTTGTGTGATTAGGCGGTGACCAACCCAACCTCTCTATTCGCACATGTAGATACGACCCCTTGATGGCTTCTGCTCGAGGCCCTCCCCCCGGGACGTGGACCGAAGCGATTGGTTGCTGCCCGAGTTGGGCGACGTTGCAGGGGGGCGATCTTATCCACTTGCATCATCATCATCATCATCATCATCATGGCGGCCTCATTTCCACGCTTCGTCTAGTCATCAACCTGTTGAGCCGCCTTCTTTCTTTGTTTCCCCTTTCCTCCTGCCTTGCGAGTCCATGCACACACACATCTGGTCTAGGCTACCTATTCGTCTCAACACCATACACTCGTCTCACCACCACACACTCCTCTCACCACCACACACTCATCCCACCACACACTCCTCCCACCGCCAACTTACACCAAACCCCATCCAACCTCGCATGTCTTGGTGCCTCCGAGTGCTCTTCAACATGGCCTCCCACACAACGGGCCCCTCCAACACCAACACCAACACCAACACCAACACCAACACCACCACCACCACCACAACAACCCCCCCATCAACAACCTACTACTTCGCCTACGGCAGCAACCTCCACCTCGCGCAGATGAAGCGGCGCTGCCCCGGCTCCAGGCTCGTCGGGCGCGCTCGCCTCCCGCACCACCGGTGGCAGATCAACGAGCGCGGCTACGCAAACGTCGTGGCCGCCGAGGGCCGCTGGGTCGACGGGCTCGTCTACGAAATCGACGCGGCCGACGAGGCCCGCCTCGACGTCAACGAGGGCGTAGCCAAGGGCGCCTACGCCAAACAGCTCGCCACGGTGCTGCTTCGTCGTGCGCCGCCGCCGCTGTATCGTCGTCCGACGGCCTGGATCGTCGACCGGGGCGGGCCGGGCAAGGTCATGGACGCGGCGGCCGGGGAGACGCGTGCGAGCGAGTGTCGCCAGTGGCAGCAGTGCGTGCTCGTCTACGTCAGCCACGACTACGTCGTCGACGGGAAGCCCAAGGACGAGTACGTCCGTCGCATCAACTTGGGCGTGGCCGACGCCAGGGCCCTTGGCATTGGCTATGACTACATCAGCAACTGCATCCGCCCGTTTGTGCCGCCAAACACCAAGTCCGCAAACAAGCTCAAGAAGACGACGACGACGACGGCTGCACGACGGGGCCGTGCCAACGCCGGCAGCGGACCGCAGTCCTCGGGAGCAGCTCCGGCCACGGGGAACAAGAGACATTCTGCCCCAGGTCCCAAACGGAATTCCACCCATAGACCGACCACCCCCTCGCCTGCTCCGAGAGCCCCCGGGAATTCGCTCGCCGTTCCTACCGAGAGGCGACGAGCCAGTTCCGACGTTGGACCGACTCCTCCGCCGCTTCCCCCTCGGCCGCCTCGTCGCATGCAAAGCATCCCCGTCATCGTAGTCGAAGAGCGCGTGATGCGTCTTTCCCGGCTCAGTTGAGACGCCAACTGCCTACATCCCTTTTCCCTCCAAACGCCATAGATTCTCCATATAATTCCCCTCTCCCGCCCTTCTTTACCCCCATCCATCTCGTTCATCTCCCCGACACCGTCGACGCAGCTGATCCCAGCGACCCTGTTGCACATGATCAGAGCTTGGAAAGGTGACCGGCATGTGCGGGCTTACTCTTTGGACCTGCTGTTCTCGCCGACGCCCTTCCCACACTGGGCCGAGGCCCTGCCTTGTCCCACAGCCACTTGACCAGCGTTGCCTTGCGCGGCACCTCGCCGTCGGCCTTGTTGACGAGGACCGTCGGCTTCACAATGGCCCGAGGCGCGTGCTTCTTCCCCGTCTCGATCCTCTCGACAAAGAGGCCCGGCGAAACGTCGAACAGGTACGTCACGTTGCGCCGGGACGCCGAGTCCTTGTCCGTGCCCGCGAGATCGAGAATCAGCCCCCCGCTGGCGAGGTTGAGGCACTCGTACACTTCGACCCGGGACGGCGCAGTGCGAGCCGGCCACTTCAGCGAGTAGACGCTGGGCGCGAGGTGCAGCCGATGGGCCAGGTCTGCCGCCGGGTCGACGATGCTCTGGCGGACCGAGGCACGAAGCTCTCCCGGAGGCGTCTTGGGCGCGAGCATGGAAAGAATGGCTGTGAGGTCGTCGGTGACGAGGTCGAAGTGGCGTGCCCGACGGGTTTGGAAGACGGGCTGGCTCGTCACTGCAGTGAGCGTCTCACACCTCCACTCGCGACAGTGAGAAGCATCTGGCCATGAATTAGCTCCCAGTAGGCCATTGACGAATAGGAAGTATACCTCTTGACAGTCGTGACATTGTGTCCTCGAGCTCGTCAATCCACATCATTGTGCCGTCGGCTGGCGTGTCGTCCAGCGGAGCGTAGAAGGACTTGGAAAAGATGGCGAGCCAGAGATAGTTCATGATTACGCCAATGACGTGGTACTCGTCCGACTGGTCGACATTGAGACACCGCCGCGAAGCCTCCCTGAGAAGACCAACGAAGCGCGCTGCTTGCGGGGGCGCCGCGCGTGTTCTCAGCCGGCCTTCGTCCAGATCGTCCAGCACGCCGCTCATTCGGTTCTCAACCCATCGCTGAACATTGCCGCAGAGGTTCTTGTAGCCCTCCCGGGCCTCGGCCTCGGTGATGTCGCTCCGCTGAGGCTGGAGTCGGAAAATCTGGTCCTTGGCCTCTTGCAGCTGCTTGCTGCTCGTCTTGCTTTGGCTGCGGGCTTCGGCGAGCTGGCGCTGCGTGCTGGCGAGCTCCTTCTTGAGGGCGTCGAGCTTGGAAGACATCAGGCGATGTTGCGATTCCAGTTCTTGCTGTCGGGAATCCAGCACACTCTCGGTGAAGCGTCGGAGCTGCACTTCGTCGGCAAGCTGGGACTCGAGCGCCGCCTTTTCAGAGGAGAGCGTCTCAAAGCCGAGCTCCTCATGGCCACCGCTGGCCTCGCTGCTGCCCTTGTCCTGGGGGCTTGTTTCGATGTTGACGTCTGGCTCCATGGTCGCACCGCCTTGAGCTCCCGAGTCGTGTGATTTCGCCCTCTATTTTCCCGCTCCCAAAGGTGCCATGTCGCTGCAGGCCCGACGCAAGTCCGGGTACTGGCAGCCCGCCGAGTTGAGGCCATGTCGCGCTCTGCATTGGGCGTCGTGTTCGCCTCGCAGAGGCCCAATTACCAGCCCCGTCCTCCTGTTGGATGAAACTGGCGGTATCGTTAGGCGCCCGTCAATGCGACCCAATCTATTCTCAGCTGTGCCGACAGAAAGTCGGTCGCATCACAGGCCGGCTCCACACGGACATGCTGAGTGGCTTCCGAGAGGGCGTCTTATGCAGGCCCAAATAGACGAGAGCGCACTTCTCCCAATCTGTGGACTGCTGAGTTGGTCCTCGTGACGCCGACATCGTTGAGGCCAAAGGACAGATCCGTAGCCGGCTCATCGGGCACCCATGAAGGTGATCCGGGGTCGTGTCTTCTTTCTCTGGCCGAGATTTCTATCCGGGAAACCTATTCGCATTTCCTTCGTGAACAAGTGGCCCAGATATCGCGGCCCGTAGCATCCACACGTCTGTCCGCCCTGGCTTGACCTACTTGACCTCGGCTGGGCTCGCCTCGCGTCCCACGACCTTGATATACCTTGGCTTGGCTGCCCTAGCAAGGAAAGCCCAAGCATCTGAGCCGTGGCCATGACCCAGCGGAGGATTGTCGTGTCGATAGACTTCGGGACGACCTATTCAGGCGTCGCCTGGGCGGACACCACCCGAGTAAGTCGTCCAAGACTCGTCCAAGAGCAATCCCACGTACTGACCTCGACAGCCCGATGTTCAGCATGTCATCTCGACTTGGCCCTCGGCCGACTCGTCCAAGAGCAGTCCCAAAGTCCCCACCGAGCTTCGCAAAGTAGCTTCAGGATGGCAGTGGGGTTTCGAGATTCCAGAGACTGCCAAACGAAGCAAGTTCTTCAAGCTGTGTGTGCCCAGTCTGGCCGTTGAAGCATCCTTCTAATCCCATGTCGACAGGAAATTGGATGACGATGCAAACAGTGCCACCACCAAGGATGGCGAGTCGGCCGACTATCTCACCAAAGTATACCTCACATGCCTCCACGCCCACTTTGTCAGTGTCCTTGAGAAGAAGCTCGGGCAGGGTGTCGTCGATTCCACCCCCATGGATTACGTCGTGACGGTTCCAGCAATTTGGTCACATGCAGCCAAGGCGGCGACCGAAAGAGCCGCGGCGATAGCCGGCTTCTGCGGAAATCAAAGAATAGAGCTCATATCGGAGCCAGTACGTCGCTAAAGGGGACAGGTTGATCCTGTTGCTAATCTGCCTCTAGGAAGCCGCGGCGCTGTACACGCTCAAGAACCTCGGTCCTTCAACCTTGAAAGTTGGCCGCAAGTTCGTCGTATGCGATGCCGGTGGTGGAACGGTCGATTTAATCTCGTACGAGGTGGAGCGAGTTGAGAAGCTGAAGCTCAAGGAGGTGACAGAAGGAACCGGCGGGAAGTGCGGTTCGTCGTTGCTCAATCAGAGATTCCGCCGCCACCTCAAACAAACGCACGGAGACAAGTATTGGACAGACGACCGACTTGTGGTGGCCTTGAACGAGTTCGAATTGGTGAGAACGAACCATCCTGTCCTGCCGAACCCGGCTCATGTCCCTGCAGTTCAAAAAGACCTTCTCTCCGAAAGGCGAGCCCCTCAGCATCAAGGTCGACTCGAGCCTAGGACTGAGGCGCAATCGATACACCATGTCCCAGGCAGATATGAAGGCCAAAATCTTTGATCCCATCATGAAAGATGTGACTTGTCTGATCAAGGAGCAGATATCCATGGTAGGAAACAAAGTCGCAGGTGTGGTCCTCGTCGGTGGCTTCGGACAGAGTCGATATCTCAAGGCTCAGGTGAAGGATGCCGTCAGCTCAAGCACCCAAGTCCTGCAGCCAGAGAGCGGCTGGACTGCTGTGGTCAAGGGTGCTGCCATTCACGGACTCAGCCAGTATGCGCCGGCCTCAGCCCCAGTCGAAGTTGCTTCTCGGGTTGCGAGGCGATCGTATGGGACATGTCTAATAACCAAGTACGACATGCTAAGGCACAATCCGAAGGAAGCGTACGTCATCAAGCCTCACTGTTTGTTCGTGCTAACAAAAGCAGTTTCTGGTCCGAGAAGGAGCAGGAGAACGTGGTGATTGAGATGTGTTGGTTCATCAGAAAGGTACGTGATCCATGGTAAAGTCGACCCCTTCTCACGCGACAAAGGGAGAATCATGCCCCGAGGGGAAGCCGTCCACGATCGAGTACCAGTGTGATGTCCCCGTGATGCTGGGGCACACGCCGCAAACCGAGATCGACATATACAGCAACGATGACGATACCAGGGCGCCGCCCATCCACCTCAACTCCACAACTCGCCACGTTGGGACACTCTCGCTCAACTTGAACAAGATCCCAATGTCGGTGTTTCGGTCGGCCAGGAAGAGGCGAATGGGTTGGCATCGGTATTACTGCTTGAAGGGGGCAATTGAAGCCAAATATGGATCAGCCAACATCACATACACCATCAAACTCGGAGGTAAGATGCTCGAATGACATTGTCTTCTGAAGCTAACACCCTTGTGCAGGGGTGACGCATGATGCAATCACCGTCCGATATGAGTAGGGACGACCGGCCCGAAGATAAAATATGACAGGGGAAACAGAAACCAAACAAATCAAGGTTGCAACTAGAGGATCGAATTGTAAAACAGGCGTTAGGGGGTCGTGTTAGATGGAGTCTGTTTAAGAATGGAAATCGAGATGCCTCAGGTCTCGAGGTACTTTGTACTATAATGCCACGCACGTGACTTCGCGCGAGCCCCGCAGACCACTTCGCGTCTCGTGCCTGAGCAGCCTTCCATCTCAAAACCGCGACGGCACAGGAAATGATGCATCGCCATGGCAGGCAATTCCTTCATCAGCAATGTCCCAGGGCCTGGTCCAAGGGACTCGAGCTCCGACACTCCCGTTGCGCGGCCGCCTCCATCAACCTTGGCCGCACAACTCGTGGAGAACATCTCTGCCTCGACCAAGTCTTCAAAGTCGGACGAGAACAGTGAGCTTAAGGGTCTCTTTGCTGTAATCCAAAGAGTGAAAGATGACCCGACGCTTTTGAAAACCCCCGAAGAGCGAGTCGAACACAATCACATGCTCATTTACGTCTATTCGAGAGTCGTTCTTGAAGGCATCAAATTCGATGACCCCTTCCTCGACCGAAACCATGTCCGAACGGAGGGACTCAAGGCCATCAGCTTCCTAAGGTTTGCAGTCAAGGAGACTCCGACCGTCCTCGTACACCAGCCGGAAAGAGATGTGTTCTTGTTTCGAGGCCGAGAACCCCTATGGCTGTGGTTGCTACCACAATTACTCAGGCTCTTGGGGCATCCCCAATGCCTCGATCTTGCCGAAGGCCTGGAAGCTCTCTTACAGTATCTTCTCTTAGTGGTGGCTCAAACGGCCCCTTTATGGGATCTAGCACCCGATATGGTGCTCTATCTTCGAACAACCTTGACCTGTGAGTGTGGCTTGACTTGCTCGGAGCGTAGCTAATGCACGACTCAGGCATCATTGGCCATCTTCAGACTCCCTCCTCCGTGTCCTCGAAAGAAAATACACCAATCTCCCTGTACCTGCCTCCGACATACACTCTAGACCGAATGCTCCACGACCGATCCCACTCGAGCCAGCTGACGTATCGGATCGATCGAATCTCACAAGCCTCCCAACAAGTTTTGAGTTTGGTAAATGTCCTCTTCTACCCATTGGTCTCCGTGGAGCCAGTGTTTCGAACTGTGCCATTGTTTTCCGAACATACAATATGGTTGCTGGATACCTTGGTGGACATTAGAGCGCTTCGAGGGCAGTGGGGAGCAGCCTCGCCAACTTCGCCTATGCGGGCCATTGAAATGGTTATGGGCGTCTTTGAGGCCTTGTTCAGGGTCGAAACTACTCCGTCTGCTCTGCTAAGCAAAGCTGTGACCTTGCTCATAATGCTGTGTAGTGAAATAGCATCACACCTGGAAGAGTCCCCGCTCCTCGCTACCGCAGATTTGGAGGCCCAGCGGACGTATTGTCTCGCCCTGGCCATCGTCTCGAAAGCCGCAATCCACGATCGATCGATTGCGCGACTCGCGGCGTCCAAGCTGGTGGAAGAACCCTTGGTGCTCATTCCGACTCTAACAGAAGACTCCGACGTCTGGGTAAGTATCTCTCAGCTGTGTCGTTCATGCACTAACGGCGCATTAGAGGTCCATACAGATTCTTGCGCAAGTGACGTCTCCGCTGATACCGGGATCTCTTGAAGCCAAGACGCATCCCTCAAAATTTCAGGATGAGCAGGTTCAAAAAGCGGTCGAGTCTCTGTCTCTTGCATATGAAGACCCTCAAAGCATCGATTCTGAACCTGTGAAGAGGAGAAAGATCTCGGAAGACTCTACAGACGTGGTGATAAACTTGGTCAACGAGGCGTTAGATATCCCAATCAACGCCGACGGTGCTAGTGTCTTCACTGAGTCGATGTTTCTGTGAGTATTACAACAACGCCTATGCTCTCTTACTCATGCCTCAACTCCAGGGATCGCTTCCGAGAATCCGACGAACCCAATCAATGTCTTGCCATCGACCTTCTCTCTCGAACATGCTGCGTGGCAACCAGCGGACCAGGAAACCCAGGCTCGTCTATGCAAATAATGAGAGAGTTGAAATGTCATATCTGCGACGCAGGAACCGTAGCAGATCAATCTTCACCATCAAGAACTACCCCGAGAGTCGAGGTTACAACGATCTTCGAGAAGCTAGTTCGGTTGCCCGCCCTGGCAGAATCCCGCCGTCCGAGGGTAGCGGCAATGCTGGCCTTGCGGAGAATGGTTCTTCACTGCCAGGATCGGCCTGACCTACTCGATCTGGAAACGTCCAGCTTGGGGCAATGGTGTCTCCAGTCTTTGAATAGTTCTGTCAGAGAACTCCGAATCGCCGCCGGAAGATGCCTGGCGACATTTCTGCTGGACAGGCGCTTCCCTTCGAGCCAAGATGTGATCCAACGGAATAGGAAAAACTCAATGGCTTTCATGAGATCAATATCGGAGAAAAACCAGGCCAACATGGTCGAGACGTGCATAATGGCATGGGGGCAGCTGGGTAGAGTGGTCTCGGAGGACGAGGTCAATCTTGTCTTGATCAAACTCCTTGAGTACCTTGGAAGCAGCAATAATGTTGTTTCCGCATTCGCGTTTAATGAACTCCTCAATCTCGCTGAAGCCAGACAGACGAGTCCGCGCCGTCTCTTCGAGCCCTTTTGGCCAAGCCTTGCCTACATGGCCACCAAGGACATGGTTCACCGTCCTCAGATGAGTCGAGCGATCGCCGAGTTGTTGCAAATAACAGTCAACGATCTTCTCCTGCTCGTTCAGGCCTACGCGTTGCCATGGTTGGTGCTGGACAAGCAAAACGATGTCATTCAGAAGATTGCAGAGGCTCGCAAGGAGGAAATCTGGCAGTCAATTACCGACGGCTCAAACTTGGCTGCCACCCTGGCTTTGCTGCTAGCTCAGGACACGGAAGACATTGAAGGATTTGCAAAGTCGCGTCTCAAAGAAATCTCGCCACATTTCGACTCCTTGGAGCTCGTGGACCTCGTTCAGACCGAGCCAGTCCTGATTGTGATGGAATTGCTGAAGGCTTTGGGCGAGGCGGACGACTTGAGAAAGGCGCTGGTCAGTACCGAGTGCAGCTATTCAAGGCAAGATACTGACAGTCCCAGATTCAACGGGCTCTGCACACAATGGCAACGATGAGCCTGGCTGCGAACAGAGAGACGAGATCGAAGAAGGGGAACATGATTGGTCGTTTCATCCAGCCTCACATCCTGGGGCTCATGGCTCGCCTCACGGACGTAATTAACGATTCACTCGCTACCCAGCCGCCGGCGCAGGAGCAACGTCGATGCATTCGCGCAATGGAAGAAATGATCAGGGTCTGTAAAGACTACGCGAGCATTGCACGACCTCAGGTAAGTTCTGTGTCTGTTTTGGTTCAACCATCGCTAAGTGAGATGCAGATTTCCGCATGCCTCCTATCCGCTCTGTCAAACAGCGGGCTGCGGGAAGTGAGTTTCTCTTGCTGGTCAGCGATGCTCACTCATCTCGAAGAGGAAGATGTAGAAGCACTCCTTGAGACAACTTTCTTCATCGTCGACCGCTACTGGAATTCGCTAAACGCGGGTACGTTGTCTACGGCAAGTTCTATGCTCGAGTTTCTCCTTTCCAAGTACAACGCCCTCGTTACCAAACACATCAGCAATCTGCCCTCGCTTCGTCACATTAGCGGGTTGAGAGAAGTCGAGGCCACGTTGGAGTCGATTCGAGTGCCCATGCTTGTGGAAGAAGCTTTGGAGGTCTTCGCCGAAAGAATATGTCACGAGAACTCGGGTGTTGTTCTCCAGGCTTTGACTGAACTGGTGGAATACCTACAGATCAAGCAAGAGGCATTGCACACTTCTTCCGTAGGCCAGCAACCGGACACGGTGATTGCCGATCTCATGAGATCTCTGCTCAACTGCGCCTGCAAGTATAATGGGATCCAGGTCGATATCGCTCGACTATGCACCGAGGCCATGGGCTTGGTTGGGTGTGTGGATTCGAACAAAGTCGAGACAGTCAGGGAGCAGCGATCCATTATCATCCTAAACAACTTTGAAAAGGAGGAGGAAATGACGGATTTCACCATCTTCCTCCTTCAGGAAGTCTTGGTCCCGTCGTTCTTGTCCGCCACCGACGTCAAACTACAGGGCTTCCTCTCCTTCGCGATGCAGGAGCTTCTCGAAAGGTCCGACATCAGAAGTGCGTGTGCAATGCAGGGTTCCGGCATCATTGGGTCCAACGACATCTACCGGAAATGGATCGCCATTCCAGAAGCGATTCGCGAAGTCATTGCTCCTTTCCTCAACTCGAGGTACATGGTCGCTCCCATGCCTCCGGTGAAGATTGAGTATCCGGTCTTCCGTCCAGGCAGATCATATGGAAACTGGTTGCGAATGATCGTGGTGGATCTTTTGCGCAAGGGGCAGAATCCTCGTGGTGACATGATCTTTGAGCCGCTCACGCGAGTCATCCGTGTCAAGGACCTTTCGGCGGCCGAGTTCCTTCTTCCCTACCTCGTTTTGCACATTCTATTGGGAGACCGGAGTACGGAGAAGGAGAGAAACGAGGTCATTGGTGACATGCTCGCAATCCTCCAGCATCAACCAAAGGAACATGCTTCGTACCAGGAGCGGGAGGAGATGAAGCTCTTCTGTCACGTAAGTCACGACGGCCTTTTCATATTCGCATGCTAATATCTACAGGCTGTCTTTCGGGTAGTCGACTACGCACTGAGGTGGATTCAGGCCAAAAGATCATCTGGTCGCCTCAAGGATCCCGACAGGGTCCGCTTGAAGTACATCCAGAAGGCTTTCGATTCGATCCCGGCCGAGCTCATATCACAGAGAGCTATTGATTGCAACGAGTACGCACGAGCACTGTTTCACCTCGAGCAGCATGCGCAGGAAATGGAGCAACGGAAGAGAGAACCCGGCGATCGTACGCGTCTCCTCGAGAGACTACAAGACATCTACGCCAATATCGACGAACCTGACGGGTTGGACGGTATATCATCTCAACTGCCAGCTCTAAATATTCACCAGCAAATACTCAGCCAACGAAAGGCCGGTCGCTGGACGGCAGTGCAGAGCTGGTACGAGATGAAGCTCGCAGAGGATCCCCTCAATGTCGACGTCAAGGTCGATCTATTACACTCCCTGAAACAGGCCGGACAACATGGTACGCTCAGTATATGCTTCAAAGATCAAGACTGACTGTTGGTAGATGTACTCCTGAACCACATTGAAGGCATGCCACCAGATCCAGCCTCGGACAACAAGATCGTGCCCTTTGCGGTGGAAGCTGCATGGACAACGGGGAGATGGTCCAGCCTCTCCAAGTTCACAGGGCGATTCCAAGGAGATGTTATTCAGGACTTCAACGTTTCTCTGGCCACCATTTTCGACAACCTGCACAACAACCGTGACTCAAACGAGTCTCTCAGCTTGATACGGACGATGAGGGAGAAGATTTCCTCTGCGATGAATACCTCGACAACTGCCTCACTCCAGGCTTGCCATGATCCCTTGCTCAAGTGCCATGTTCTCACAGATTTAGAAATCATATTTCAAGGCAAGAATGGAGACTCGGTAGCTCATCGCAAGACCATGGCACTTCTAGACCGTCGGCTCGAGGTGATAGGAGCGTACGTCGATGACAAGCAATATCTCTTGGGAATTCGGCGCGCAGCCATGGAGCTCGCTCGGTATGTGAAGCTATCCGAAGGACCAGGCCATGATGCTAATTCAGCAGACCAACTTTCTCAGATGTCGACATATCTGGACTATGGTTGACGAGCGCACGACTTGCAAGGAAGACAAACAATCTCCGTCAGTCCTTCAATGCGGTGTTGCATGCCTCCCGACTTGGCGACGACGCGGCAACTATTGAAAACGCCAAGCTCCTTTGGAGGGAAGATCAACACCGCAAGGCCATCCAGATGCTTCAAGGTGCTATTCAGGGCAACAAGTTCATGACCCAAACTGGGGCGACAAAAATAACGACAGCGACAGCGACAGCAACTTCAACAGCAACTGGCACCAGCTCGACCAAACTGAACTCGCAACAGAAGCTCTTGACAGCCAGAGCACAACTACTTCTCGCCAAGTGGCTGGATAACGCAGGGCAGACGCACACGATCGCGTTGCGCGAGAAGTATCAGCAACCACCAAAGACATACGGGAATTGGGAGAAGGGGCACTACTACCTTGGCCGCCACTACAAGAAGATCCTGGAGGCTGAGAAGCCGCTCAAGGTGGATGATCAGAGTGACAACTACGTGACCGGCGAGATAGCAAGGCTGGTCATCGAGAACTACGTCCGATCGTTGAACTCGGGGACAAAGTACCTATACCAGACTCTTCCCAGGATCCTTACGCTGTGGTTGGACCTCGGAGCGCAAGTTGACAAGGCCCCAGAGGGCAAAGTGTCGCTCTCGCGCGAGTTGCACCGACGACGGGTCGAGCAGTTGAACCTATTGCACGACTTCCTTGATAAGTACATAACTCGTCTTCCGGCATACATCTTCTACACTGCCTTGCCGCAGATTGTAGCGCGAATCGCACATCCGAACCAACACGTCTTCCAGAGACTCAACCACATCATCGTCAAGGTGGTTGAAGCCCATCCTCGGCAGGCATTATGGAGCTTGATTGGCGTCATGACGACCAGGCAGGTGTCGGAGCGAAAGACGCGGGGCGCGCAGATCCTGACCACGTTGAGAAGTGCGTCTCGGAAGGTGGAAGGCATGACATTTGACATGAAGTATCTCCTCCGCATGGGTGAGAGACTGGCGGAGCAGTTGCTGATGGCTTGTGCCAATGGTGATTTCCAAGGGAGTAAGACGGTCCACGCCAGCCTGACTAGGGATCTCCGGTTCAACCACAAGTGTACGCCATGTCCCTTGGTAGTGCCCGTGGAGGCATCCTTGACGGCGACTCTTCCGGCAGTGTCGGAGTATGTCAAGAAGCACAAGGCCTTTGCGAGGGATGTGGTCCAAATCGACTGCTTCCTGGACGATGTCTTGGTCTTGAGCTCGCTGGCAAAGCCAAGACGTCTAACAGCACGAGGTACGAACGGGAAGAGCTACATGCTCCTGATCAAGCCAAAGGACGATCTCCGAACGGACCAGCGTCTGATGGAGTTCAATGGTCTCATCAACCGATCGTTGAAACGAGATGCAGAGTCGACTCGAAGGCAGCTCTACATCCGAACGTATGCAGTGACGCCTCTCAATGAGGAGTGCGGCATCATCGAGTGGGTTCCGGGGATCAAGACGATGCGAGACATATTGATAGGGCTGTATGGCTCTCGCAAGATCTATCCCGACTACACGGCCTTGAAGCAACTCATGGATGAGGCGTGTCTGTCGGAGAGCAAGCTGAGGATTTTCACAGAGGATGTGCTCGGAAGATTCCCGCCCATGCTCCAGCTGTGGTTCACGCAGCAGTATCCCAACCCGTCTACGTGGTTCGCTGCGCGCCTGAGGTACACGCGCTCGTGTGCCGTCATGTCCATGGTGGGCACCATTCTCGGCTTGGGCGACAGACACGGCGAAAACGTGAACCTAGAGGAAGGCAACGGAGGCATCTTCCACGTCGATTTCAACTGTCTATTTGACAAGGGCCTTACGTTTGCCAAGCCCGAGCGAGTGCCGTTCCGACTCACGCACAATATGGTTGCTGCCATGGGAATCTACGGCTACGAAGGGCCCTTCCGCAAGTCGTGCGAGCTCACGTTGAGCATCCTCCGACAACAGGAAGAGACGCTAATGACCATTCTGGAAGCCTTCATCTACGACCCGACGCTGGATCTGCAGAAGGACAAACGGGCGCATCGACGAGACAGCGTGGGCATCAAACTGCAGCCGCAGAGCGTCGTGGACAGCATCAAGCGAAAGGTGAATGGGCTGCTTCCGAACGAGAGCATCCCGCTGGGCGTTGAAGGACAGGTGGAGGAGCTGATCAAGCAGGCTGTTGATCCGCGCAACTTGACGGCAATGTATATCGGATGGTGTCCGTTTTTGTGATTGTATTCTTCTTGGTATCAATTTTCTTGGTGTCGCGTTGAATTCATGCGCTGGGGAAACTGCAATATGCACATCGGATGGGGGTCGCATCAGGGATGGCTGGGGAACCTGCAAGGGCTTTGTGATGGGAAGGGCAACGATTGATTGTCTTTGTTCTTTTGGGCGAATCAACTTCAAGGGGCAGCAACAGAGCACAGCAGCTCCGAGTGATTATTCTTGTTATTATCGTGGACAAATGGAATTGATTCATTCTGGACGTATGAGGCATCATGGATCGCGGGTTATAGCAGCAGTAGCGTCGCAACCAGCAGGAACAACCAGCAAGCATCTGCTGCACCTGCCCAGCCCGGGTGTCCTCTAATAGGCCTGTACATCGTAACGGGCGCCCAGCCTGCAGCACCTGCACCCCCCGTTGCACCTGCCGCCACCACCTCACCTGAGCGCCTACCTGCCCTGACTTCCATAAAGTCGACGCGTCTGCACGCGCGGACCAGGCTCGTTCTTTCCCTTTTCCCTCCCCCCCCCCAAAAAACCAAACGCCCGCCCACCTCACAGCAGGAGGGATTGTTGGCTCCTTCCCACCTTTCCACCCATTTTCCAACTCACCTTCTCATCCTCGCTCCTGCCTGGATTTTTGGCCTCTCCATCTCGACGAGACGAAGGAGCCAACATCGCAGCGACGCCTTTTTTTCCTCTTCATTTTTCTCGCGAGGCTGCTGAGATCTTTGAGGAGACGCAGTCGTCTCTTTTTTTTTTTTTCTGAAGCCAACGGCTCGCGAGGACCCAGCCCGAACAACCCGTCGCGCCGCGCGCCGAGTCCCAGTCGCAGCCGAGCGGGCAAAATCATCTCATTTCCCTCATCGCATATTCTTTCGATCAAAACCTGGTAAAGTCGTGCAACAACCGCCGTCGCCAACATGGGACAGTATCGTATTGGTGAGTTTCTCTGCTCTCTTCCTTTCCCTCTCGTTGTCGCCTCTCTTGCCGCCTTCTCGGTGACGTTTTCCTCGGCGCGGCGCCAGGCGAGGGAATGTTCGCTGACGACCCACCTCCAGAGGTCTCTCCCAACAACCGCGCCGTCTGCAAGGACACCGAGTGCAAGAAGCGCGGCGAAAAGATCACCAAGGGAACCCTCCGCTTAGGCAGCTGGGTCACCATCAAAGATCATGGCAGCTGGGCCTGGAAGCACTGGTAGGTTTGCGCCCCCCCGCGTTTCATGTGCGCAACGGCCCTCGACATGCCGCTAATGTTCTCAGGGGATGTGTCTCTGGTCAACAGATGCAGAACATCCAAGAGGAGGTTTCCGGTGAGGACGATGGCGCCTACGATTACGACATGATTGACGGCTACGACGAGATGAGGTATGTTGCCCAAGCTACACTGTGCTTGAAACGAGGCTGACACGACCAAGTGCAACTCCCGACCTGCAGGAGAAGGTTCGTCGCGCCGTGGAGCAGGGCCACATTGCTCCCGAGGACTTCAATGGTGTATGTGCTGTTTCCAGCTTGACTTGAATAAGTTTCTCATCTTTTAGGATCCTGAGAAGAACCGTCCCGGCGAGAAGGGTATCCGTCTCTCAGCCGCCCAGAAGAGGAATAAGGAGGCAGCCGCAGCTGTAAGTCAAGAGCCTGACTCATCTACCGAAGAACACTCGCTGACTCTTTAGGACGCCGAGGAAGATGAGGCTCCTCCCAAGAAGGCCAAGCGTGGTCGCAAGAAGGCCGCCGATGACGAAGAGGAAGAGGATGAGCCAAAGCCCAAGAAGGCAAAGAAGGCCCAGCGCTCTCAGGCTGCCAAGGTCGATGGCGACGAGGAGAAACCTACTCCCGCCAAGTCTGCTCGCAGCCGCAAGGCCGCTGCCAAACCCAAGGCCGAAGATGAAGATGAGGAAGAGAAGCCCGCACCAGCGAAGAAGAGTCGTCGAGCCTCTGTCAAGGTTAAGAACTCAAGCGACGCCGACGACGAAAAGGAGCTTCCTGCTGGGCCATCTCGAGGTCGCAAGTCTACTGCTGTCAAGCCCAAGGTTGAGGAGCAAGAAGAAGAAGCGGTAAAGGAGGAATCTACTTCCACCCCGTCTTCTAGTCGCAAGACTGCCACCAAGCCCAAGGTCGAGCCAAAGGTTGAGGCCGAGGAAGCAGAGGAGAAGCCCGTTCCGGCCAAACCTGCTCGCTCTCGCAAGAATGCTGCCAAGCCCAAGGTCGAGCCCAAGGTTGAGGCCGAGGAAGCAGAGGAGAAGCCCGTCCCAGCCAAACCTGCTCGTTCCCGCAAGGCTGCTACCAAGTCCAAGGTCGAGCCAAATGCCGAGCCCAAGGTCGAAGCAGGGGAGGAAACTGAGGAGAAGCCCGTTCCGGCTAAATCTGCTCGTTCTCGCAAGACTGCCGCCAAGCCAAAGGTAGAGAAGCAGGAGGAGGATGCAGAACCGGCTCGCGAGGCTGATACTACTGAACCCAAGATCGAGCAGCCTGAGGAGGAAGCGGAGGAGAAGCCTGCTACGGCCAAACCTTCCCGTTCTCGCAAGGCTGCTGCCAAGCCCAAGGTCGAGCCCAAGGTCGAGGATGCAGAGGGGACAGAGGAGGAGAAGCCTCTTCCAGCCAAACCAGCTCGTGCTCGTAAGGCTACTGCTGCTAAGCCCAAAGCTAAGAGCGAGGATGAGCTAGCCGAAGCGAAGGAAGAGCCGACCTCAGCTAAGCCTGTTCGCAGTCGCAAATCCGCTGCTAAGCCCAAGGCCAAGGGTGAGGAAGAACAGGCTCAAGAGGAGGCAGAAGAGAAACCTACCCCCGCCATACCCGTTCGTGGTCGCAAATCAGCTGCTAAGCCTAAAAGCGAGGTGCAGGAGCAAGACGAGGCAGAGGAAAAGCCCACCCCAGCCAAACCTACCCGCAGTCGCAAGTCTGCTGCTGCTCAGGCCAGCGTGAAGAGTGAGGCAGAGAAGGAGCCCGAGGAGGAGAAGTCCACCCCGACCAGGCCCATCCGCAATCGCAGTCGCAGGTCTGCTTCCAAACTCACCGCCAAAAGCGAAGACGAGCAAGAGGCAGAAGAGGCAAAGGAAGACAAGCCAACCCCAGTCAGGTCTGTTCGTGGTCGCAAGACTGCTGCTAAGCCTGGCGTGAAGAGTGTAGCGGAGGAACAGCCAGAGGAGGCAGAGGGAAAGCCTACCCCAACACAATCTACCCAGAGCCCTCAAGTCGCTGCCAAGGCCAAGGCCGAGGAGGTGATGGAGGAGGAAAAGCCAACCCCAGCCAAACGAGTTCGCAAGACGGCTCCCAAGAAAGCCAAGGCAGATGTGGAGGATGCGGAGCCGCCTGTCCCTACTAAGAGAAGGCGCAGGCCCTCTGCGAAGAAGCTTGAGGAAGAAGAAGCGTCTGCCTCTCTGAAGAGGGCTCGAGAAGTGGCCCCGAAGGACGCCAAGGACGAGAATGAGGTGACCATGGCGCCCCCAACGAAGCGAGCACGAAAGGTCTCTGCGAAGAATGGGTCCTCTCTTGAACCTGAGGCTGAGGAAGCTGCTGCTGAGGAAGAGAAGCCCGCGGTGGAGGAGGAAAAGGCTACCCCGAGGACTAGGGCTCGTCGGACACGTTCCTCGAGGACCTAGGCTTGTTTCGTCACGAGGCGAGACGACACTGGAGAAGGATTCTTACTATGTTTTTTTCAACTGTACTGCTAGTTTTGATACCATGCTATGGGGGCTCCAACAGAGTCGCAGAAGTGTAGTTACGGTTGATGAGATGCCAGGATGGGTACGGACGATAGGATGCAAGGACAACAGTCATTGGTGGGAAATGGAAGGAAATACGCTCGTTGAATGGAACCGCGTTGTTTTGAAGACGATGCTAATGAGTTTACGTGAAATCGGGCCGAGGTCGTTATTCCGACCCAGGAACGAGTCAACGGCGTCGTGGAAGCCAAGTAAGTGGTCAAAGTTGGAGTTGAAGCTTTCCCCACATGACATGACATGATGGATTCAAGAGAAATGACGTTGGCGATATGACGTCCACGACTTGGACTAGCAAGGGGAAAGGGTTATATATGGTTGCTTGTTGGCATCTAAGAGAAGCCTTGTTTGTTCAATTTACTTGTCAGTCTCCAAGCCTGGTTACTTCTCACTCGCCCAAGAACACTCAACCAAGAACACTCAACTCACTCACTCTCACGCCGTCATGCCTCGCCAAGGAGACGGCTCTTCCGACAACGGGCCCATGAAGGAGGCCGCGCACGACATCATCCACGGCGCCGGCAAGCCCGAGGTGGGTTTTTTTTTTCCTCCCCAACTTAAAGGTCACGTTCGTTTTGGCTAACGATGCAAATGCAAAACAGTCGGACCGTGTGTCCCGAGCCGACAAGGCGGCCGACCTGCCCGAGGGCAAGGACGAGCACGGGGCGGGCCTGTCGGGGATGAATGCCAGCGGAGGGGAGAGTCAGGGGATTAAGAAGGGGAAGAATGTTGGGCAGGGGAACTGAAGGGATGGTTGAGGTCGGGGGGCATGTAAGTGAGCAAGTCATGTTACAGCTGGGGGTGTTTCTCCCCTGGTCGTATATAATCCTGCCAATTGATGCCTTGATAACATGCCTCTCCATCCACTGGTTCATTTTTCAAGTCCCGCTTCAACGGCCACAGCGGCTCCCGGCAACCAAACATGGCCCTGTCCGACCTCGGGAGTACAAGCGAGGTATGTATCGACGCAAGTAGCACCACCGGCCCCGCAGCGCAAGCACCTTCCCTCCCGTCCCCATCTTCAATATTCTCGGCCCCCGCAAAACACGGCACTTGTCCGCACCAACAAAACCCGAATCTCCACAAAAAGGTACGAAAACCCCTCCCACACAAAAAAGGAAGGGGGAAAATGACTCAGGCCGGCAAGGTCTGATATACCGCATTACCACGCGTTCCCTCCAACAAACACACAGCGAGCAGACAACACGCTCACTGACCGGTCTGGTGGTCTAGTGGTATGATTCTCGCTTAGGGAAAACCCTACAGCACTGCTTGCGAGAGGTCCCGGGTTCAATCCCCGGCCAGACCCTTCTTTTTGTTCTTTTTCTCAGCTACCGAGCAAGCTAGCTAGCTGTTACGACGACGGATTGATTCGAGGTTGTCTTTTTGTCTGCCCTCCTTCCTCCCTCCCTTCTTGGCTTCAAGCCTTCATCCCAAGGAAGAGCATGTGTACTTATGTATGTATACCGTGAATGTGGTTTGTAAATGCCTTGACCTGCTTGACCTGCTCTTAAAGCCAACCCCAAACGTACGTGTGAATGTATACAAGAAGAAAATGTATAAAAACGCCAATAAACTGCTCCCACGACCGTCCGCCTACCGTCATGTGGGTGGGTATCCTCCTCAGGTCCGTCTTACTGTTACATCGAGCACTACTGCCATCTCCTTTCTTCGTTTCCTCTCACGCCTCGCCCAGGTTCCTCCTCCACTCGGCAACGTCGTCCATGCCCTCGAGGCTCCCCCTCCTCCCCCAATTGCGCGGCTGCCTCTTCAAGAAGGCGCCGACGGCGCCCAGGTAGCCCTCGTGGCGCAAAAAGTAGGCCTGCTTCTCGCCCTTGCTCCAGAACTTGATGGCGTAGCTCAGCGTGTTCATGGTCTGGCGGTGGCCGCGGATGAAGGACCCCCCAAAGTATATGTTGGGCAGCTCGTGGATCTGCGACTGCAGGTAGGCAATCTGGCCAATGTTGTTGGACACGGCGTAAAGCAGCGACCGGGACACGTCGGCGCTGCCAAAGGACACGTCCTCGTCGGGCAGGGGCGAGTCCTCGGCGGCCGACTCGGCGGCGCGCTTCATGCGGAAGACTTTGCCAAACGACGAGGCGATGGCGGTGCTCTTGAGGCCAATCTTGGCGTAGTCGGTGCCGTAGATGTCGCCGACCAGCATGTCGACCTTTGCGTTGTCGCCGTGGGCGGCCATCTCGAGCATGTCGTCAAAGGTGCGGGCGCCCGTGAGCATGGAGAGCAGGCCCCAGAGCGTGCCGCCGCCGAGCGACGTGCCGCCGACGCGCTCGTGCGACCGCGGGCCCGTCACCTTGAGGAAGGACACGCCCGAGCCGATGTTGACCAGGAGGTAGGGGTATATCTTCTCCGTCGGGTGGACGAACTGCATCGGGTCGGCTTCCGAGTAGGTGAAGACTTCGCGGGGGATTTCGGTGATGAAGAAGTCGAGGCCGATGATCAAGCACTCCATCTCCTCCTCGCGCAGCACCTCGACGCCCAGGGCCTCGCGGATCTTGTCGTAGAACTTGTAGGCGCCGCCGCCCGTGGCCATGACGCACAGCTCGCCGGGCCGCGAGCCGTTGAGGGCGAGCTGGTTGTCGCGCAGGTGGCGCACGAACTCGAGGCAGTCGTCGATGCGCTCCGTCTCGAAGGACATGAAGTTGAGGCGGCCGCCGGCGAGGTCCGTCGTCGACCCGACCTCGCGCGAAAAGTAGACGAGCTTGGCCAGCGAGCCGCCAATGTCAATGGCAATGTGGCTGACCACGGCCGTGTGGTTGGGCAGCCGAATATCGCTCGTCTCGGGGTGCGTGGGACTCTGCCGGCCGCCTCCGCCTCCGCTGCCGCTGCCGCTGCCGGGCGTGGCCGTGTCCGGGTCGACGATGAAGGCGCCCTGCACGTTGATCTTGACGCTGCCGGGGCGGTTGATTGTGCTGTCGATTTCCTCCGTCGACGTCATGGCGCGGAGTCGTCGCTGGGGCTTTGTGTGCGTCGTTGTCGGCGGTGGTGTTGGCGGTGGGTCTTTGGGAGCGATTGGAGTCGGAGTCTTCGTCGGAGTCGTCGTCGCCGGGAGCAGCAGCACGGCGTCTTCGTGGTGTGACGCGGGCGTCATTGTTGTTGGTATTTATTCTCTGTCGAAGCCTGGAGAGAGAGAGAGAGAGAACGACTCCTGGCGAAGACGAAGACGAATGCGAAGAAGAGGACAAAGAGGGGATCAGATCAATGGCTTGGATAATACTTGATTAGTGCGGAGAATATCGACCAAAAGGGGGAAATGGACATGGGGGAGCAGTCATGTTGGAGAATGGAGAGAGCGGGATGGTGGATGAAGACTTAAAAATTCGGTGGGTTATGGTTCACTTTGCCAAATCTTCAACGTCCCCCGTCGGCTTTTTCAATCGCCCTCTCAACCGCCAGGCCGAGGCTCCGAGGGGGAGAAAATGGTTGAGTTGGTGGGGAGAGGTTGAGAGAGTCCATTTCTCCGAGGCAGACGGAGAGGCTAAATTGCCTCGAGGCCTTCATCCCTCGTGACTCCGCTCTCCGATGGAACACGCATCGAGACGGGAGTTCTCTCCTCATGCAAGCCAAGTACCGATGATCCGGGACCTCAAATGAAGCTTTGACCTCAAGAGTTGAAACATTGCTGCGAAACATGCCGACGAATTCAAAAGCATCATTCTCATACAAGACACGCCCTGTTTTTGGTAATTAGGCTTCCATAATCCATCCTCCCATCCGCCCAAAAACAAAAGAGATCCATCCTCTAAAGGGTATCCTCCATCCAGGAAATCATAATCCATCCATCAAATGCACCAATCGGGTCACTGGAGAGAAGTAAAAGGAAATAAGAAAAAAGATGCAGGACCGAGAAAGAAAAGAAAGGGCGTGTAGCCATCAGAAGTCTTCGCCTCGCCTCGCCTCGCTCAGAACAAGCCACCGCCAGGAACAGCAACGAAAATGGCCGTCAAGATGCCGCCAAAAATCACCGACGCCAGCAGCGCCTGGATGAAGATGGTGTCCTGGATCTGTCGGAGCGCCGGCTCCTGGATCCAGACCTCGCGATCAAACACCTTGCGCACCACGTTGCGCTTCTCGTACTTGACCACCCAGGGCTCGTCTTCGTAGCTGTTGGCCGACCCAAACGACTCGAAGCTGCGCTTGTCCATGCTAAACGACCGCTCGCTGTCGACAAAGAGCTCCCACGGCCTCACGTGCCGGTGGTGCATGCCGTGCAAGACGACGCACATGCCCTTGTAGGCCGCCACGAGCGTGCTGATGCCCAGCACCAGCGCGATGGCCGCTATGGCACGGTATCCTCGTCTGGCCTTGCTCATGGTCAGGAGGATACCCAAAACGATGCCGGCCACGATGAGACCAACACCCAAGGCCCGGGCGAAGAAGACTCGCGCGGGGTTGCCATTGCAAATCGACCATCGCACAAAGTTGGGATGGGCCTGTCGGCGCAGAGCCGAGTCCACCGTCTTAAAGAGGGCTCGGAATGCGCTGGGGTGCGTCGTGTGAGACAAGGCAGTCAGGGCAGCCTTTTGCTCTGGGGCCGACAGGTTCAGCTGTCGGGGCGCCCCATCCATGATGTAAGTCGCAATGACACGGTTGACTTCCTCGCGGAATGGTTGGATCGTGACTGCACTCATCATCAGCTGAGGGTCAAGGTCGGACATCTCTCCCGAGGCACTTACACGGCTGACGGACACCGGCTTCTTGGAAAGCCTCGGATGCCTGAGCCTGATAGCTCGAGGCTCCGGTCGAAGCGGGACCGTTGGACGCCGAATACATCGACTCTTCTCCGCGGCTGCTCGAGGGCGGCGTGTGGAATGGGTTACCATCCACAGCCCTCTCGCCTCCGTGCTTCTCAAAGTCGGTGCCCTTGAACATCTCGGCAGCCTTGGGCTCTGAGCGAACCTTGTCGACGTTCTCCTTTCGAATCTTTGCAACCGTCTCCTGCTGCAGAGCTTCGGTCCATTCGGGGGCAAGCTTGATGTCGGCGGTATCAGCTTCGTTGAATCGCTTAGTGTAGTCTCTGTGCCACAGCCAGAACTGCAGGTTTTCGGCCGCGTGCTCCACGTAGATGAGGTAGGTCATGAAGTCGCGGATAGTCATGGGCTTGAGGGTGAAGGTGTTAGTGCCTAGTCCGACGAGACAACTCGGCATGCAAACTCACTGGGCAGGTGCCGCCGTTCATGATCTTGTCAAAGGCGAGCGAGTCCGGGATGCCCGTCGACTGGCTCGACTGGCCCGACCTGATGGACCCATCTCTCTTCTCGCTGTCAGAAACAGCCGAGCTCTCGCTCTGGGTGCTACTGCGCCATGCTGGCTGTTCCACGTGCTTGGGACGGGTGTAAGTGAGAGAGAGGAGTCCCATGGTGCTGAAGATCGTTAAAGAGAGCGGAGAGAAGAAGATGGGAGCGGATATGGTCCAAGGTGAAACACGGATTCTGGGGAGGTAGGGAACGGCACCTGGAGAAGGGGAACTGATCAGCACCTGGGAAGACGGATTCACTTAAATAGTCGGTTGGGAAGACAAGGAAAACTCTGGGCGGCCGGGTGGGTTGTGCCCCCTCCAGTACCCTCCAGTACGAGGCACCGAGAACAGGGGCGTAACCAACCCGAAGCCCCCAAGTCCATGCTCCATCTACCAAAACCAAACATGGCAGATGCAGATGCCATTGCCCTCCGGTTGCAAGGGACAAAAACTAGCACGGGTGGATCTGTTGAAGTTCAGGTTCGATGTCTTAGTCGCGAACCTTCTGGGAGGGATAGCTTCTCAGCTAACGAGCCGAGAGCAGCAGAGGCCGCCAGAAGTCCTCGGAAACGTGGGAAGAGTCATGGGCTACTGACCGCCTACGCCCGTAGGGGATGTGGTCGTCGGCCAAGCTTCAGGGCTTCGCTCGCCGGCGGCATCTTGACCGTGAACGCCTTGGTCGTCGTTTGTGGCTTGCACCAACTCGCAGACTTATGCACCGCAGGGCCAAAGCAAACAACAACAACAAGACACGGGCAAGAGCCAAGGCTCCCGGTGAAAAGACCTCGTGCCCATGTCAATTGCCATCTCAGCCTCCCAGATGCCGCTCGGGGCGCAGGATATCCCAGTCGATCGGACGTGGCGGGTCTATGCAACCCCAGTCGACTTCTTGACTGGGGGATCGCGCAGGAGGATTTTGGTCTTTTTTTCGTCCAGATCTTAGTGGCCGCTTAAATCCACCGAGGGCACTGGTCGGCAAACGGGAAAGGTGGACGAAGCGATGGTGTAAGTGGCGCTGCACGGAACCAAAAGAAATGACGGGTTTTTCAGCTCTCTGCTTTATTAGTCTTGGCGCGACTCACCGAGGCAGGAAAGGAGGGAGGCCAAGACGAGATCGAAGCCTTTGCCGTCCGTGGATTTTGCCTTTGCATATCAAACGTCCTCGACGCATCAGCGACGTCACAAACGTGTCCGTGGCCTTGTGTCTGTGCGTGTTCTCGTTTCAATAATCAACCTCCAATACCAAGTGTGCACTCGATTGTTCTCTCAATAGAGAACATCTTATTGACTCCTCCGTAAAGATGGCACCAACGCGGGTCTGTCCCAACGTATTGGTGTGCATACTTACGTATGTCCCACGTTGGTACGAATACGTCCGTGGTGCACCGCGTCTGTGCTGTGCTAATGCGTGTCCAGTTGTCGTTGGTTCATCCAATAATTCCGTCTTTGGTGTGTCTTGGAATCAGCCCCAGGGCCGGCAGCGGCAAGATGGCTGAAGTGACAAGGACTGCATTCGATGCAAGGCTCCGTCAGTGACACTGGGTGATGTCAGACATGCAGCTGAGATACGAGTCCTGGCTGGCCATTCCGTTACTCGCCAGCTTTACCGCGCACCCAGTCTTCGTCAATCCGGATGATCAGCCGTGCTCCCGAGTCTGGAGAAGATCGACATTCCTTTGACGTGTAAAGCCCTCGTGGCTCGCTGGTCTGCCTATCAGCTAAGCCAGGTCCAACGTGGTGTCTCTGCCTCGTCAACGGCTGAAGACTCAATGCCGATCCCCCTCAACATTTGAATAATGACTCGTCAAGAATGATCTCAATCGTGGGCGATTGGCTTCCCCGTGGGAACAATTGTACCCCTGAGCACGCGATTCCCGGAGAGATTGACAGACGGGACGACTCGAGTGACGGGCAAAGCTGAGTGTGCTAGCCCGGACAGCGAGGTGAAGCAAGGCAACTCAACACCAATAATATCGTGAAAATAATGCCAGGCGGGCCACTAAGGCTGGTTAGCTCCAAGACGGCGGCACCAATCAGCCCGACCAGGGCTTCAACTGATCGGCGGTCGCATCTCATTTCGGGGGCATCGAGAGGGTATCGGAACCAACATCGAGACCTTCCTCCCCACCTTATCTCTTCGTAGTCGCTGGCCGTCTCCTCCACGAAGCAAAGTGTGACGAAGCCGCTAATTGAGTAATGTTTCGGTTTTCAATTTAACCCCCTTCTGAGTCGCCGTCACTCTTGAGTGCAATGTCTCGAAGGCGAGCCTAGGGCGAAGGGAGATGGGAACGCGGTTGACCCAGTTCTGTAGTTGGAGCAAACTTATGGTTAGCGATGGTGGCGGGCGGGAGGAAGGTCAGGGATAGTTCAGGGGAACTGGACTGGCGCCGTGCAAGTGTGATGGCTCATGACGGTGATTTGGTGTGGCTCGGAGGTACGTTGGGGGTTACGTACCCTGGAGGGAACGCAGTCTTTCTGTTTTCGAGGTTGTGCACCAGAAAATGTGTCAGTTGTGAACCATGCTGCTATTGGATTTGTGGAGGACTGAATGCGGTGGGTTGGGTTATCCAGGAACGCTTTGAAGCTGTGATTCTCTCAGCGTAGAGCTGGCACGAAGTTGAAAGCTTCAGGAAGCCATCACCCACGTGACGAAAGTTTCGTCCCCTCAACGGAAGCTGCAACCATCCGCACATCCCAAGCAACCGCCTGAACATCAAGATTTGCCCATCACATATCTGGGCTACAGAAAAGGGATTGTCGAGAAACGCCATTGTCGCATAGGTATCCTATGCTAGGATCAATGCGACAATGCACGTAATTACGACAGTTACGGTTCGTGACCGGACGGATGAGAGCCAATGCGTGAGACTTTGTATGCACGGCGGGACCCGCCGTCACGCAGTGTGCATGGACGGGAGGAGCGGCTCGTTCTGTCTTGGACCCAAGGCAAGAACACAGAAGCTTTCCCAGGTTCCGAGACATGGGGATATCCCAGAGCAACAGCCAGTGGAAAAAGCAACCATCATCCTTATTGCCTCTGAGGGCTCATCCTGGATTGCATCGAGAGTCAATCTTCATCAACGGTGGCGCTGAATTATCGTCCCCGACCATGCCTGGACAGATGCTGCCCCCGAAAGGGAGGGACGATGCACCCCTGGCCAACAAGTACCGGAGGCAGGTGAATTTTGACAATGGTTCGTACAGAACTGCCGGCATCGCAAGGGACTCAACCTTGGAGACCACAGTCCGAGAAGACATTGTCTATTCGTAAGGACAGAACTGGCGCAATTGATGCGTACCGCAAAGAAAAGGCACGAATTGACTCGAACCTGAGAATCTCGGGGTCTGTCGGCTTTTTATCGCTGACCGTCTTCGCCGTCTCTGACCGACTTCTCTTATCGCCTTGACCCCTCACTTTCTCCCCACTGACGACGTCGATTGAGCGGTGCCAATGCGCTGTTTTCGCTGGGATTGATTCCAAATGCTAGTTGATTCCAAATGGTGCCCAGGATTGTCGCAAGGCAGATGCTTGGTCGAGCGAGGTGCAAGAAGAGGCAACACCGTGAATTTCGCCAGTAACTCCACCGTTTCCGATACTTGGGGAATTTGAGCTCGTCTCACTTGGTGATACGTACTCGGACCGCCCTTGTTCCGCAGTCGGCGACTGGCTTGACACGCCCAGACTCGTCCATTCGTTGCATCGCCGGAGGTCAGGCGTCTTCGCAGTCCCGCAACAGCCGTCGTGCTATCCGGGGTTCCTAGGCCTCATCCCCAACTGTATGGAACATGCCCCTCACCAATCCCCAACAGGATGCGGATCTTGGCGTCCCGGAACACCTGATCTCGCGTCTTCGCCGCGTCTAACCACATGCAACAGAGACACACAAGAGACACAGGGACCCTGAATCTACCAGTGAGCACGCAGAACAGGCCTCGGGATGCCTGATAATCTAATCAGATCCTGCACGGGATGACAAATCTGCCCCAAATAGTTCAAAAGAGAGCATGGCGGACGCAAAACTTCTCCACCGCACCGCACCGGTCGGCGCCGAAGTCTGCAGCCGAGCCTCCCTCCGTCACCAGCCGACCGCACCGCCGCCGTCCATGTCCCGCCCGCCGACTGAGTCCTCGCGAAACAGGCAACCGAACCCTGCAACGTGCTCAAGTACAAGGCACCAAAACGATACCTACCCGATGAACAGCTCGGTTCCGGCGCTACAGGCCCCCCTTCCCTCCTTGACCTATCCGATGCTCGCAGCTCCGCGGTTCGGGGCCGCAAACGCCGCATTGGCCGCTATCAAGGTGCCTCGATTCGCCTTCTCGAATACGCCGCCACCATGATGAGAAAGCAGGCAGGAGGACGCTCCGTTGCCGGTTCCACATGAATCCAGATTGCTTCGCGTCTCCGGCCAACGCACCCCACCGAGGCAAGACAACTGACCTCATCTCTCCCCCCTCTTGCGCCAATGCTGCCAATTGTTCCATGGACTTCTCTCCGCTGGGTCCGATTGCTCTCCGACAGGGGGGTTTGCAGAGACTGATTGTCCATTCGCCGTTCCGAAGTGCGCGGTTCTGGCGGGCGCGTATTTTTTTTTCGTATAAGAAATCCACGGGAGCAAGCACGCCTTGATCTGCCCTTCCTTCCCCCCTCCACTTATCGCAGCTTTCAACAACCTTCCTCCAACTTCTTCTCAACTACAACACACACACACACACACACCTCAAACCACCACCACATTCAGTCAAGATGAGCGAGCTCAAGGCCGGCGACAACTTCCCCGAGGGTGTCTGGTTCTCCTACATCCCTCCCACCCCCGAGATCGCCCAGTTCTCCCAGTGCGGCATTCCCAAGCCCTACCACGCCTCCGAGGGTAAGTTGAGCATCCCGTTGACCCCTCGTGTTCACCGCCTTTGCGTGTTGCGCCTCGAGATGGTCATTTTGAAACGAATCAAAGTAGTGAGCGCTGCTAACGTTATTGCTTCTCTCCGACAGAGTTCAAGACCAAGAAGGTCGTCCTCGTCTCCATCCCCGGCGCTTTCACCCCCACCTGCTCCGGCTCCCACATCCCCTCCTACACGGAGCACATCGACGCCATCAAGGCCAAGGGCGTCGACCAGGTCATCGTCGTTGCCTTCAACGACCCCTTCGTCATGTCCGGCTGGGCCAAGGCCAACGGCGTCATCGACGACAAGATTGTGAGTTATTTGCCCAACTGCCATCCCGCGAATCCCCACACTGATACCTCAACAGCTCTTCATGTCCGACAAGGACGCCAAGTTCTCCCGCAGCATCGGCTGGAACTTTGATGAGCGAACTGGCCGCTTCGCCATCATCATCGACAACGGCAAGGTCACCTATGCCTCCAAGGACGACCACCCCCAGAGCATCGAGACCTCTGGTGCTCTCGGTGTCCTGAAGCAGCTGTAAGCGCAGCTGTAAGTCGCAAAACAGCATAGACTTAAAATAGATGACGATAGACATTGAATGAATGAACGACCTCCCTCGAAGGAGAAATCTACACATGATCAACATTGATTGTTGTGATGCGTGTCTGTAATATGAAGAAAATAATCGCATGGTCTTGGGATTGTGTACGGCTTTGTATGATGGTGAAGCTTTCCCCCCATACACTTCTATTTGTCTCAACTTCTGTCATTCGTGACTAGGCGCTTGGTTACAACCGCACATTACTGCGAACAGAAAGGATTAGATGCCTGCAATTGGAGAATCGAGGTCGCATATGCATGTCATTTCGGCATTAGATAAGATCAACGCTTTCGCCTCCTCTCGTAGCCTGCTACGTCGCCCCTCACGACAGGAATCGCACCTGCTGCTCTTCACTCAACACGAGGAGACGTCAAGTCTTTTTGACCATTGCACCGATATAGCATTTGCTCGACTATCAATGCACCCTATGGCATCCCATGCACCCGAGATTGTAGAAGAACCGGCCGGAGAAAGACACAAGAACCACGGACTCCACTCTCACATTTTCCTTCCTCTGCCCATCTTAGCGGCTGGTAGGCTTCACCTTGGCGGGAGCACCCTTGGCGCCCTGCTTGCTGACTTGCCGGGCGCCCTTGGCGGACGAGGCGGCGAGCTTGGCCTTCTCGGCCTTCTTGGCGGCGACGGAGGCCTGCTTCTTCTCCTTGCTCTCCTTGATGGCCTGGGCGCGGGCGGCGGAGCGAGCCTCGGGGCGGATGCTGCGCTTCTCCTTGATCACGTCGAGGGAGGCGCCGACGATGGCACGCTGGGCCTTGACGGTGCGGCGGGTGCGCTTCTTGGCGACCTCCTGTTCAACTTGTCAGTCCTGCTCCTGAGCCCCCATTGGGACATGTATGGGGAAAAAACACCGAGGAGCGTTGAGACCAAAACGACGGGAGACTTCGTTCCGTCTTCAAGCTCGTGGCGTGCGGGCGGGGTTTGGATTTCGTACCTCAGAGATACCCTTGCGGTGCTGACGGCGGTAGAGGACGGTCCAGGCGATGCGGCGGGGGTTCTTTCGTTGCAGGAAGAGCGACTCCGACTTGCCGTTCTGGAATCGGAAGATCTTGCTGTCGCCGCGGATGTAGAGCTTACCCTGCAAAAGACGATAACCCGTTAGCCATTTCCGTTGCGAAACAATGGTTCAATCCACAGCCCGACTCGAGTGTGCTTCCTCCTTTCCCGCGACGACACACGCGGGCATCGTGGGCGCCACACAGGATTTCGTCTTGTCGTCGGCCGGATCGCACACAGAAGAAGAGGGCAGGGAGGGACAGTGGGAGCGCACCTTGCCAGGGTAGATTCTCTGGCCGGAGAACGCGTCGTCGTAGGTTCGCATCTTGTCGCTGGGGTGCTGTTAAGGCGACAAGGTGTTGTGTGGTGGACCGTGGGAATTGGGCGAAATGTTCGAAAGTTGAGGGTCGTGATACTGGTTCGGGGCAATTTCTCGAATTGCTGCTGCTGTGTGGAACTGACTAAGCGACCTAGGGCAGGCGACACACTAAAATTCCATTGGGTCAAATCACGTGCCGTCTCGCGTGAACGCCCCTCACATCTCCGCTATCGGAGAATTCTCGGCTGGATTTGTTCCGTCCGCGCTGAAGGCCAGGGGTCTGGTGGGAGGGCTGGTGAGATGTCATTTCTGGAAGAAACTTGCCTTTGAGCTGCAAATGGCATGACTAAATGACATCCCGCCCAAACCTCGTCGCGAGGGCAGTCTTGGAGCAGTTCCGAAAACTACCCGCAAAACGAAAACCGCTGCTGCGCGACAACGGACTTCAAGAATGGGTGCCCCTGAGCGGCATCGTTGCCGAACGGAACGGGACCTTGACCTGTCTGGCTCTGGCGTAAGAAAGGACACCGATGCCGCCGCATGTGGAAGGTTCTCAATTCTAAAGTGCTCATAGAACGGGAATGAAGTGCCTCCCGGCCTCCAAGATTGCCGGATCCAACGGCGTCGGGATCCATGATTGGCACGCCGAAATCCTGGCAATCAGGACCTTCAACAGGTTTCTGTTGGAAGAATGTCAAAGGTTGCTTGGTGAGGGAGCCGAGTCCGATATCCTAAGAAAGTCCGAGTCTACGTCAGGGGCAGATAAGCCCTTTGAGATCAGACACGATGTGAAGCTTCACATGTACTGTTCCGAAGCTCCCTGTACGTATCGTGTGCCAGCGAAGTGACCATGGAGGCTGATGTGTTCAGGTGGCGATGCCAGCATGGAGCTGACAATGGCTGCACAAGACGATGCCTCTCCATGGCAAGCCCCAACCCCGACCCCAGACGACGAGTTGAACAGGGGCGTGCTCCCGGGGCGAGCCTACTTTTCCCAGCTTGGGATTGTGCGACGAAAACCCGCACGAGGGGATGCGCCGCCGACAATGTCCAAGTCTTGCTCGGACAAGATCGCCCTGAAGCAATGCACCTCTCTGCTCTCGTCTCTCACATCCCTCTTCGTTGGTCCCGAGAACGCCTATATCCATAGCCTGATCCTCCCGGAATCGCAGTACTCGGCAACGGCGTGTCGGCGAGCCTTCTCAGGAGACGGCCGAATGAAGCCCATGGTGGGACGGCAGTGGCCGGGGGGATACTCTTTCAAGGCCTTCACGACGGAAACTACGGACCAGGAATTCGAGTATTCCAAGCGATCGGTGCAACTCCGCTCAGCTAAGATTTCTGCAAGCAACCTTGCGGCTGCGTGGTCACGATCGGGCTTTGAGGAGACGATACTTGGAGGCGTCATACAAGGTAGGAAGCCGTTTGTCACGCGAGGAGCAAGTCGGATGTCGAGAAGGTGCATGTGGGAGTCGGCAAGATTGCTCGCCGACGAACTTGGCGAGGAACACTCCCGCACGTCTCGGCATCTAACATCTCGAACGTACTGGGACATCAAGTCTGGCCCGTTGCTGGCAGAGAGGCGACGGGTCAAGGACGACACGAGGGAAGCGGCATTGACTGGTTGGATCAAGAATGACGGAGGCTCCGACTTTGAGATAGATGAGCGTGGCAATCATTGACATCATTAGAGATTGGTATTTTCTCCCCGATGTAAGTCGTATTTTTTCCTTCGTACAGTCCGAATAGTGTCGCTGTTTCACCACGACATTCTCGCCAGCCGTGACCATTCGCGTACCAATCCCATTTCACCGTTGGAAAAAGACCTCGGGGAATCATGAGCACGACTCTTCTCTCAGATTCCGGGGAATAACTCCGCCTATAGGATGCCAGACAGCTCTTCGGGGCTGCACAAGAACCTACGCGTTTCACCGCCCTGCCACCCTCGATGAATGCAAGGCAAGGTTTACTCGACCTTGCTCTCGAAGTTCTCGCCCTCGACCAGGTCCGGGATATCGTCCTCGTCCTCGGCCTTCTCGCCCTTCTGCATGTTCTGGTACGACTCGGCGAGCTTGCGGAGCGAGGCGAGGGAGTCGGGGCCAAGCTGGTTGAGGATGCCGGGGACGAGCTCGGTGAGCTCCTTGTCCTCGCCGTTTCCGTAGATGGCGAAGGTGTTGGATGGGACCGCGGCGTGAACTGTTTTTGATTGCGGGCGGTTAGCATCGAGGCGGGCCAAAACACCAAACGACCCCTCATGGTGGGACAGGCGAGGGCGGGTGGGATGACTAACCCTTGGGAGCGGCGAAGTGGATGACGTTGCCGTCAGACTTGAACATGTTGACCTCCTCAATCGCCTGGATGGGCTGAGTGTTCAACTTCTTGAGCGTCTGTTGAAGCTTCTTGTCGTCGGCACCGGAGCGGGCGGGCGCACGCTTGACCTTGCGTCGAGGGGTACCCTTTCCACTAAGCAGGCGTCATGGTTAGCTGCGAACGCGGGCTTGCGAGGAACAAGCAGACATACCCTGCATTCGAGGTCAGTAAACAAGGCCGTCTGGCGCGGGCATTGAGAGGGAGGAAAAAGAAAGGACCGTACCGATGCGGGCACCCTGGCCGAGCTTCTTGAGACGCTCCTGAAGGTCCGACATGATTGTCTGTATTTCGGTTTGCGGGGGGAGGGGGGGGTTGAATCCGAGGCTGCAAACTTGAGGTAGGGCTTGTTAGCTGGCGAGGGCTCGGGCGAGGGGGAAATCGAGAAATCGGTGTGCGCGGGTTCGCAGAGGCGAGGGGAGGCGAGATAGACGACGTACCGGTGATTTAGACGAGGTTAACGAGCTTGTTGTCGCCGTCGATTGCAGCAGATGGTGATGGTTTCGAGTAGATTTTGTGCGTGCCAAGAGTTTTCGCGTGTGGAACTACCATTTCGCCGACGGGAGGGGCTGTTTGCGCCATTCGAGCCAGAGCCAAAGGCCCCAAAAGCTTGGGGTAGCGGACAAACCCCACATCATCTGTCGACCGCCGAGTTGGTCGAGTCGAGTCGTGCTGCTTTCACTTGACTGTGATTTGTGATGGCGACTGTGAACGGGAACTTGTGATACCCAATTACGGCCATCAAGTTTTTCATCCGGAACCGACGAGAATTACACAGTATTCTCCGTTTGCATTGGTCCAGCCCGCCCTACGGCCTCTACACCTTGAGAGAGAAGCCCTAATGGTCTGCACCGTACGTCGTACATCCTCAGCCAATCAATATCTCGTGGTCCAATCCTCCAGATTGCAATGCCTTCTCTCATGATCGCTCACATTCGCAGTCGAGGGCATAGCCATGGCACATACTGTCATATCGAACCGGGCCGAGTGACGATTACTAACCCATTAACTCCCAGACATGTTCCCAGCCATCCCGGACCTTGATCTCATCACCGCCCTGGTTGCTGTACATGTGCGTCCCCAATAGGACGTCCGAATACTCCTACAAAAAGCATCCCCGGTGCGTGTTCGTATACATGGGAAGCCTTACTTGGCCTCCAGGCCAGCCTCGCGTCTCATCTCTTCTCGTCGGGCATCCGTCTCAATTTTCGATGCCTTGGCCGTTGCCAGCTCCCTCTTCTTTTTCCGCTCCTCTTCTTCCTTGACCACGATCCAGACTGATTGATTGTCAGTAAGTAGCCTCTTGAAGGTTCTTTTGGTGTCGCTCACTCGGCTTGTCCGACTTGGAGTATTCCTTCAACCTCGTGACAAAGTCGTTGAATTCTTGCTCCCGCTCCTCCTTGCCCTCAAGACTCTTCTTGAGGAGCTCTGGGTTGTATCTGGATCGCAGCTCCTCTTCGCCGGGAGTCAACCACAAGGTCAAGGCCGGTCCGCCAACGGCGACGAGGGCGCCACTGCATCCGGGAGTTAATTCTGCGCTCGCGATGGGCAATTGTCGGGCGGTTGACTCACCCAGCGAGAACCTTGGTCCATAACCACCAGTTCGTGGGCTTCTTTGCTGCCATGTTGTAGAATATGTCCCGGAGATCCCGTTTTGTGAGATCTAGAGAATGAAGCTCTCCGCCATCACTTCCAATGACGATTTTCGCGATTCAGCACCCGTCATTGATTGGGCAGAATCTGCTGGGTGGCTAGGCCGGCTCGGGAAGGCGGTGAGCTCCCCGGCAGTTGGCTTCTTCCGGACACTTGGAGAGACCAGTCATGATCAAGGCATTACTGTATCCCCTGAATGAAACTGCTGGTCTAAAAGATTTGGAAGGTCTGGAAAAGCGACAAGAAATGATATTTTTCACATGCTCCAAGTACTCCGTCGGCAAAGGGACATTGAAACGAACGAGATGATCACTGTTCCTTGCTTGGTCGCGGCAGTGCACATCGCCTCCGGTTCCCATCCATTGTAAGACCGGAGTGTTCGGAGATCTCTATCTTCAAGGGCCCAACCTGCGTTGTACGCGTATAGAAGTGAGTGGACATATTAGGGAGTATCGATGGTCATTAAGCCGAAGCATCACCGCCTCCATCCACCCAGCAAGTATCGACCAATCCGCGGAGGAGATTCACAAAGACATCTGTATTACTCCGTAAGTGACTTGGGATCAGCAGAGGCCTCCACATCAGGTAATCAAGCTCATTTGGCGATATCGACGATATCAATCGATAGGCAGTGATTAACTGCGGCTCGAAGACGTCTTCGTCGAATGGCGTACATGAACTAAGGCCGTATCGTTCGGCTGCGGCCGCATTCTGGCAATGGGACGAAAGGTCCTGGAGACGAGACGGAGCTCAAACCAACCAAACGCCAACGAACGACAGCAACTTGAGCGTGGCGTCGGCTCGTGTTTCAATGCAAATGTCCATCGACCAGATGATGTCTGGGGGGAGGCCGGTGGCGAGAATAAGCATCGTCCCGAAAGAGTGGCTATGCGGCTTCTGACTGGCTGGACTAGCAAGATGACCTTGGACGCACGGCGTCTCACGAGGCCGCCTGGATTCAAGCGGAAGACCGGGATGGACGCTTCACGAGACGAGCCCTGCTTGATGGCGGTTGCTCGATGTCATTTCTCACGCGAGAATCTCAAACCAATGGGAACTTTTGGGCGAGAGGAAGCCGAGGAGGCCTCGGTTTCAACCTTCAGCCGCCATGACGTTTTTTCGAACAGCCCCGGAGCCTCTCGTCTACGACGGTCCCCAGCGACGCGCCGAATAAATGGGCGTCAGAGGGAGATCAGCGACCCTTGACTGGGACCAGTTCCCGTTCGCGGCGTCTCGAGCCGCCCTCGAGCCCGTTCATGCTACCGGAGGATCGTGTCTTGGCCGTATCCACCAAATGGACGAGGGATTGATGATGGTGTTTTATGCCATGAAAAACCAAGGAATTGAGATTTCCCTCGACGAGGAGAAGCGGAGCGTGGGAAGGGCATTTGGTGTTTCGTTTCGGGCGTCCCCTTCAAATGAAAGAGTGGCATTTGTTTCGCATCAGCCATGCCTGATGGAGGATTCAGATGCGAGCGGGCGGTCCAATGAGAGGGACGAATTCGGACGGAGGGTTGGATCTGATACACGGCAATGCTTTGTCTGGCACAGTAGGCTCCGACGGGAGACGATGATACGTAGCACCGGGGGAAAAGCATCCCGAGCGTGATCCTGGTTGTTATTGCATCGAGATGACGGCGCATTACACCTGTACTTACATGAGTAGCCGTTGGCTGCGAGCTTCTAACGTCTCTCTCTCCCTCTCCCCACCGCTCTGCGCCCAGAGACTCGCGAGAGACGCTCCAGCACGACGCCCGCCCGCCCAGTCAAGGGGCGCGGACCTGGCCAAGCCGGCAGAGGCGTAACGCCCCGTCAATTTTGAATTTGGGGACCGGCCACCCACACGCGCTGGAATGGAACCCCAGCCCCGGTCGCCGGGGGGGCAGGACCTCAATTTTCCATCCACGGAATTCCTTGGTGGCTTGGCCTTGAGGCTGTTGCTGCGGGAGAGAGAAGTAAAGTTGGAACTGCCCGCGGCGCGTGGTTTTGTCGTGGGGCGCCTTTTGGGCGTTGGTGGTGGTGTTGGTGGTGGTGTTGGTGTTGGTCCGTTGGAGGTGGTGCCGCCACATTCGAGGGGTAGGAGGGGAGTCGAGACTTGGTCGATGAGTGCGAATGTCGTCTTGAACTAGAGAATGGGTTATTAGATTCAATTTCCCTGTATATGGTGTCTCTCCGTCCCGCTGGTTGCGGTTGCGGCCATCCCGTTTCCGTGTGCAGCTCCCTCGTCCCTCGTCGCCTGACCTGCACTTCAATGTCGGACCGTGGCGGGGAACGTCCCGGAGTGGAGGGGGAACCCCCCCTGGAAAAGGGCTGTTGGCTTGTCGAGGACTGAGTTGTCCGTCTCTCGGCCTGCGGTTGGAATAGCGTCTTCCGGAGTGCAAATTGTTGGATGGCGTCTGGACCTCTGCTAAGGATGGCGTGGACGGATACATGGTCGTCGCGTGAGGCAGGGGCGGCTGATGCGTACCTTGCCTTAGCGAGACGGAGAAAGCACATCCACTGAGTTGGCGACGGCGGGGGGAGGGTCACACACACACACACACACACACACACACGCCAACGCTTCTTCCCTCACTGACACTAAGAATGGCAAGGTTGTAGCCATGAGTTCGACTGCCTCTAAATGGAAGGCAGAGAGGGGGGTCCCCTTGAGTCCTCGTCCGGAGACGTGCAACATAAAGGGAAATTCCTGCCCGCTCCCGCTCCCTCCATCCCTCTCCCTTGATCCCTTGTTCCTGTTCCCTTTTCGGCTCGTATTCATCAAAGGGTTGTTGGCTTTGTTGTCGGTTCATTGTGACGGGAGCGAGCTTGACCGACTCTGCGAACTGCACCTCGACTCGACTGCACTCGGCTTGGTTGTTGTTAATTTTCCCTGTTTCTGTTATACCCCATTTTCTGTTCTATTATTATTACTTCCTTTTATTGTGTGTGTCTCCTCGACAATACAACTACTACCTTACGACCTGCTCTACACCGACCGACCGACTCTTGTTGGTCTGCTCGACTGACACCGAACAACAAACAACTCTCTGCTGCCGCTTGTCGCTTTCGCTTTCGCATTACACCCACGACGTTGCGACATCCTAAATACAACAGCTTCACACAGCGCGTGGCCATCGCCAATCCTCTGCCGCCGTAGCACCGTGCTACAATCTCCGAGCGCTACCGCCGATCTTCCCCCCCTCCTTTCCGAGACGTTGTGGTTCCTGGACTGCAGTCTGCAGCAGCGCGGCGGCAATGCGACTGTAGGCGACTCAGCCCTACTTCGAACTGCGCCAACCAACCTCCTCCTCTTCCTGCGAGTTCGGACCCGCGGACGCCCATTCCCTCCGATTCCCACGACGAACCAGCTTCGACCACCTTTTTTTGGTGATTTTTTCTTGAGCCGTAGCCATCATGGCGACCTACGACGGAGGCTACGGCCAGCACCAACCTGCCCCGCGACAGTATGGCAACGCACCACCACAACACTACGCACAAGGTGCGCCCCAACAGTACGACGAGTACCAGAACGGCCACGGATACGACGAGTACAACCGAGGCTATGATCAGGGTTACAACGGACACTACCAAGACCAAGGCTACGGCCGAGCCCCTCCTCCCAAGGACCCCTACGGTCCCGTCCCCGGTCGCGGCATGCCCGGAGGCCGTGGAGGACCGCCTCGCTCGCAGACGGCCGATCCGCATCGGGGGCGGCCTCCTCCGCAAAGAAATCACGGTCCGGGTCCTGCGCGAGGCGTGCCCAACGGGGGTCAACGAGGCGGAATGCGCCCCGGGCCCTACGGCGCACACTCAGATCCCTCAGGTAAGTGCAGCCGCACGGTTCCCGCCACTTTGGCTTCAACTGCTCACAACGACTGGCAGGTCGTCCCCCAGTCAGTTCTCCAGATGGTGGTTTCACCGGCAACTACCCGCCCTACCAGAACCAACGGCCCAGCATGGATCAGGTGACGGATCAGATGGGCGGCATGGACTTGAACCAGCGGAGAATGCCCGACGGAAGGCCCAGCCTCGACGGCCAGCGACCGATGAATGGTGGACGGGGAGGACCTCCGCGAGGTTACCCTCAGCAAGATGCCGGCTACGGGGCTCAGGGAGGATACGGCGGGTATGATAATGGATACAAGGCCGGTGGACAAGAGCCGCCGAGAAACGGCTTCGGACCGCCCGCGCGGAGTATGACGATGCCAGTAGAAGACTCTTCGAGAAACCACATGCCACCACCCCAACGGACGGCCACGATGCCGGTCAACCCTGCTGGTCGGGGCGTGCCACAGCGTCCGACAACGGCTGGCGGACATCGACCTCCCCCGCAGCGCGTGTATCCTCAGGAGCCGCAGGTTGCTCAACCCGACACCTACGGCGACCAGTACGACAACGGGCACCAATACCGGAACCAGTCGAACGCGTCTTACGACGATGTGTACAACTCGTACTTTGATGACCAGCGCAATAGCAACCAGACATACGGCTCCAGCCACCAACAGCAGGAAAGGAACAGCCTCCCCGACTTTGATGCTATACCCAATAATGGCGCGCGAAACTCGTTTGAGCAGACCATGAAGCCAACTCAGGAACAGCCAATGCGACCTTCCCAGGAACACACACAGCCCGGAGCTCACCAGACGGCACAGCTCTATCACGCGAAATCGCAGCCGGATCTTCGACAGCCCCAGGCGGCCGTCTTCGAAATGGCCAACGACGCCCCGGCCGTTCCGCCTCTCCCCAACATGAACGCCTACCAGCAAGGCTACGACCAGGGCTATCCCGCGCAAGGGGGATACGATCAGGGGAGGCGACCGAGTGCGCCTGGCAGCAGTCAATCGATGAGACCTAGTGGACAGCAGGGCCGAAGCGCAGACGGCCTCCCGTCGCATCCCGCGCCCGTGAGAGCCGGCTTGATGGCCAATTCGGTCGTCAGCCTCAACAACAAGCCGCCTCCGGTTCGTAACTACGGCGGCGTCTCGACCCCAGCGCCTCAGCAACCACCCCAGCAGGTTCAACAGCAGGTGCCGCAGCAACCGCCGCCACAGCAGAAGCAGCAGCAGCCACAGCAAGCACCACCTCCTCAGCAACCTCGTGTGAGCACGTCTCAGGAAGCCGCCAAGAACGAGTCTCCCGTCACCATGCAGGAGCTGGAGCACCTGCGGATGGTGATCAAATCGACACCTGCTGACCAAGACTCGGCGTTGAGGCTGGCGAGGAAGTTGCTCGAGGCCACCGAAGTGCTCGCGCCCAAGCTCGCCGACGCCAAGCAGCGATCGCGAGCCCGCGAACGATACCTCCTCGACTGCCAAAAGATCCTCAAGAAGCTCTCCAACGCCCAAAACCCCGACGCCATGTTTCTCTACGCCGACTGCCTCGGCAAGAACCTCTTCAGCCAGGACCACGACTACAAGGAAGCCTTCACCATGTACCAGTCGGCGGCCAAGCTCGGGCACCCCGCGGCCGCGTACCGCACGGCGGTATGCTGCGAGATCGGCCACGAGGAGGGCGGCGGCACTCGCAGGGACCCCCTCAAAGCCATCCAGTGGTACAAGCGCGCGGCGACGCTCGGCGACCCCCCCGCCATGTACAAGGTCGGCATGATCCTCCTCAAGGGCCTCCTCGGCCAGCCCAAGAACCCGCGCGAGGCCGTCGGCTGGCTCAAGCGGGCGGCCGAGCGGGCCGACGCGGAGAACCCGCACGCGCTGCACGAACTGGGCCTGCTGTACGAGTCGGCGCAGCCCAACGACGTGGTGATACGCGACGAGACGTACGCCCTCAACCTGTTCGTGCAGGCGGCCGAGATGGGCTACAAGTTCTCGCAGTACCGGCTCGCCTGCTCGTACGAGTACGGCCTCATGGGCTGCCCCATCGACCCGCGGCAGTCCATCGCGTGGTACTCGCGCGCCGCCACCCAGGAGGAGCACCAGTCGGAGCTGGCCCTGAGCGGCTGGTACCTGACGGGCAGCGAGGGCGTGCTGGGCCAGAGCGACACCGAGGCCTACCTCTGGGCGCGCAAGGCCGCCATGGCCGGCCTGGCAAAGGCCGAGTACGCCATGGGCTACTTTACCGAGGTGGGCATCGGCGTCCCGGCAAACCTGGAGGACGCGAAGCGCTGGTACTGGCGCGCGGCTGGTAAGTGAAGGATGGCCCTGATGGAACGGCGAAGGCTCGAGATAGACTGACGACATGACAGCCCAAGACTTCCCCAAGGCGCGCGAGCGGCTCGAGGACCTGAAGCGCTCGGGCAACCGCGGCCAGCGACAGCGGGAGCGCATCTCGCGCAGCAAGATTGAGAAGCAGCAGGACGGCGACTGCGTCGTCATGTAGACGTCGTCTCCTCGACAAAGGCCCAAGAAGCATGACTTTTCGTCTGGCCGAAGAGGACGTACAGAAGGGAGACCGGTAATGAGACACACGTCGTAGGACAACCGTTGACGGGCTACGGGCAACACGACATGGGGAGTGGCCCGTATGTTTTTGGCTATCACGAAAACGGACCACACGAAGCAGGAGAAAAGGCGTTGGAATATGGGTGCACTTGACACAGGATGGCCATGGTTTGGGTGAAGAATGGTTGGTTGGTGGTTGATTTACTGCCATGTTGATCTACTTTGGTGTAGCTGTAGGAATGAGACAGATTTCTGCCAGGCGAGGCTGTTGTTTTATTACTATTAAATTGGCTAGAGAGAGGCGTGGTACAACGTCTCAGGAGCAACCACGTCGGGTCAAGGTGGCAAAAGCCGCACATTGACAAACGTCTTGAGGCGTGCACGACGCAATATCTGACATGGCGAGAAGAGTGAGGTTTGTGAGATCGACAGTGGCATCACCCAGGGCAAGGTCGCGGGCGCCACGTGCCATCATGTTGAGCCTCTCCCTCCATAAGATCCATCGCATTAGGCTGACAGGATGCGTCACGTTGAAGAACTCGCCGTTGAAGGCCTCTTTGTTGAAGAGCTCGCCGAGCCGGAACAGTTGAGCTTCCTGGTCCCGAGTCTCCCACGCACCCATGAGGAAGCGGAAAATGCAGCTTCCGGAATGTAGCAGCCATTCGGTAGCTACCCAGATGCGGCATTCTCTCAGGGTGCTCTTGGACAAGTGGTCAGGTCCATCCGAGCATGTTTCTTCGAGAGTGACGCGAAGCGCTTGGATAGCCAAGGCCCTCCACCTGATGTGAGCGAACACGTTGCTTCTGGCAACGAAAGAGTTGAGGTTCTTCCAGCGGTCGACGGCATCCTCATCCGACATGAGGTGGAGGTTGCCGTGCCAGGTAGGATCCAAGCCTGCAACTAGGTTAGCAATGTCCCAAGCATCGTCGAGGGCGAGACGTGGTTACATACTGTCCCAGAGAGTCTCGAGGATAGCGGCGAGAGAGTTTACGTATTCGAAATTCCCGAATTTATCCTAAACCCAGCTTCGTAAGCACTGTTTTTAGCCGTAACAAGGTACAGCACCTGGACAGCCTACCTTCTTCGCAATGACAGCATCAGACGCCTCGTACTGCTTGATTCCGGTAAAGAGGTTGATCAAGGTGGCCTGGCAGGGGTGGTCCGGGGGCATTGACTGGGCCATGATGAAGAAGAAACACGCGAGGTCGCCAAAGAGAACACCCGTCTGTACTTTTTGGGGTTGTTCTGAAACATATCTGCGAGTTCGTCCAGGATACTGTTTACGAAATCCGAGGCATGGTGCCTTGTCAAGATGGCCAACATGTCTGGTTCGAGCGACTTGTATGCGTTGTCTGGTAGCAAAATCGGAGCTGGGGCGTCTGACTGGATGCCGGTGCCATGGTTGTCTTCTGGTCCGTCGTCGGGTGTCGAAGAGCCACGAGAGTCGCTGTCATGATCGTCTTTTGGTCCGTCGTCGAGGGTTGAAGAGCCATCACGGTCACTGTCTGGCGGCGAAGGCAATGAAGATTCCGGGAAGGGTCGAGATGACATAATATTGGTAGAGATATGGGATGTGGGTAAATATGGTGATGGAGGACCGGTTGGAACGAGCCGGGAGGACGAGAAGATATACGCTTGCTTCTCGGTCTAAGTAGGCACTCGGGAGGTACTTGCCTTTATTTCTATCCAGCAGAAGGAGAAGGAACCATTTGGCCGTATTACAAGACCGTGACTGCCTCCAAATCCATGTTATTTCACACATGTCCCTTGACATATAACCCCGGCGATGATACATGAGCTAGTAGTACAGACAAAATCGGCGAAGTCAAATCATTTATTTACCAAACAACCCCCCAAACGCAGACGACGCTCCTACTCCTCCTCCTCCGCCGCCGCGCCCGCCATGCCTCCGGGCCTCGGCGCGAATCCACTCGGCCAGAAACTCGCCATCGGCCAGCTTCCTCGCGTCGGCGACCTTTGTGGCGGTCTGGGCCTCGCCGGCGTCGAAGCTGAGCAGGGTAGGGATGGAGGTAATCATGTAGTCCAGGGCGAGGTTGGGACTGCCCGACATGATGTCGGGCGAGTCGAACTCGACCGTAGCCAGGGCGACGCCGCCCTCGTCCTCGCCCACGCCCGACTCGACGAGGGAGCGCAGCAGGGGGGACACGACGCGGCAGGTGGAACACCACGAGGCCGTCCAGAAGGTGAGGAGGGGGACGCGCGAGGAGGAGGAGAGGGAGAGGTAGGTGGTGAAGGAGTCTGGGTTGCGGATGCTGGAGGGCGTGGTCAGTATGGATGCGAGACGGAGGCGGGTGAGCTTGGGAGACTCACGGCGCGAAGATCTGGTTCTTGGCCTGTCGCGGTGTCGTTGTTGAGAGAAAGGCCCGAGACCCAATTGAGGCGCCGGAAGAGGACATGGGGGTGAGCTTGGTGGCCAACGGGGATAGCCCTAAGCGAAGGGCCCCAAAAGGTTGCATCTTGACGTGCGAGGTTTGCAAGAAGAGAAAACGACGATGACGTTGAACAATTCGGGGCGGTCGCTTAGTCAGCCAGTCGGCATCGGCCCGCGCAATGGGGATCATCATGGGGGAGAAGCGGTCGTCTCCAACCACCGGCCGCTCGAGGGTCCCGGGCACGGCTTCTGCGTCGGCGACGGATCACCGCCCCTGGAGCATCCATCGGTCGGTACATACTCGCACGAGGAGCCGGAGGGGGAGCGAGGCGTCGAGGCGTATCATGCTGACAGCTGGTCGCACGCCATCCCGCTCAGAGCTTCGCTTGCAGCCGTCCTGGTCTGATGCTCGCATGAGTCGCATCAACTGATGCACTCGGACCGCGTGTGCGGAGTGCTTTAGCCTCGTTATTGGACAATTCGGCGTAAGCAAGCACCATCACCACTCCCTGGGACTTGAGATTGGCCACGGCATCAGCTTACCTACCCAGGTATGATGTCATCCGCAGCATCTCCCACCCGCTTTCAGTTCGCACCGCGTGACGGGAGCTTCCACAGTCGCCCGGCGGCAGCAGCGCGTTGCAGGGGAAGGATGCATGGATGCTCCCCCGCACGAGGCGACAAGGTTGACATGGCGGCTCTGGGCCTCTGGCTGCCAGTGGCCGGCGGTGAGGGTGCGGAGAGCCCACGCGACGTTGAACATCATGCGGACGAGTGGTGTCTGCTTTTTGCCTCGGTGTTGTTTGTGTTGAGTCATTGTTCCACAGATCAGATAAGTAGGCAGTACTTGGTGGGTTGTGCATTGGGTGCGGAAGGACGGGAAGGCGTTGTTGTCCGACTCTCCAGTGCAGTACATACGAACGTACCTTCCATCGTCGAACCTTGCCCGATGCCTCCATCCTCTCCACTCCAATCACCACCAACCGTAACCCTTGCATCGTCCTTTGTCGTCTGCCGCTGTCCCAGAATCGATATCTCTTCTACTCGTACCTAAAAGACAGCCATCTCTCCTCGCCACTGTCCGCGACTCGTGCCCTCCTAGAAACCACCCAAAGAAAGTCACCCATCCATCCCTTGTCGGATTATATTGCCGATCCTCCCCTCCATCCGTACTCGACCTAAAGAACAAGCCTCTTCCCGTCTCAACTCCCCGAAATCCACCGAAATATCTGTCCCTGCAATCCCAGCCTCCAGAGGTGGATCCCCGGAATTCAGCTTCATTGATAACGGAACCTCTCTGTCCTGGCTCTACTCCTTCTCCCCCAACCAAAACCATTGGGCGGCGATTCCTCGTGCATCGTCAGCTTCAAGGTGCCGTCATGACGTCCGAATCCCTCAATCGCCCCGAACAATCCCGCTGGCGCCGTTTCTTCAACGACAGCACAGCGAGCCATGGCTCGGACCCTGTGTCGAAGCCTTCGAAATGGAGTTTGGGCATTCTAAACGACAAGAAGACCATTGAGGTTCCAGGTCAGTACCGATGTCGAACATGGTGTTTCAATACTAATGCGAACCAGGATCTGTCCTGCTTCTCGCCAAGCATCGCAATGAACCCCTCGGTCTACGGACGGTCCATCCTAGGACCTCCCATTCCTCCATCCCCGCCGGCTTTCCAGTTGAGAGTGCTCCGAGGCCTTCTACCTCGCCCAGGTCATCACTTCATGCTCCCGCTCCCGAGGATGAGAGCGACGCCGTGAAGAAGACGAGGGATGGCACCATCATCTTGGAGCCCCAGCCAGAGGACTCGGCCAATGATCCCCTGAACTGGCCGAGTTTGCAGCGAGACATCGCCCTCCTTTGTCTCGGATTCTATTGCATGCTCGGCGGCGGAATGACGCCAATCATTGCTGCCGGCTTCACCGACGTTGCGAAAACCTACGACATCGAGGTTGAGACCGTCTCCTTGACCACTGGGCTGTACATGATGGGAATGGGCGTGGGCTCTGTTATTGCATCGCCCACTGCCATCCTCTACGGCAAACGCCCCGTCTACCTCGTCAGCGCCCTCATCTTCATCGCCACATCGCTCTGGGCTGCCTGGTCCCCGTCCTTCAACTCCCTCCTCATCGCCCGCGTGTTCCAGGGTATGGCCGTCAGCCCTGTTGAGTGCCTCCCGTCTGCCACCATTGCTGAAATCTTCTTCCTGCACGAGCGAGCATTCCGCATTGGAATCTACACTCTGCTGCTTCTTGGTGGCAAGAACCTGGTCCCTCTGGTCAGCGCTGCCGTCATTAGTAGATTTGGCTGGCGTTGGGTGTTTTGGTAAGGATCCCCCCACCAGTCTACACCAGAAACCTGGCTAACTCGAGTAGGATCGTGGCCATGATTACTGGTCTTGGCTTCGTGTTGCTCTTTCTGTTCGTCCCCGAGACGTTCTGGGATAGAAGACCAGTTCCAAAGAAACACAACACACCCAAGAGGCCAAGTTTCCTCCGTCGACTCTCGTCCCGCCATCACCATGCCGTCCCGGAAGCCACAAGCCCACGAGAACCTCCGGCACAAACCATTCCGGCATCGCCTACTTCTCCAACTGCCACTTCGCCAAGGAAGAAGGACATTCACGTCGAGTTCGCTCCTAGGGTGGATTCGAATCGACCAGCCACGGGCTCGCCTCAGGAGAGCAGGCCGTCTTCTAGCAGAAGCAATCACCCAGCAATGCCCGCGAGCACCCTCCCGCGCGCCCAAGATTCCAGCCCGACAAGCACACCTGCCATCTACAGCCCATCCGAGAGTGAATCCCCTAGCAATTTTTTTGGCCTGGATGAGACCATCACCGCAGAAAAGCTCAAGGGGCCCCCGAAAATTCAGGCCTACACGCACAACCTCCGCCACAAGCCGGCCAAATCCTTTGTCCAGCAGCTCAAACCGTGGCACGGCCGCCTCAACGGCGATGCCTGGCTCAAGGTCATGATAAGGCCCTTTATCCTGTTTGCGTATCCTGCGGTCCTTTGGTCTTCTTGCATCTACGCCTGCTCCGTCGGGTGGCTAATCGTCGTGTCGGAATCCATCGCAATGATCTACCGCAACGCAGACTCGTACAACTTCAACGCCCTCCAGACCGGGTTGGTCTATATATCCCCCTTTTTAGGTGGTATTCTAGGCACGGGCGTAGCAGGAAAAATCAGCGACGTCATCGTCAAGGCCATGGCACGACGGAACGGCGGCCTGTACGAACCGGAATACCGTCTCGTCATGGCTATTCCCATCCTAATCACAACGTGTATAGGGCTCATGGGCTTCGGCTGGTCGGCCGACGAGCGGGACAACTGGATCATCCCAACCGTGTTCTTTGGCATTCTCTCTTTCGGGTGCTCCCTGGGCTCGACGACGGCCATTACATTTTGCGTCGACAGCTATCGCCAATATGCCGGAGAGGCGTTGGTGACGCTCAACTTTTCCAAGAATATTTTTCATGGACTTGTCTTCAGTCTCTTCGTCACGCATTGGCTCAACGGTGAGGGGCCGAAGAAGGTGTACATCTGGATCGGCGTCATCCAGCTGATCCTGCTTCTGTTTACGATTCCCATGTACATATATGGTAAACGGGCTCGGATGTGGACTGTACGCATGAACATGATGGAAAAGTTCTAATGGTATATGCAGCATCGCATGGGAGTTTGTTTATGCTTATTTCGTGGGGATAGATTGACGACAGGAGGGCATTCTAGATGCATCAACGGCCACGGAGGTTCTGCATCGTAGCCTAGTTTAGTATAAGAGTTTAGGACGTTTGGATTAGAGCAGATTGCTTTTGATAGAGGCTAGATTTTAGAATCATGGTATCTATAACTTCTTTACTTTACCTAAGTCCTTGCTTTACCTAAGTACTTACTAGTACCTTATATGGTGTTGCTTCCATGATGCTACTACAGTGCATAGGGCTCACATTCGACACAGTCCCCACCCCCACCACAACACCTCAACCCAACGTCACCAAAGCTACCCGCACAGTACAAAGCAATTGTGCCTGTAGACTGAAATTCTCTTCAACACTTCACTCGCACCCATGGCCTCGTCGGCGCGCATCCCGCCCCTCCTGGAGCACTACCTCGCCCTACCGCCCGAGTCGTCCCTGGTCCTCCTCACCAGCGTGCTCGGCGCCAGCGCCAACTGGCTGGTCCTCCGACACCTCTACGCCTACCTCCGTGGGAACCCGGGCGCCGCCGGCGACGACGAGGAGGCGCAGAAGGACACGGGCGTCGTGCTGGTCAGCTTCATGCGCGACGCGGCGTTTTGGAGGGAGGGGGCTGCCAAGTTGGTGAGTTTGAAACCCCCTTTTGACTGCTACAGGGGAAGGTTGCGCTGATGTGTTTGTTGTTTAGGGGCTCGACCTGGATGCCCTCGGCAGGGCCGGCCGCGTCGTCCTCGTCGACGGGCTGACGGGCTTGACGGCGGGCGAGGCGGAGGCGGAGGCGGAGGCCACGCGCGGGGTCAAGGTGTTGCGGTCGGCGAGGCTGGCCGACGTCGAGAGGGACGTGGCGGCGGCCGTGGCGGAGCTGGGGACGCGGCGCCGGGTGTTGGTGTTGGACCAGCCGGACGCGCTGCTGGCGATTGCCGACGGGGAGGAGGGGGGGGAGGAGGCGACGAGCTTGGAGGTGCAGAACCTGCTGCTTTCTCTTCGCGGGGTGAGTCTATGCTTTCTTCCTCTTAGTTGTCTTGTGAGACGGGTGGGCTAAAAAATCGTTTTTCCCCAACAGGCGGTGCACAGCGCGGTGGTGACGCTCTCGGCCGACGGCCCGCTGGTGGCGGCGCAGGGGACGAGGCTGGAGCGGGAGCAGGCGAGCCTGGTGGTCTCGACGGCGCACGTGGCCGACGTGGTGATGGGGTTGAGGATGTTGGACACGGGGACGGCGAGGGACGTGAGCGGGGTGGTGAGGGTGACGACGGCGGCGGCGGGCGGGGGGGAGGCGGTCGAGGTTTTGTATCATGTTGCTGCTGATGGGGGGGTGAGGGTGTTTGAGAGGGGGAGTTGACGACTTTTGAAGCATGTCGTGAAGGGTGTGGTGGTGAGGATTGGAGATGGGTGGGAAGTGAAAGGGGGGGCACTACAGCCGAACGTATTAAACAATGAGGCCTCTCGTCACGAATTGACCATGGAGAGTCAAATGACCATCAAGAGCACAGTATCTCATCATACTCCCAAGACCAAACCCCATCCCACTTCACACCAACCACAGTCGAGACTATCAATGTCATGCAGATCAGGATGCCATTTCAGAAACCTCATCACCGTCTCATCCCTACGGAATCTCAGAAAAGCAAAGGGTCCCTTTTTTCTTTTTTAAAGTTCCTTGCTCAAACATGTAAAACACCGTTGCCCATGCCTCCAGCCGCTCCTTTGATTGGTTTCCCTCATCATCATCATCCATCCGCCCGCGAAACCCCCTCGAACCCGAATCGAAAACCGCCTTCACCAGTCCCTGTAACCCTTCCCCGGCACAAACAGTGACCGTTCCACCCTTTTTTTTTTTTTAACGCGTTCACGTCCAGGCTGTTGAGTTGTCGTAGGTCGCCGTGTCCGTCCCGCGAGTCAGCGCAGCAATAGTGTTGCGCGCAATGTTTTCGTAATCTGTCAAGGGGGAGGGCCTGTTTGAAGGGGAGAGGAGGGCTGGGGAGCGAAGAAGAAGGGGGAGGGGCTTCACGGTCCTCGAACCGACGACCCCGATTTAAGCAGCAATCTTGGCGGGACCTCGCGAGCCCTTGGGGTGGCCGGTCTGGAAGCCGTTCTTGAATCGCCGGGAGACGTCCTTGAGGTAGCGGGTGCGGCCGGTGCCGACGGTCTTTCTTCGCTTGGCCTTCTCGGACCAGTTGTCTGCGAAGGGGGGGAATCCCAAGTCAGCATTTCCCGTCCTTGTCTGTTTCGTCGAGCCGTTTCGTCCCAGTCGTGGAGGAACTGCATGGCAATGGGAAGGGGGGTTGTTCACGTACACTTGCGGATCTTGGCAGAAGGGTAGCCGCAAGAAGAGCACTCATGCTTCTGGACGTGAAGCGAGCGGCGACCTAGACAGTTTCCATCAGTCTTCCATTCGACGTGGAGATCCCCCAAGTCAACCCCTCCAGCAAAAATGTTTCCTCGTCGCTGTTTTTCGTGTTCCAGCGTCCATAGTCGAGTTCCGTCGCGAGCGTATCGAGGATAATTTGCGGGGAGTTTGACCTTGAGTTGTAAGGGATTGAGGGCAGGCAACTAACCGCATCGTCGGCACAGGGTGTGCGTCTTGTTGTGACGCTTACCGAAGCTGGAAGTACCCTTCGCTGTTGTCAAATATCAGCATTCTGCGCATTCGCATTCTCCTCGTTTGACCGAGCGGCGGGCCGGCAACGTACTCATCTTGGCTGTGGTGTTTGGGCGGTTAGTTGGATGGCGATCGAGAAATTCTCAATTTGGGCGGCGTTTTTTGGTGGAGTGTCGAATTGCACCTCTAGCCCTAATCTCGGGGACGGGGGCAGGTTCGATTCGATGTGTGCGATGTCCCGCCCATGTCATGTGACCTGCTTGGAGCGAATCCCACGTGACTCGGGGCACGTCTAACCCAGCTCGGTGAGGCCCGTGCATCATCATGGAGAAGGAGGTTGAGGAGTGCGAATCCCTAGATTGAGGGCGTGATCTTCTCGCCTGCAGGTGGACTACCTATGGTCATCCAGAGTGACTAAGGCAAGGCTCGGAGTTCACAGCTTCGCGTGTCAAGAATTATCTGCCATTTCTTCTGGTCTCTCACTGAGAGTATCGAGAATTTTCTGCCCTTTCTGCTAGTCTCTCCGTCACTTATATCCAGACGCCTCAGCCTCGACCAGATAATTCGACTCCAGAACATAAACATTCATTATTGAGGTATCTCATATAACCAATCCAGCCAATTCACTTCCTTATCCCAGACGCCACGACTCTTGTGAGTCTTTACAGAGAGACCCGCTTTCTTTCCAAAACATGCCCAAGTAGTATCCAACCTCCTTGATTTCACCGAGAAGCTTCCTCGAAAGAAATAGCCAAAACCGCACTCAAATCCACGTAGAAGGTCCAATCGTCTCACCACTTTTCACGTAAGACTTAATCGCCTCGGTGTTCAGATCCATCGTATCCAAAGCACCCCGGTTCCCCCACCAGTTGGGATCATGGGCGCTTGTCAGATACAACGTGAAGAAGATGACCAGGGTCGATATAATCAATCCACAGTCCAACGCCGCCGACGTGATGTAGTTGTACTGAAGCCACCATCCGGTGTATCGTCGCTTGACGAAGTAGTTGAATACCGTGCCGGCCAGGCCCCAGCAGAGGTAGATGTACACGCTCGCCGGAGGCAGCATGTTGGAGCCGCCATAAATGAGGGGAGTGCACACATATCGCCAGAGAGATCGAGGCCATTTGCGGGCGAGCATCCAAGTGAGGACGGGTGTAACGGCGCCGACGAGCCAGAACCACTGCAGTGACGAGTAAAGGGCACCGTGGCTGAAGATGCGGGCGGGGCCGATGGCGCCCCAGATGACGGATGCCGTGTAGAAAACTCGACCTCCGGGGCATGTATAATTATTCTCCTGGTCGGCCTCGCAAACCCTGGGAATGTGTCCCAATGCCCAGTTCATCACACAGATCTGCACAATGGCGGACCAGACAGATGCGACCAGTTGAGAGGAGAACATGACTCGAGGCGGCACCTTCATGTAATGACCAAGCTTGAGGTCCTGGGCAAAGTAGAGTGCCTGGCCCATGCAGACATAGCCATAGTTCTTAAACATCATCATGGCCATGGGGCGTCCAGGGACCATGTATCCGATAATGAACTCGGTCAGGACGTTGAGGCCGAGCTGGATGTTGGTGATGGCCTGGACGAGACCGATGGGGATGACCCAGACGATAGGGATCAGCATACAAATAACAAAGGCCCAGGCAGGGAATCCGGTGGGATAGCCTGTGATGACGCCAAACGAGATGGCGAGCATGACAACGAAGAGGGCTATTTCAGTCAGTAATGATCAAACATTTACACATCCTCGGGTAACGTACCAGCATACCACCAATCCTCTGCATCACGGTACTTCTTCATCAGCCGCATATGAACATCGTCTTCCTGGTGGCGAGCCATCTTGAATTGCTTCCAAATCTCCTGGCCATGGTAAAGACCAACGTGGACGATGACCGCAGTGACGGCGGCGAATGAGAGACCATACGCCAAAGCAAACTGAGTAGGAAGAAAGAGTGGCGAGTATTCCTTATAGGCCGTCTCGTTAAACAGGAAGTTCTTGTCCAGAATTCGAGAAACATCATAGATGGCGCCGGTGTTGTCGTACGACTCAGACGACTGGACCGGGAAGTAATCGGCGTACCAGGTGCCCGTGAAGTGAATGCCCATGGAAATGCAGACAAAGAAGATGATGATTCCCAAGAGCACGTTAGCGATGGCGTGGAACGGAGGGATCAGTGGAGACTGCAGATAGCCACTGTAAACGGTCCAGTCGAAGGAAGTAGGCATCAAGCCGTAGCCAGACTGGCCGCCGAAGAGCTTGTTAATGGTGACACTCTTGGGGGCGATCCAGCAAATCCAGGTAAAGTACGAGAGTCCCTTGAAGATCCAACCAGGGAACCAGTACCAGATGAAGCCAGCGCATCCAACGATCAAGAACCACTTGTATCGTCCAATCCTCCAGCCATTGGTCTTGGCGGGGTCAGAACCTGAGTGGTCGTGGAGGGTGTAAAACAGTGCGCAGTTGACAAGGTCCGAGGGCCAGATCATGGCCGCCGGCCAGACCAAGAAACGGCGTGCGAGGCCTGCCAGGCCGTAACCTGTGCAGAGAGTGGTGATTCCGAACAGAATTTGGAACGCCCAACCGAAACTTTGTCCGTAGAATAGCTCCTGCGCAATCAAAACGTCGGTAGCATAGAGGACACCGCCACCATAGGCGGCCTGAAGGTAATTAGAAAATGGTCGAGGCGGCGAAGACATCTGGCAAGGGGGCGAGACGGCTCACTCACATTCGACATGGCAACAATAACGACGTGCTCCTTGTAGTTGAACTTGCCAGGCTTCAGGTTGAATTGAAGGCCGAACACGTTCCATACACGATCGGGCATGACGAGATCCCAAGCGAGACCGATGGGATAGGCAACGAGCTGGACGACATAGGTGGTGATGGTGACGCTGGGGTTGCGCAAGGAAAAGAGCATGTTGACGCCGGAGCCAATGGTACAAAGTAACAAACCAATCACCCAAGCGCGAATGGTGTTTGCTGGTAGGTCGACGTCGAAGTTGCGGACAACGGCTCGCACCTATTGGTACATTGTCAGTCAATCAACCTCTCATTGGCGACGTCCAATCCCAGCGCGGTCTGATATAGTAAATGCCGTATGCGACGTCGCGGCTGATGCGCACCGCGATGGGGCATTGGCAAGCTGTTGAGGGGTGCATACCTCTGGATACGGGCTGTTGTCCTCCATGAGCGCGTGCTCAATCTCGATGCCCTTCTCGGCATTTCCAGTCGCGATGGCGGCGTCGACATCGGTGAGGTCGTCGATGGGTAGGTTGGGATCGAGCTTGTGTGCCTTTTCGAATTGCTTGAGGTTCTCGAGATAGTCAGTCCCCGACGCGGCGGCCTCTAGGGGGCCGGGCAACGGCGTAACGTCCTCGGCCTCGTGGCGCTTGCGGAAAATGGACGGGACCATGGTGATGGTGTTGTCGCCCGCGGGCTGAGTTTGGACGAAAGGAGCGGCAGTCGATGGTTTGGCGAGGTTGCGATGGCGATGCGAAAGGAGAGAAAGTCCAGGCGAGACGCCGACCAGCGGATGGACAATCCAAAGCGGGCGATGGTGGTTATACAAAAGACCACTTCAGACAGACGGCGCAGAAGAGAGGCCGGGCTGACCCAGGGAATCGTTAGAGGAGCGAAGCGAGCACGGGCGACGGAGGATAGCGAGGGCTTCCCCCGCGAAAGACCAAGACGCCAAAGCCAGAGGGGGGAGGAGGGCGACGAGAGATTGACACGGGGCTGTCTGAGCCAAAGCCTAGAATCGCCCAGGGGGGGGGGGCGCTGAACGGGGGGAGCCGAGACGGACCAGGCGAAGGCGCCTGGAACAAGTGGACCGAGGCGGAGGGAGGGTTTCTTTTTCTCTCGAGGGCCCGCGAGAGGTCTGTGGGAAGTCTGTGAGAGGCCTGCGAAATGGACGAGGTCCAGTGAAGGCGATGGATGGTGTTCTGATGTGTCTCGCCAGTGGTTGGAGAGGGCGAGGTTGTCGCCGCTACAGAAGAGGCACCTGCTGAAGGGAGGTGGTACAGCATCACGGAACGGCAAGAGCGGGCTGGGGCACACCTTCCTGGTTGGGCATAGCCGTGCTCCGGGATGGGCGAAGGAGGGACAAGCTGTGGAAGGCACGAGCGCGACAAGGGGGGACCTTTTGTTTTTGCAAGCGGCCAATTTTTACTCAGATTCGGACCTTTTGTCAGAGACGACTGGCCGTGTGCGCACGGCGTAGCAACAGCCACAACCATGAACGCGATGTCGCCTCCTTACCACTGCAGTGAGCATCAAGTTGCCAGGCCTCGCAACAACTGGAAGCCGCTTTGACTCCCTCTCTCTCGCCTTGGGAACTTCCCCTGCCGTCTGCCGGTGCGCAGAGTGAGAAATACAGCACGGCGCAGTATTCTCCCGTCCGCACAGCCGCAGGCCACACGCCCTGGGGGCCAATGAGCTGCTCCCCAGACCCTTATCTCCATCCCGCCCGGGGTTAGTCTCGGACCGTGGCCACGGCGTTCCACCGGGTTTGGATTTGCGCCGAGGCCGGTGCCAATTGCTGTGTGATTCTCCGTCATGTGCAGCCTAGATGATGATTCTGCGATATGTCTGCAATAGAGGGCGGCTGTTTCTATATAGGTATGTTTCATATCCCAATAATATCGTCTATAGACTAATACGAACGCGCATTGCATGCTTGCTTACGCAGATGCTTATTATATCGATTATTTCGAGATTGGCCTCAGCTTTTCCCAATCGCCATGGCCGCAGCGTGGCAACACCAGCCGTTGAAAATCATCCCCAACTTCTTCCTTTCGTCGCTCACATCTAAACTCACCCCATTTCTCATTAGTCAACCATCTCTCATGTCTCAGCCATTTCCTCCTCGTCTGCCGTTGGCCCAAATACGCCCGAGCTATTCTTGCCGTACGTATGTACCTGGACAGCTGCAAACATAAGTTCCCTGCCCGCGCCGAGCAAAAGATCCTTGGACCCACGTGGATTGAATAGAGAGGGCTGCATTCTGTCTTATTCTCGGGGGTATCTTCAGTATCTACTTGACTGGTCCAGGACATGCAAACTCGGTCCTCGCTGCAACCCCAATCACAACACGTCAAAATCGGCAACCTCGCCCAGACTCTCGTCCCAGACGGTCCGTCTCCCGTTGGTAACCTTCCTCCACTCGGGCGTGGCAATCACTCCACGAGCGTACGCCTGCACCTCGTCCGGTAGCAGATCCGCCCGGTCCACGTCCATCAGCCGCGCCGCCAGCGCCGTCACGTGTGCGTCGAGGATGGTCGGCCGCCCGCCGAATATCCACGGCTTCTTCCCTTGGTGAGAGTGCTCGTTGAGCACCTCGACCAGGTCCTGCATGAAACCGCGAGCCTGCTCTTCCGCCTCGGCAACATTGTCCGGGTCCAGCGAGCCGTTGAAGACGAAGTCGTGGCTTTGGCCGTGTTAGCTGCGAGCGGGAACTTACTCTGCCGCGTCTACACATCGGGCAACTTACAACACGCTGTTGATCTCGAGGGCTCGCCGATGCTTTACCGAGAGTCCGTTCTTCTCGAGCAGAGCCGCGGCCTCGTTGGGAACGCCCCATTGTCGATCTTCCGCCGTCAAGACCAGCGGTACGGCCTGCAGGGAGCAGATGTTGCCCATGAGCCGCTCGATGTCCTCCTCGTGCTCCTTGGGCACCAGCTCCGGCTGCACCTCGCAAAGCCACTCCGAGATGCTCTGGCTGTCATTCAGCGAAGCCGGCAGTGCAGGGGACGTCAGGACCGGGACCTGAGGGTTTCGAGTTAGCCTGTAGCACACAAACGCAAGACGTTTTAGCGATGGGGGGGTCATGAACCTCGCCCTTGATGTTGACCAGTGTCAAGTAAGGTTCGGAGATGTGATCTTCGCGATGCAGATTGACGAGCCTAATCCTCACCCGGGGTGCCGTCCCTGGATTCAGCATTTCTCCGATAATGAGGCCGAAGCGCACCGTCAGTGAGTCGAGCGAGAAGGGGAAGTAGTGGAGTGTGTAGAGCGGTCTGTCCTCGAGATCGAAGAGCAACATGTTTCCTCTGTTTCCTTCTGGTATTGTGTGTTTCTTGTGTTGTCTGGTGTTGTCTGATATTGTCTGGTGTTGCCTGGTGTTGTCTGGTGTTGTCTGGTGTTGTCTGGTGTTGTCTGATATTGTCTCGTGTTGTCTTGTCTGTTGATCCCTATTTAGATGACTTTCGGCGGTCGAGCAGAGAGAGGCACGGAAATATGAGCGTCTCCCACCAAGCTGGCACCGACAAACAAGTTTGCAATTGATGAATGGACGGGCAATTACGTATGCAATACAAACCGCCATGACACTTCATCGGATCGACACGTCCAAGAGTGGAGCAATTTAATTGTTAAGCTGAGACACGGTTTCATCCAGCACTTCGCCCAGAAAAGTCCAGCCAACCGTCTCGTTGGCGAGGACCCGCGCTACCAAAGGCCCTTACGAGAGGGGGGGAAAGTTTACAATGCGCCGGTCCAACACGCGTCAGTCACATGCGATTTCATCTCGAGTACTTCATACACGGCCTTGTTTGGCGGGTGGTGTCGTTTTGTGGTGTTTGTCCGCTTCGAGCCGGCAGCCCTGACGCCATCATTCCACTCTCTTCAACCAACGAGGTTGCCTGTATGCAGCATCATGTTGACGGATCAGATCTAACCTTATCTTAACAGAGTGCCTACATTGCCGATCATTGCCGGGAAGAGGGAGGGAAGAGGGAGGGGGGGGTTGTCTTCAATGAGTCCCCAGCAAAGAGCTCCCACGTCTAGTTTGACCGCAGCTTTCCTTTCATTGACGGATAGATCAAAGACCAATAAAGGCATATTCCCTTGTTTGGTATCTTTGGCAATCTTCTCTGGCAAAATGACAAGTTTGTTGAGTTTCCATCGTCCTTCTTGTCCTCGAGTCGAGCAGTGACATCATAGATTTACGTCGGTGATAGAATGTACTCCCACAGGCTTCATGCTAGTAGTGATGTCCAAGTCTAGCGAGTTGTGACGGAAGACTGATTTCTTGATTGCTGCCAATCGATATTGTGTTACTTGTGCGCTTCATGTGATTCTCTGCATCGCCTTTGAGCCAGCCAGATGTGAAGGCTCAGGCTCAGGCTCAGGCTCAGGCTCAGGCTCAGGCCTCCATCTCCAGACTCAGACGAGTTCCATGTGCAACTCGTTGGGATTGCCAAGACATTGGAAATCAGGAGAGTGTAGTATGATGTTAGATGAGACGACGAATAACTACCTTTCTACCAATGTATGTATCTCCCAAGATACCACTCTCAGTGTTTGCCACAAGCCGTCTTCGGCAACACCGTAACTAACGAATATAGGGCGGCCAGCGACACTCCGTGCCGAAAAGGGTAAATAGCCATCTAATTTGCCCCTGGGGGGACAAGGCAATCTCCTTTTATCAATAAAGCCTAGCTCCTTGTCGTCTTCCAGTCGGTAGCCAACATCCAAGCCCAGTTGCTCGAACACTGCTGAAGGCTTGCTTGCCACTTTGAAGTCTATGTAGCAACGTGCGCTTGATAACCAGAACTTCTCGGCATAGAGTCAATTTTTTTTCATGTGCTGTTTAGAGAGCACCCACGGTAGGCCGTGTTATGTCTATGTGCTTGGCCATCATCGAAAGCTCCCGGCCTGTCTTCGCGGGATTTCTCGTTGTTTGGAAGATGAGACGTCGGCAAAGAATAGGTACGAGGCTCTTTACTGGTTCATGATATAGCCGCAGTAGCGTGTACCAGAGGAAAGGGTTCTCCTCTTTCTACTGTCGGATTTCATAGTATGGCCTTCGCTTCAGTCCTCTGCCAGCCTTCAGGCTCCAGTCAGGGTAAACGTTCGCTCTGCGACATCTCCGATCAGCGCCTGGTAAGCAAACCCCCTTGGCAATCCCAATCTTCTGACCACGGATTACAGGCAGGCAGAGCTTGAGTATCTTTCTCGGACTCCGTATACCTCTCCTAACTCCGTCGCCGTGTAGTGTTCCCAACACTTCGACCACTACTCACTCGCCTCTCGACACATTGCGACTATCTAATGACAAACCATCAACATTCGACATCGCCCGTGCCAAGCCTTCTCGTGCATATATCTCCGAAAAGCTCTACCCAGTCACAACGACACGAACCCGACGCCCTCATGCCGAGTCACACGCTCCCAGAACAGGATCGCCGAACTGCAAGCTGTCACATCCTGAAACCTCCAAAAAAGCAACAAGCCTCTCACCCACTCCACCTTCGAGGGTGTGGCCTCTTCCCGCTGCGGCCCGTAGACGTGGCCATGCAGGAGGACCCGGCTGCGGTGCCCTCTGTTGCCCTCCCAACGCCGTCAGCTCCGACATCGTGGGACGCGTGAGAAAGGTATGCATCCCTGGAAAAGCATCTTTTGCGAAGCTGCATTTTTGTTGGGCTGACGTCCCCTCCTCTGCCGGGTTGTACCTCGCTAGGGTTTGCTTGCGTGGCTGCCAGCTGGTGAGCAGTCGAGGTCCAGACGTGGCGTTGAGAACTATGCGTCGGGCGGTGGTCTCCATGGACACTGGAGTCATTACGATTAGGTATTGATCTATGATGCGTGACAAATGCGAGCGTATCTATGCACAATGTAGTCGAGTTCTACGACGTCGAGGAGTATGTGTAACAAGTCCAACCAAGTAGCCTACCTTACCCTGGACCGGTTGACAATTTGACAATATATATATTCTAGGTCTACAATTACAACCCCTTTACTACCTAAGGTATACACATGTATGTATATAGAGAGCTATATATGAACCCCTGTTGGGGAATGCAGCTCTCCGTGCCGGAAGTGAATACAACAACCAGTTACATGCCGCAGCTGTTATCTATCAAGGCCAGCCACTCGAAGTCGAACCGCTTAGTGCAACACCATAAGCAATAGCGTGGCAACCCGAGCGGACTGGCCACAGGTTTGTGCTAAAAGCCACCATGTAAGGCTTATCAGCTGCATTATCGTCGAATGCAATGCACGATAATTAATCTCGCCAGCGATAGGGATTCTCGCTGAAACACGTTCTCGACGCTGCGAACACTGGTATAATTTCGGAGGACAGCCCGAGAGGCCCAAAGTTGGCTACCCTGTAACTTGGACATGACAGGAATTGCAAACCAGCAAGAGTGACATCAGGCCTCCGGAGGAATGATCAAGGACGGAAAAGGCGACGCAAGCGGCTGATCTCTCCTTCTCCATCTCATCAAATCTCCCAGCGAGGATCATGATACCTCGAGCCAGGGAGGCACGCACCACTTCGACCACTCAACGGGGAGCTGCACGGGTAAGAGGCCGCTGGGCATGCTCGGCCCGCCGATATTTTAGGTCGATCCCCTTGTGATGTCAATTTTAGCCCATCGGTTCCCAAAGGCACTAACAAGTCTTGGCTTTTGGGACTCGTCCTCATTTCGATGAAACCTCGACCAGGGGCACACTTCTCGAGCGGTCAGGGGAGACGGCGGCATGCCGGATCGCTGCAGTCAGCCTCGTTCCCCTTACCAATACATAGATTTGATGTTGCTATCATTGGAAGGCGGAACAAGGAGATGCCATACTCGACGGGTCAGTTGTTGGGTATCAACGGGGATAATGCAAGGCCGGAGATGAACAGAGTCCGCCACGCACACAAAGGACTCTGAAGATGGTGTGCGGGTTCCTCCCCCACGCCGGCGGTATCTGTCACTCCAGCCTGGTCGAAAGCACAGGGCAAGGTGCCCTGGCAAGGCAGCGGGCCGACGGCCATGATGATAGGTACGCAGTTGGAAGCAATTTTGGAGCAAAAGCTCCACGGGCGGCTTCACAGGAGCGTCTCAACGGTCGTCAGCGCTGGAGAAACTCTCGTAGTAGCGGCGCTGGAGAGCATTTGGAAGGGCCATCATCCTTGCAAACGAGCATCGTCGATGCGTAATCCTCTGGGGCGGATGGCTGGACGGAGGGCAAGGTGCTAATTAGTCTCGCGAGCGACGGCAGATGGAGCTGGGAGCACGGAGATGGGGAATTGGACGGCATCCGAACAGGTCCGTCGGGGTTTGACGAAATGTCACTGTGAGACTCGGCCACGCCCCCCGGCCGGGAGTGCAACAACCAAGGTGTGGCTGCTGCTGGTGGCCTGCAAGCGAACGATGGCAACGAGGCACGAGACAAGGGCCTCCTCTGTTTTCCTTCATTTCTCTCGATGCAGGCAGCTCGCCAAGGAACAAGCTTCCCATGCCGGGTCAAGGAGAGCGAGCGCTGCCAGCACACACTCGGCTGACAAAGAGAGCTTCTCTTGATGAGCCTTTTGTTTGTCTCGTTGGAGGCGAGCCTTCTAGCGTCGACAAACTTCAGGCTTTCAGCTGGCATGGTTGGTCCGTTGGGTGATTTCGGGGCCGCGACCTCGAGATGCCAGCGAATCAAGCGTCGCGCAAAGAGCCAAGGTCGCCTCGAACGGCAAACCCCGGGATTATGGAGCGATGCCCCTTTTGGCTGCAGCGTTGTGTTGTGTTGGCTTGGAACTGGAGACGGGACGAAAGAAATCGTGGCTCAATCGCAGGCCCTTGCAAGTCGAGGCCCTGATGAAACTTTTTTCTTCTGATCTTCTCTGGCAGCCTGTCAGGCCAGAAAAGAGAGCCCGTTTCCGGATTACGTCATCGACCTGGGGCGTGCCAATCGAGATTGCGAGCCCGGCGGTGCCGGAAGGTGACATGGTGAAGAAGCCATGCAATATTTCGAGTCGAGGCACGCGCGCGGCAGAAGAGGGAAAAGTAAGGAAAGAAGGAAGAAACAAAGTGTTGTTATTCATCAAGATCCATCAGTACCTGAGTGAGGCTGTGGCTGCGCGATTGAGATCTGACCTGTACATCCAGATGACGAAGACAAAGGCCAACCAGGATTCTCGACACAACCAAAACCTGAAATTAACCTTTTCTCCCTCTTCCTTGATTTCTGTCTCTGTGATTTCCTTCCGGCCTTCCGTCAGTGGCTGCGGGAAGGAATCACAACGTTGAAGCCGGTTTTCCCCCTTGCAACGCCCCGAGGGCAGAAAAACAAGATGGGAGAAAAAGCAGGCAAATTCATGCCCTTCTGGCCCGTTATATACACGCCCAAGCTCCTTCCTGCACACCTTCAAAGCCTCCTTCCCACAGAGGCCCTCGACGTATCCTCGATTCACACAGCCAAAGAACGGCTGGTCGGCCCCCTTTTCGGTTAGTATCACGCTACGTCGTTTGTCGGTCCGCGTATAGTTCGACGAGGAGGGTCAAGCCTCCCGGCGATGCCCTTGCTCTGGAGCAAGAACATACATATCCATATCGAAGGATATTGATGGGATGCCATTCGACGACTGCTGAACGAGCAAGAGCCAAGTATAACTTTATTCCATGTCGAAAGGGGAGAGTCTGCGGACTAGGTGGTGCGTTTGGTGGAGTCGTATCCGGGAACAACGACATTGACCTCGCTCGACTCGAATCCTTCTCGAAATGTACGACACCGCACCCGTACAAAGTACTGTACTCTCGAATACATGGCCGGTAAACCCTGCCTCCCAGCGACTCACCGTCGCCAAAGACCGACACTGAGCACGCCAGTGGAGAGCAGCTCGCAGAATCCCTCGCGGGGGAGGCGCCGTTTCGGGGGAGAATGACGGCCGGTGGAGTGAGCCGCGACTGTCGACGCGCACTCAAACACGTACTTGTACCGGAGAGCTGGGAAATCGACAACGGATGACACGGCTGCCGCAGTTTGCTCTGAAGAGCCATTCTTGCGGCCGCACCGGCGCAAGACCGAGAGCAGGTATCCGTGCGGTTGCGATGCCATGCAGAGCACCTTGTGCCACCGGGAGGGACTGGCGACCTCCTCAAGGCTCCCATCGTCCCCAGACTCGACTCTCCCTCCGCCTCACCCGAGGTGTGGATGGCAGCAATGTGCCAAGTAGATGGGTTGTGGGGGTTGGACCCGAATATAGCATCTCTCGTCTGGGGGGAGGCAGGCAGAATAGGGGATTTTCTTTGGGTGTTGACGGAGCGGAAATCAGATGCTCAGATCATGGGCGCATTTCTGATTTGATATTCCCGTATTTGACGTGCTGCAACTCCCGCCAACCTGGTCATGGAATGTCGGTTGAGACATGTTGTCCGCGTCGGCGACTGAAGGGCTTCAAAGCACCGCTTACATGGGCGCAAGGCGAGACAAATGGGAACTGAATTGCATGCTTGCAGGAGGCGGTGGTGAAGTCTCGTCAACCCCCGGCCTTTCCGGCTCCCGCTGGGCAAGCTCGTATTGCACAAGCGCAGCGTTTTCTGAGGGTGGCTCGGTAGGTTTGAGCTATCGACTCGACCTTCGAATCTGCCGTGCGGTACCTGAGCCTAAACCCTACCAGGCCGACTCTTCGCTCTTGTTTTACGAGGTGTTCGCCATCCAATCGTCGTACGCGTCTCCATTGAGGCGCAGGGCCCGCGCAGGCCGCCAACTGGGAGGTGAACCGGACCTGGCAGCTCCCAACTCCCTACCGGGGCCAGCCCAAGGAAGATCCATCTGCCCTATCCACCGGCTATCCACTCAACGTCGTCGCCCTTGCAAGAGTCACGAGCCCATCGATGTCCCAGAGGTGTTGTGTTGCTGGTACTTTACACGAGGAATTGGCACAGTAGCCCGAGAGCTTGGGCGGGCAGGGTTGCTTTGTACATGTGGTGGTTCCAACTTGGTTGGTGGTGGTGGCAGTCATGATGGTGGGATAATTTCTTGGGTTAAAAAAAAATCGAACTGGCTGATCTCTCAATACGACCCTTTTATCACCATTGGCAGGGGATGCGAGCAAAAGGCAACCAGATGCGGGAAAACAAAGGACAGGGACCAATGTACTCCAAAGTATCGCTGTCAACGCCCAATTCACAACGGCGAGACCGCCTGCAGGCTCACGAACCTTGCGTCGATTCCTGTCATGATGGTGATACGTGTGCCGACTAATCCACCGATGCTGTGCCCATGAGGACCCATTCACAACCTCTCTTTTCTTTCTGTCTGTTGGTACCCGGATCCCTCATTGACTAGCACGACGACTGACTTACGTAGCACGTACATGTACGTCCATGTGGCAGAGCAACCTTGAAGTCGCCGGACGGGGATTTGGAGCCATGGTTAGGGGATACGTAGGGATACAACTCGGCTCGCGACTCGATGAATGGGGATGTGGATTTCTTGGGGACGGGGTCGCGGATAATACGTTCTGAGTGGTATACCCAAGGTACGAAGTAAGGCAGGTGCAGAGTTGGGAGAGGGAAGGGACGACGTTACTGGACTGCTTGTTCTTGCCATTACTCTCGGACCCTCGCTCCATGCGACTGGCCTTCATTTTCCCATCTTCATCCTCCTCCTTCCCTCCCTCGCTTCTTGCTCGCCGTTGTTTTGTCGTCTTTGTTTTGCTCTGTTTCGGTTGCAACGAGCAACGAACGGACAAGGTCCCTCTTTCAGACCGAGCCGCGGCTTGCTTTCCTCGTCCTCGACCTGTCGCTCGCTACCTTTTCTTGCTCCTCCCTTTTGCTGCCGAGCCGCGCTGCGAGCCGCGACCGATTTCGACTTTGGATCACGGCGAGAGACTGAGAGAAGGAGTCAGTCAGGCAGAGACGGAAGAAGACGAGACGAGACGAGACGAGACGAGACAAAACGGAAATAATAATCGACTAATAAAAGAAGGAGAGGAAGGGAATCGAAACGCATCAAACAGAAAGGACGCCCTGTTGCGCCCCACGCTCCTCACGCTCCCTCTCGCTTCCACCTCAATATCGAATCCGTCGCACCCGCCTGCTTCGATGCCACGCGATTAATCATTCCCATACCTCGGAGGCTTCTCCAAACCACCTAATTACATCAGTCACCAACCATCCCCCAACGCCCCGCTCTCTCGACAAACGGAGCAGCTGTCGAGAACCGACCCGAGCAGACGGAGAGACGGCCTCGCCTCGCAAACAGCGCTTCACGGCTTCACATCGGCCTCCGCTCTTCCTCATTGCCGAAACCAGAGACATTCAGGGACCATCACCAGCCGCCCTGCACCTGCAACACTGCGGGCTTTCCATTCATTCAGACACCTTGATTGGCTTTAGCAATAACAACCCGAGCCAAGGATTCACAGGATCGCACAGCAACAAGCAACAACAACGTACTCCGTAGCGCAGCAAGGGACTAACATCGCATCACATCGCATCCGCATCCGCATCACATCGCATTGCATCGCTCGCTCCTCCTCGTGGCATCACATTCGCTCCGCTCGATCCGCCCGCTCCGCGTTAGCTTCAGGGTCGAGCTCCATTCGCCCAACACCACCATCCAAGGTTTTTCTTTTCTTGTCGCAACTGTTGGTCTGCGACACCCCACTTGGCTTACCTTGGGGTTGGGATCCTTTTGCTTTGAAGGAAAGAAAACACACCAAGATCGAAACAATACGAAGGGAAAGAAAGGAAAAGAAACCAGTCAGAGTTTTCTCTCGAGCTCTGTCCCGCCTCTGTCTTGCCAACGGGGTTGCTTCTCGATCCTACAACAGAAGTTTACACTCTATCTATCACCAAACGACAAGGTAGGCACAGTGATATTGAGATCCTTTCATTCTTCCCCCCTCGGTCATTTCCCCTTCTCCCCCCCCGAATCCCCATCCCCCCATTGGCATTCTGCTGCTCAAACACGGGACGGCGGGAATGGGTTCTGTACGGCATTCCCTTGTCCGTGAAAATCCATCCCAATCTATCCGAGCAGACTGAGCCACTCCCGAACTGCCCAGTCCCTTGCAACCCTTGACCTGTCCTCTTCTGCGTTTCCCTTGCCGTTTTCCATTCATCGAATAATCCACTTCGCATCCCCCTTGTTTTCCTGTTGCACACGCTCAGCATCCTATTTGTCCATTGTCTGGCTTTCCTTGTTTGTCCAAGAAGGCGTGTAACTATTGTTCTTCGTGCATGCCTGCCGAACCTGGCAGCAGAAGGACGGCACGGCGATTATACCCTGGCCTCTCCCTTGCACCGCACACCTTTTCCAATCAATCACAAGCAAATCCAAGCCCTCTATCCCGTCCCATCCTCATCCCCGTCCTGGTTGGAGAAAACAGGGCCCCTCTTCGTCAACTCGAGCTGATGATTCACCTGAACGGAGCACAGGGCCCCCGTCCATCACACCAGTCCAGCTCGTCCAGGGCACCCAAGCGGCCGAGCCCACGTCCAACACGCCCCTGGCCCAGCCCTTTCAGCGTACGTGCGTCCGAAGACTGGAGGAGTACACGACGCCGTACACCGACGTCAACCACCTGAAGGTACGCTGGCTGCCCTCTTCGAGAAAGGCCCAAACCGCAGCGTTGACGAGCACACCCCCCCCTTCCACTGCCCTCTGTACCAGGCTTGATTCCGCACTGGCCGTCCAAACTGCAGTCGCAGTCCCAGTTCCAAGCTTTCAAACCCACCGTCTTTTGTCCAATGAACCCCAGACAATCTCCCTCCAACCCACTCCGTTCTCTCAGCTCTCGTCCCACCACTCACCATCGCCCGCCATTCTCACCACCACACTCGTTTCGTTTTAGGCCAGCAGCTCATCGCATCCAGGTCAGTTCAGTCCAGCCCAGTGCTACGAGCCTCCCGCCGTCGACATCGCGCCCGTTTGCCCACCCCCGGCACGCCAACCAGCCGCTACGAAGTACACGATTCTGCCGTGTCCCTCTGATCACCCGACGCCCGCCTGTTCCCCCGTCCGCCCAACATCCGCCGTCCGGTCTTGTACGTATCATCGACCGGCCTGCGCTGGCCTTCCCCCGCCGAGAATAGTTCGATACATGCACCATTGATCCCGCTCTGCCCTCGGCTCTCATCTCGTCCCGAAGCGTCTGCTCTGCGGTTCGCAATATTCGATATATCGCCTCCACAAGGCTTGTACATACCCGACCCAGCCATCCCTAGGCTCAGCAAGACGCCCCCTTCCCCTACGGACCTCGCTGCGTGTGGCACCCACCACGCCCGAGGCTACGGGTCCATCGTCAGAGGCCGCTCAGCTAACACCCTCACTCAAACTTGGCCCAGCCCACTAATCCGCACTGGGGCCTATCAGCAACCATGGCGCCGACAACGTCTAGGCTCAAGATTCTATCAGGTCCGTCGTCCCTCCTCTCCTGCATCCCTCCCTTCATATCTTAGCCTGTTCCTCTTTTGCGCCCCCAGTCGTTCTCTGGCGCGTCATTACAACCACCTTGTCCCTCGTTGTCCATTCCCCATCGATTCCATCATACTTCCCCCTCCCGTCACCTGCAAAAATTCCCATTCTCCCACGCCCATTGCTTTTCACCACCACGACGTCGCCGCAGACCGTTGCTGATGCAGCGTCCCACCACCGCCGCTCGACATGGACGACAGTGAGCTAATGAGAATTTGTTCAGTGGGAGGCAATCCCGTATCAGCCTTCCTATCCTGGCGATTGCAGGCCACCAACGCTTGTGATGTGACGCTGGTGTGGAAATCGGGTTTCGAGCACGTTGCTCAGTACGGCATCTCTTTCAAGTGCGTCCAGAGCCTCCCTTCCAAATCAATTATCCCCTGACAAGCTATTTCTAGGTCCAATGTGTTTGGCAATGAACGATTCAAGCCGCGACATGGTACGCCGTATAACCAGCCAACTCTAAACACCATCACACTGACACACCGTCCACAGTTGTACGAAACCCCGAAGACGCCGCACAAGCCCGCGAAGGCGGCCCTTTCGACTACGTCGTCCTCTGCGTAAAAGCCCTTCCCGATGTCTACGATCTCGCAGCAGTTATCGACTCTGTGGTCACCCCTCATCACACATGCATTCTCGTCAACACTACACACACCCTTGGCGTCGAGGCCGCCATAGAAGAGCGCTTTCCTACCAACGTGGTACTGTCTCTCGTCTCTGGGGCTGAAGTGAACCAGCTCGGCCAGAGCGAGTTTGAGCACAAGGGGTCGACTGAGATTTGGATTGGACCCGCCAACACGAACGCGAACATCTCCGCCGCTATCCAGGAGGATATGGCCCAGGCATTGGCGGTGACGCTCAGCTCTGGACAGGTTGAATGCAAGGTTTCCCCGAACATCCGACAACAGCAGTACGAGCGAGTGATTGGGTATGTTTGCGCGACTCGCCTCTCCGCTTATTTGCTAATCCCCTGTTTAGTCCCATCGCTTTCCATCCTGCAAGCGTCATCTTTGAGACGCCGAACCATGCCGTCCTTTTGGAGAAGGTCGGAGTCAGGGACCTCGTTTCTGGTGTCATTGACGAACTCCTTGGTTTGGCCGCGGCTAATGGCTGCAAATTTGATGCCGACTTTAAGCAGAAGACGATGGACGAAATGTGCAAATCTTCGGGCGAAAGCATCATGTGGCAGGACTACATCTCCAGAAGGCCGATGGAGGTTGAGATCTACCTGGGTTCTCCAATAAAGTTGGCTCGGGACTCCAAGGTAGCAATCCCTCGAATCGAAAGCCTTTATGCCATACTTCACAACCTCAACATGGTCAACCGAAACAGACCCAAAGTCGATGTCGCTGCTGTCGGCCCCCCCACCTCGCCAACCGCACCTTCGCCTCTCCCACCCAGAATGCCATCCCAGAATGGCCATCGCCAGCCTCCCATGATGAATGGCAACGGGATGCCACCTCGTGGACCCAGACCGAGGAACTCTTCCAACCTCAGCCAAGCGGGGATGCGTCGCGGTCCTCCCTCGACGAACGGCGGGCCTGCTCCGAACGGCTATGGACGAATTCCCCCGGCCATGAATATGAACATGTTGAACGGCGGTGGTTCCAGACAGCCATCGAGACGAGGCTCCATGGATGAAAGCAACTTGGAAGAGTTCTCTCATCTTGTCCTGTACGATGATATTCCGGAAGGTTCGGAATCAGGTGCCGGCGGGGATGCGGATGTTGGTCTCCGTGAGCGAGAGATGCAGCTTCGACAACGAGAAATGGCGCTCCGAGAACAGGAGATGCGGATGCGCCGTGGACCACCACCCCCGGGGCCTCACCGTCGCGGCCCTCCACCCCCTTCGAGAAACAGCAAGCAGGTCTTCGACGACGACGATGATGACGACGATGACTACTTCGACCCGGCTGCCAACCCTGCGCCACCGATGATCGACCCTGACAATTTTGACATGATGAGCGTGACGTCGAAGAAGAACCGGAAGGTCCCCGGGCCGTCCGCCGCACAGATTCGTCGCAACCCAGATGAACTTGCCAATAACCCCCCTCGTGGAAGCAGATTCCGACCCAGCTTCGGCGCCCGAAACCGACAGAGCCAGCTGGGCCATGCCCCAACCACTACCGCCGACATCCTCGATGATCCTCTAATGAACTACTCTTCAAATCGCTACGGTGCCGTCGATCGAGGGACGATGAACGCTGGCTCGCGGGCCAACTCCCTCACGGCTTCAAGGATGGAGGACCTCCAGTTCGGTCCCGGTCCCGGCGGACCGCCCGGAATGAATGGCGCCTACCCCCGACGAACCAGCCACTCTCCAGGAAATCCCTATAGCCCGTCAATGCGAGGCGGGCGTCGAGCGTCACCGCCCAACGGCTACGGAGGACCCGGAATGAACGGACGCCCATCGCCCCCCGACGGTGTTCGCCAGCCCGTTCCCCGATACCCCCCAGGCCAGGGCAACCAAGTGGCACCGCAGCAGGTTGAGCAACATATCGGGGTGAGCAACCTTCCTCAAATGAAGCCTAAAAACGTTCCAAGTCTGACGGGCAGTGCGAGTGCTAGCGCGGACAGTGGTGAGTTCGACTCTGGTCCCTCGGCACACAGCAGCCAGGGCAGCCTCCAACAGCGCCCACCCATAGGAGTGCGATAAGCTAGGCCAAGTCGCCTATGCCGAAAGAGACGCTGTGGACTACCTTGGAGGGATGGGAGGATTCCGCCATTGACCACGGACATCGACGGACCTACTCGGCACAGCATGGCGTCCCTCGAGGCTCGCCAATCGACACGAGGCAAGACACACGATGGCATGCCTCGCCGTTGAGTCCTCCTCAACCGTCTTTACGAGGCCGAGATGTACAACATCAATCGTATAGGGCTAATTTCTCGGCACGATCACATGGAGGCAGCCTCCCCCCCCCTTTTTTTTTTCTTCTTNNCCCCCCCCCCCCCCCCCCCCCCCCCCTTTTTTTTTTCTTCTTCACTTTGTCTTTTAATACTCCTGAGCGGCATTCAGCAAACGAAACGACACACGACAACGGGTCAGGGTCACTTTTGGACTATTCTTGGAAGTTGGCATCTTCATAATTCCCATGGACACGATACAGTCCCGTACATACACCCTGGAGCGACTAAACCGAGGCCACCTTTTCTGGTAATATTGCATTGGGACCGGATTTCAAGTTCTTGCGCTATTTAGCATATAATCGATGACGGGTCGTCACAAGCTTGGAACCAGTGTTCTCTCTAAAACGTTGGTGGACGAACTGCACGGGATCAGCAGCAACCTGCGTTTGTTTGGGCCCTGCAAGAGGCGCATAGATGGGAGTTTGAGAGACTGGGAGACAGGTTACCGAAAACTTGGCGACAAACGCGTGGGTTGGTAGATTGGGAAGATCCTAGGAGGTGCATAAAACCGGTTGTGTTCTTGGTTCTAGGTTGTTTGAGATCCCCCCTTGTTTGCTCACCTGGCGTCCCCTGAGGCGGAGGCGTTTGCTTTTGGGGGGGACTATGACAGGCATTGTTTTTGTTTTATGGTGGTATACGCAACAGCAAATTAGACTATGGACGGTTCTTTTGTTTTTCTTTTTCTTAATTGTTTTCTCTCTGGCTACAAGTCTGTTTGCGAGTTGTTTGACGGGCAACTGGAAACGAACGGGGAGGGGGAGACGGGGCATAGACAGCATGACGGTATCTTAGTGAAAATGGAGGGACGACGCCCGGATTGTTTCCAGATTGCAACTGTCGAAAGGTGAAAATGAGGAGGAGGCTGCGGGACGGATGCCGTGGTGATGTGACAAAGGGGGAGTTGGGTACTTGGCTTGACGAGATGGCCTCCGTTGGGCGGGTGTATTGGGCATACCTTAATGTGTAGCATACATAGATTAATGATGGACGCTTACTCAATCAACCATGCCCTCGCTATCCGTAGAAGATTGCTAGACGTGAGAGTCATTCATGATGTTTGTTGACACGAGAGAGTGTGTGCACGGACCAGGGCCAACATCAACTCCAAATGGTCTTGAGCATGACGTCGCCCCGGCACGAGTCGCGACGCGCAAGAGAATCGACAAAAGTACCCGTCTCGGTCGTTGCAGCCATCGTAGTAGCATTCGCGCTCCTCTCTTCACGACTTCTCTCCCATACCAGACATCGGGCCAGAGAGGGTCGATACGCCGTCTTCGTTCCGTTCAGTTCAGCTCAGTTACCCCGCCGTTCATCACCCAAACAAAGCCCGGGGCCATCACGACAAGGCACCGAAACCACACTTCAGCAACCCAGTTACACTTGAGTCTACGGATCGAAGGGATGTCGACTCGCAACATTGGCGGCTCGCAGGTGCGGCAGAGCATGGCGAGCAGCGGGAGCGCTGTCAAGTCGAGGCAGTTGGTGAGAACTCGTTCCCCAGAAGACAAACAACACATTTCTCTCGGCGAGCCGTCTATTTGCCATGCTAACTCTCGAGGGCGGGGGCAACAGGCTCAGCTCAACTCTCAGCTGGCACAATTATCGGCCAACCTCTCCGACACGGAGAACCTGCTGCGCATGACGAGCGTGCAGGCTGAGGCGATGAAGGGGCTGGGGAGCTGGCACGGCGGACTGTGAGTGGATTGTTTTTCTTTGTCTTTTTTTTCTTTCGCGCCGCTTTGTTTGATTGCAACGCTGACGAGAACCAAGTTTCATGGCGGCGAGTAAAGTGCTTGGGGAGGAAGGTGTGAAAGAAGCCGGACAACCGGGCAAGTAGGGAACCAGTTTAAGGGTGTATGGAGTAACGAATTGGCTATACTTGATGGATTCAAGTTCACAAGGGATGATTACAGTAATGAGATGGATGATTTCATTGGGTCGTCTATCAAGTATTGGCCATGTTGGCACATTGTGAGCAGCATGTCCTTTGATCTGTAGATGGCCAGCATCCATCTATTCTCGCCACCCAACCTGGCGACGACCTATTCCGCGCGGCGTTTGGATCCTTTTCTTTCATTCCAAAACGAATTCGGCTTCGGAACTGGTTCTTTGTGGCTCTGTCCGTAGGGCGACCTAATCGTGCCCAGCAGGCAACCTTTGAAAGATGACCTCTCGAGCCATGTCTTGAACCGGATGGCACCGACCACCCCAGAGAGGCCAAAGGGTCCTAAGAAACCCCTCATTGCTTATTTGATGGCCCAGTCTCTTTGTTTGCCTCGGGCAAAGGAACTAAGCTTGGACTCGGTGTGCGCTTGGGGAGCCTCGGGGGTGTTTGACGGGGTCCTCGCTCAGGTTTCCGCACCTTGTCGACTGATGGCGTGGTCGAGTTTCTTCATCAAGGGAAGGCAAATAGCCCAGAGACGGGCATGGCTTCATGACGCGGACGCTCGTCCCTCGTCCAATGTCCCGGCCGGTTGACCTTCAGGCCTTTGTTCCTGCGGCCTCGCCGACCGCCTCTGCTGCCTCTGGGCCCCCACTGGATACCTCCTCGAGTTCCCGCAGCCGTGGCACTTGGTCTTGAGCACGTCGGCCCACGGCTTCCGCCCGCCCTTGCTGGCATTCTCCACGACGGACGTGCACGTCTGCCCCTCGATCAGGCGGGCGTCGCAGAACTTGCAGACGGAGCGCTTCAGCGCCGGGCTCTGTCGGACCTGGGCCTTGAGCGTCACGGCTCGCATGCCGGTGAGCAGCTGGCGGGACATGTTTTGCATTGTCTCGTACTGCGCCTTGCCTTGCGTCGTCGGGGCACGGCGGCCATCTTTGTCGGCTGGGGGCAGGTTCGTCGTGGCGTCGGCCGAGGGACTCTGCTGCTGGCTGGCGAGGTATGTGGCCGCTTGGTACATGTAGGAGGCTCGGTTGTATATGTGCCTGTTCTGGACCCCCGGGAGGGCTTTTGCTTTGGCCATGGGTGCTTTTCTCTGTTACAGACCGAGGCGAAGAAAGGTGTCGGTGGCTGGTAATGGCTTGCATATAAACATAACGTCTTTCTTTGCCGACTCGTCTCGAAGCTTCCCAAAGTACCGTGCCACGAACAGTTGACACTGTTCGAAGCACAGGCAAATAAGGCACGTTCACCTCAGGCACCGCCTGCCTAGGCAGACGAATCACGTGAAGGGACGCGGGCGCACGGGCCTTTTGCTCCAGGGCGCAGCGCAGCGCGGCTCTTGCTCTCGCCTTCTGTTTGCATCTCCTTCTCCCTCCTGCTCGGCCTCCCATCAAACCCTTTGAAGCCATCCCTGGAACTCGTCACCTGGGTCCTTGATCTCTCCTCGACCGTTCAAATCACCAATTTCTCCTTGCTCTCCCTCCGTGCGACACATCCCACGAAGACGCGAGGTCCCTTGCTTCTCCAGCCAAACGCGACCAGCTCCCAGGAGTCGCATCCGCACCCCCCAGCGCAAAGCCTCGTTTTTTTTTCTTCAAAGAACGGCCTTCGCGATAGCCCTCGAACTTCCATCTCCAACCGCCTCCCGCGCCATCGTCAACATGTCCCACGAGGAGGATCTCATCGACTACTCCGACGAGGAGATCGGCGGCAACGAGACCGCCCCCGCCACTTCCAACGGCAAGAAGGGCGACCTCGCCGCTGCCAACAACGTCGACAAGAAGGGCAGCTATGTCGGCATTCACTCGACTGGCTTCCGCGACTTCCTTCTGAAGCCCGAGCTTCTTCGCGCTATCGGCGACTGTGGTTTCGAACATCCTTCGGAGGGTCAGTCTTGAAATTCTAATACCCTAAGTCATCAAATCCCCTCCCTTCAAGCGTCCGTCCATCTCGCAAGCAAGAAGAAAGAAAACATTGGCCAAACCTTGCCCTCCATATTGTCGTCACCGCCGGGCGCGGTTCAACGCGGACCTGAGAAATGGTCCCCAGCATCCGCACGTTCCGGGCAAGCATTTCGATCGCCGGTGAAAGGCGGTCGCGTCTTGCAGCCTGTCAAACCTGTCGCGTCGGCGCGCACATGACACGAACGGTTGTCACGAACGGATTGAAGCAGAATTGGTGGTTGCGGACAATTATTCAGAGCATTCGCCTTCGGACAAGACAACAGAGTCTTGTTGAACTGCCTGGGTTGACGGATGCAATCCCTCTCACCTTGGGGCGCTGGTTTGGGACCGTTCCGCTACACGTGCAGTTCGCGTCTCCAATGGGATGAAGGCGAAATGTCACACATGGCTGAGCTGCGACGATGGACGGACTCTTGAACGCTACACCCGACCCGTCTCTCGTTGCTTCTTGGAAACAATCTCTAACATTCGATTCGATCGACAGTCCAACAAACCTGCATTCCCCAAGCCCTCCTTGGTGGTGATATCATCTGCCAGGCCAAGTCCGGTCTGGGCAAGACTGCCGTCTTTGTCCTCGCCACCCTCCAGCAGGTTGAGCCTGTCAACGGAGAGGTTTCCGTTGTCGTCATGTGCCACACTCGCGAGCTCGCCTACCAGATCCGCGACGAGTACAACCGCTTCAGCAAGTACATGCCCGATATCAAGACCGGTGTCTTCTACGGTGGTACTCCCATCAAGCAGGACATTGAGACGCTCAAGAACAAGGACACCTGCCCTCACATCATTGTCGGTACTCCCGGCCGTCTCAAGGCCCTCGTCCGTGACAAGGCTCTTCGTCTCGGAAGCGTCCGCATCTTCGTTCTCGATGAGTGCGACAAGATGCTCGACCAACCTGGTAGGTCTAGACTCGGCACGGGTGCTCAGCCGTCGCTAACCAGTTCAGACATGCGTACCGATGTCCAGGATGTGTTCCGCGCCACTCCCCAGCAGAAGCAGGTGATGATGTTCTCGGCCACCTTGTCCGAGGAGGTCAAGCCCATCTGCCGCAAGTTCATGCAGAACCCCACGGAGCACTACGTGGACGAGGACACGAAGCTCACCCTTCACGGTCTGCAGCAGTACTACATCAAGCTAGAGGAGAAGGAGAAGAATCGAAAGCTCAACGAACTTCTCGACGACCTCCAGTTCAACCAAGTCATCATCTTCGTCAGGAGCACTGTCAGGGCTACTGAGCTTGACAAGCTCCTGCGCGAGTGCAACTTCCCCTCCATCGCTGTCCACTCGGGAGTCAGCCAGGAGGAGCGGTAAGTTGCCCAACAGGCCGTGGTCACGTTTTCCGAGTCTAATGCGCGATTAGAATCCGCCGCTACAAGGAGTTCAAGGAATTCAAGAAGCGTATCTGCGTTGCTACCGACGTTTTCGGTCGAGGTATTGATATCGAGCGCATTAACCTGGCTATCAACTATGATCTTTCCAACGACGCCAACTCGTACCTTCACCGAGTCGGTCGTGCCGGTCGATTCGGTACCAAAGGTCTTGCCATCTCGTTTGTGAGCACCGACCAGGACCAGGAGGTGCTCAAGGAGATTGAGAAGCGATTCGAAGTTGCCCTTCCGTGAGTCTTGTCTCGTTCCCTGACGTTTTTTGAGTCGTTTCTAACCTTTCTGCAGTGAGTTCCCCAAGGAGGGCGTTGACGCCAGCACTTACATGGCTTCTTAAAGCAACGGCGGGAGTGTTGGGGGGGGACAAATTTGCTACAACAAGGGTCAAAATACTTCGCAACCAGGATCCCAACTTGGCTTTGGGACAGGAAAGAATGGAACCAGTATCGACGAGGCGAAAGGGGAAAAGGTGCGAAACTCCAGCTCGATGGATTTGTATTCAGTAGTTAGGTGATATTGTGATTGTGCATTTCCCATGAAAGCTGCCTACCTGCCCTTTGCGTGACGGTCAAGAACGATGCAAGCTGTCGTCTCAACCTTGGTCGTGGCCGATTTGGCTGTATTGTGCTCGGTTTGCGTGCACTATGTCCCTCGGTTTCTGTCTGTATTTGTGCCCCCTTGGATTGTCTGATTCCTTTGGGGGCCCAGTCACAGTTGCCTTCAGTCAGACGGCCATCAGTCAAACTGCCTCGTGATAGTCATGACCAAGATGTCTCATCGGGCGGCTGACTTCGGCTCAACAAGCCGATGGCAAAACGAGTCACGCCGATGGACGTGATGCCCAGCAGGTCCGTCGTAAAAGAGTTGAGAAGAAAAAAAAATTTCCATTTTCGGCCGTTACGTTTACAAGTGTGACGCCTGTCTCCATCCTTTGCCGCCGCCTGGTATTGTTGGTCATCGGCATCATCGGAGCGATTTCGACTGTCCACCTTTACGCCCGACCGAAGACCCGGTGGGGGGGGGTGTGGACGAGGCTGGCAGCCGGAACGCGGGCGTGCGTGATTTCAAGTTTGGGCAACGTAAGGGGGGCGAGGCTGGCGAGAGAGGGGAGAGAGTGTTGCCTAGAGATTGATGGATGGTGTCTTACGAAAACAGATGACGCCGCGGGGGGGGGACGGGGGGGGACACAGCCCCGGGCAGGCCGCCGTGGCGGTTTCGTGTGCCTCTTGGGCTTTTGATTCCAAAAGAGAGGCAAGTAACACTCTCGGGGGAGGGTTTGACGTGGATGGCCTTTGCTTACCTTGTTCCAGGTGGCTACAAAGAGTTGTGTTTTTTGTCAGGTTTGCTGATGGTGCCTAGTGAGAGTGTGAGTGAGGCTTTTGCCCCTGGGGCTTGGACTCGTAGCAAGTGCATCATCTTTCGAAAAGCCTTCCAACTCTAATGTCAGTGGCACCGAGGTATCTGATCTGGTTCTTATCGCCCAGGCAGTTTGATAACTCGCCGGAGGGAGGCCGTCGTCGGGTTGAAACGGCCAGTTCCAACCCTCGAAACTTGATTCAACCCGTGTTACCATCTCGGGCGCTGCCAGTGTTGGATCCAATCCCATCAACGAGAAAAGGTTACAAGCGCGAAAGAGAGAGAAAAAGACTACGGTTGCAAAGCATTGGGGGTTAGGCGAGCAACTGGGGAGGAGGGGGAAAACGGCTCGGCTCAACGCCTCGTTTCTCGTCCCGGGGCGCGGACTTGCTGTTTCGAGGCGTTGTGTTGTTGTCTGCGTTCTTGGCCAGCTGGTGTAGCTCTGTTTGTCCCCGTCACATGCTGGCTCACTACATGTTGAAGGGTGGCTGATCTCTACGCCGTGCGACGAGCTCTGACGGGTCTCGTCGCAAGCTGTCTTTCGATGCGTGGCACAGCAAGCGACCACATATTGAATGACAAAGGAGAAAGACGCATACATCTGCAGAGCAAGACAAGTTACCATGTGGCCAAAACCCCCGTCTTGGAAATCGACTCCGAGCATCAGTAATACATACCGGGGGGCCAGTGAGGCCAGTGAGAGGAACGAGCAACACGTACTAGCTTTGGGATATGTGATTTATCGCGGCGCGGCCGGTTTTGTGTAAAGAAGGTGATTCACGGCTCGCAAGCTGATTTGTGTGCCTCTGCTCGCAACTGCCTCTTCTGCGCAGCCTTGAAAGGAAGGGTTCACGGCGTCACGCAGGTGTGTTTGATGGGTGACAAGAGTCTGGCTGTGATTTGGGGGTTGGCTGGTGTTGAGGCTTTGTTTCCCCTTCTCTCGGATGAGACAACAAGGACGACCCAATTGGAGATTTGATGCGTCTTTCGAACGTGGCGCGCCTTGACGTAGATGGGCAGCAATGCCGTGTTTGCTCTTCGTTGTCGTTGCGGCGCAGGAAAGTCAGCCATGGCTGGCCTCAATTTCCAAGACATGTCGTTGGGGCCGCCTTGGGGAAACACAAGGCGGGCACCCGTTCCTTCTTCTATCTTTCAATCCAGTGCAGGAAGAAAAGCCGGGCTGAGTTTCAAGTTTTGCAGTCGGTTGCCTTCCGTCACACAAACCACCATGAAGGCTCTTTGCGCGACGGCAGGGTGAGCCAACGGAAGTTGCCGCTGTGTCCTTCTCGGCGGCCATTCTTGTGCACTCGGCAACAGCGAGTGGTTCGATGTTGAACCCTCGGCGTCATGATGTTGAATTTGCCTCTCCCACGAACCGCTCCCTTTGGCGTTGCATGTACATACGGCGATGCATGGTAGCATTGGCTGAGGTGGCCTTGCGTGCTCGACCGTGCTAGCCGTCATTCAACCCGGCAATTGAGCCTTTGCCCCGCCTGATGAGAGAATAAAGCGCAGAGAGGCCAGATCAGCGGGCTAGATGCTGTGAATGGTGGTTCATGCCGATCACGACTTGTCATGAGCAGGTTGAAACCGAGAGCTGATGCTCATTGCTCGTCGCTTCTCGAACGGTGCCCGAATGCTGTCTGTCTGTCTGCCTGGCCTTGGCCATGCACGCTGATGAAACATGGCCACTTGGAGAAAGCATTCGGCCCAAAAGGTTGAGTTGGCGTCGTTGATGATCCTCAGCTCCAATTCCACCCTGTCCGACGCCATTCCTAAACAGGAAGCCCCCCTACCCTGGACTCCCCGCCAACTTAGGCAACCACGTCTTCGTCTTTGCCAATCTGACGGTGAAGCCCAGTCCAATGTGCATCAGATTCCCTCCCGCAGACGGGCCCTTCATGCGTGACAAGTATACGGATAATGGCAATCATCACTCGCGGTGCTCCGTGTTAATAAATCCAACAACAAAATTGGTTGTGCGTGCAGACCCTTGTTAGGCGAGAGACTGAGAGCCAGAGTGGATATCTGCCCATGGATTCGCATCTGAGATAAGACCGGACCTGCGGGATACGGGCATGTGGCTGGCTGAGAATCGAAGGCTTGCCTGCCTGTCACGGTATCGTTACTCGCATCGGGGAGAGGCCGCGCTGCGAGAGATCCTTCCTCTCCCTGCCACGAGGGGATAATGCCAGGATGAGGGGGCCGTGAGCACCTCCGAACCACCCGGACCCCGGAGGACGTGTGGAGAGACAAGGGGACCGCGTGAGTTCTCGGTGAGTCAGCCATTCTCTCCTTGTCTCTCTCATGGGCCTCACCACGAGGACATCCGTACGAAGTCGGTGGGCCAGAACCGCGCGGCAGTGGGAGCCCAGACCTTGCCGTCCGGTGGAGTGAATCTCGACGCCAGGGCGACAACGATACCCCTCGCCTGCCTCCATGATGTATTTGCACGCTCGCCACTGACGAGACGCCGTTGGCAAAGCCACAACGCTGGTCTTGGGATCCAGACAACTTGAGCCAGATCCCATGATGCCTTTCGTATTAGCCCGCCTTCTTCATTGCCCATCGAAGCATCAATCCATCGCCAGTCACGTCTCCCTCCGGACAACCCAAGTCTGGCGGCGGTGCAAGTCCGAAGCGGCATCAGCTGGCACGAATCGGTGCTTCTGAAATTGAAGGAATGCGACATCAATGGTCCAGGGTAGGGTTGGCTGATGAGTGATTTGACTCATCCTGACAAAACGACCCTGAAGCGGGATTCCTTGGGAGAACGGAGGGAGGAGGGAGCCATGGCTGCTCGCAGACCAGGCTTCAGCTGCTTCCCCACCGCCGCGAGGACTGAGCACAGGTTGCCGAGGAGACTCGGCTCCCGTTCCTGTCGTCCCCATCATTCATCATCATGATGCATCTTCTTCATGATCGGGTGATGAATCGCCGGCCCGCACGAGATCGAAAGAGCCTCGAGGGCGTAAGAGCAACCCCATCATGGCGACTGCTGCGTCCGGTCATGGCGGACATTGTCTGCAGACACCGGGAAGCAGGGGCAACATGGCCAGACAGATTGGATGCTTACACCGGCCCGTATCCAATCAGCGCACCTCAACTTGCCATGAGAGCGGGAAACACCGCCGTGCTGCTGCCATGACCGGCTTCCTGTCGCACATCCTGGACGCCATGTTGTGTGCCAACATCAAGAGGTGCATGTACGAATACCGAAGCAATCTTGCGTAAACGCCGATACCAGACATAGAAGAGCTTCACTCAGACGCGCATGGGCTTCGCCAACACTCGTGTCTAAACCTCGTACGCGGGTGGCGACACCTTTGGCTGCTACAGACGCTCGCAATGACGAGTTTCCAGAGCCCTTGGCGCGAGCGAACCTGGCAGTGGATGAGCCTTTGGCCTCTGAGCAAAACTTGGGCCGGCGAACCTGTTCTCTCGGAATTGTTAGCGGCCCGGGTACTCCATGGACCCCCTCCTCCGCCCCCAATCGCCGAGACACATAAGCAATGAGGCGGTGGCCTGGGTGCTGAGGTAATGATTGCGACCAAAGTACCTCTTGGAGTTCGAGACGCGTTTTTGCCGCCATCAACCCGTGTCGCAGCGCGGTGCTGGTGCTTCCCTCCGGCGGGCGGCAGCGACCAGTACATGCAGTTTGAGAGCAGGCTACCGAAGTAACGCGAAAGAGATTGGGGCCTCGTTAAAGGGGTTGGTAGCGCAGCCACCGAGGAGGGCGCACGGCGCCTAGGCCGCGCCGTGCGAAAGTGGAAGAGACTGGATGCGTGTGCAAGGGAAGCATCTTGATGAAAATGTGTTCCAGTGAGAGGAGTCAGAGAGATCCATCCTGAAAACGCGATGTGTCACCAGCCAAAGTTGTTTGATCAATCTCCTGTATCATCCGTCGAGGGGATGAAAGAAAGGGGCTGCGCATCACTTTCATCCCTTCCTTGGCCATTTCGTCATGACTATCCGAATGCCTCGAAGGAGATGAGAGACCAATCATCCATCATTGCCAGATGGAGATGGGTTTGTGCATCAACGTCGTCGGGCGAAGCGCGATCCCCACGTGAGGTATCCTGATGAAAGACTGCAGGGCAGTCAATGAGCCCTTGCGTCCATTTTTAGAGACGATAGATCGAGCTTCATGGCTGTGTTGGTTTGGTCGGCGGAGAGGGTGAACAGCCTCACCTCCCCAGAGTCACATCAAATTAATCAATTCTGCACACGCGGCTTCATTACCGGAGCCTCGGGGCTTAGTGGCAGTGAATGCCAAATTTGGATCAAATTGAGTGCCATTATCAAGGCCGCTGGGGAAGGAAGCCCGTTGCGTATCGCCTGGCACGGACTGGCAAAGGAAAGAATGTGAGAAGACTTTGCCTGCGGCTGCTCCGTGACCTTGGATTAACAATCGGAGGGGGAGAATGGCGAGACTCTTCGGGGATTTGCGAAGACGTCGGAAGACCCTGGTCACGGATCTTTGGTCCTCTGGGATGTGGTGTGCTTTCTTGCGCCTTGTTCCGAAAGGCGGCGAACAGTGGCAAGACGCCGCTCTGAAAAGAGTTTTCATCAACTTGGTTCCCGCGATAGCGTACGGAGTGTGGTTCTTTATCGTAGCACTTCGTACATGCCATGTGTTCATGTTTGCTTCGTACGAAGTAGGGAGTTGGGGGGCAGCGCACCGCCGAGGCGACGGCGCACTGTCAGGTCGAGCCGCTGGCGGTTGAGACGAGACAAACCCAAGCCTCAAACCATACACCCGTGTAAACTTCGAAGAAGACACCCAAGGCGGAGGCAGGAAGTTTGTACATACGTTGTTATGTGTACGTGTATCATTTGACGATGGCAGCGTTGAGCTGTGCCTCGCTGGAGTCTCATGAACCAGTTCCTCCGCGTGTTTCGATGTGATGTTTTGGCGTCTTTCAAGGCTGAATCATCGTGTCAGCACGACCTGATGCCGACATTTTCACATCTCCCCCTACATAAGCAAGAGTTTAGGCATACATACGGATAGATGAGGGGAATGATGCTCTTTGTCGAGGCGCTATCGTCCTAGGCACACAGTCAAAGGGCGGCGGTGGAGAAGATGTGGTGGAGGTGGAGAATATAGAAGGGCGGAAAGGGCCAGATTGATCAGAAGGAGCATGGATGGCTTCATCAACTCAGCCAAGCCAAGCCCGGTTCAGCGTATTGTGCAAAAAAAAAAAAAAAAACCTAGACTGGTAGTCAACCCAAGGGAGAGAGCTGGGGAACAACCGTTTCCCTCCATTCTGCGACGCGTGAAGCAATTCAATCCGGAACAGCTGGAAGCTGGGACGAGGGGCAGGAGAGCTGGGAGGGTGGCAGGGGTGACTGCGGCGGCAGGGATGCGCGAGACGCACGAACTGGCTGGCGTGGCTGCGTGCATTGGGTTGCTCGAGTGTGAATGTTGAGTTTTGGTGGAGAAGTCCATTCAGAATTGGAGATTGAAGCGATAGAAAGATCCGTCTCTTCCATTCTTCCTTCCTTCCTGCATGAGCCAACCTCGTAAAGAGGAAGGCAGCAAGCCACCAAGCACTTTCCATCGCCGATGCTCCCAGCAGTGTGAGGAGGAAGGTCATCCGTACCTTCCTCCTCCTCCTGCTCCATCCCCCCCTCTCCGAGTCCCCCCAAGTTACAATGTGTCGCCATGTACGATGCATCACCCCTTCTCAATGTGACGGAAACAAAGGAAAGCCACCTATACTCTGTACTCTCTGTACAGCCCCAAGGGGATCACAGGCTGAGACCTGAAGGGAGCTCAGGTTTCCTTGGCTGTGCTGTCAACAATGCCCAAAAGGGTATCCAGATTGAACAGCGGGTGTTTCGTTGCTGGTTCGTCTCCCTGCGGCCCTGCCGGGGATGCAAAAGAGGGGCCCGTTAGTGACCACATCTCAAGTTTGATTTTTCTGGCAAAGACTGGACACGGCATCGCTGGGGGAGGGGTCCGCCGTCGTCCGTCACTGGCTGGAGAGGGACATGTTCCAACCACTTTGGCTCTGAAAATCCACGTTCCGATGCAAGTCTGGCCGGGTCATTGCGAAATGCCTGAGAAAGCCTGGCAGGAGAGAGGGCATCCACCTACTGGAGACGGCTGCCCAATGAGGGAGAAGCTCGGGAAGGTCGAGGGGGTGGGATAAGTGGGAGGGTGGCTTGGTCAACGCGCGCTGGTGGCAGAGGGAGCCAATGGGGAGAGGCCAAAATGGCTACACGCCGCACCAAGTCCAAGGGGGTGTGGATGGTGGGCCGCCGGGAGTGCAGCTGGCGGGGGAGCGACCTCTCCAAGTCCAAATCTATCCACGGGTTTCAGTGGGCTCAGACTCACCACTCACCAGGCGCCTCACGATTGGGAAGCGGGGACGTCAGTGGCCCAGCGACTGCTTTGCGTGCGTGTGGCTCGCCATGGCTCGCGCTGGCTCGCGCTGGCCCGTGGGCGCTGCGTCCTGGTTCGTCCATGGCGTATTTTCCTGGCCGTCGTCGACGACGCCTGGCTGCCCTTCAAAACTATCCCATGGCCCGCCCTTGTAGTTTCTTGCCTTTCTCCCCATCGAACAGCATCGCCGTCGCAGTCATGTTCGAGTCCACGCTTTAAATCCGTCCCCAGCGACTCCTCGAAGTCTGCTCTGGATCGTGTGTATTCTCTCCACTCCACGGCGTCTTGTTCAGTTCTTTGTCTTCCTCGTTTGTCCACTCTCCCCTCAATCCCAATCGTCTCAATCTCCCCTCTCGACTCGACATCTTCCTCCCCGGGAGTCGCAGCGGCATTCACTTGCACCTTGCGACCCTTTGTGTGTGAACACTCAACTTGAGCACGACGAAATCCGCTTCTCGCTCTCCGTGCTCACATTACTCACCCAAACCCCGACCACCACGAAGCCGCTCCAGCACTGCCCAGCCAGCCCCAGCGCCCAGCCCAAGGCTACCGCCCAAAGCTCGCTCCAGCGCCACGCGCCAAAACGTTAGCACTCGCGCGGCACGTCCAACGCATTCAGTCATCCGCCCACTCACTCAGTGCCCAACTGACCCCGACGAACTGTGACTCCCGCCGTCGCCGTCGCCGTCGCCGTCGCCGTCACTGAGAAACTCCAACGTCGCCTCCGGACTCGCTATCCCTTCCTCTCCCCCTCTCTCCCTGGTGTTACTCACCTCGCCGACTTCCCTAGGTTTCTCATTGTCTCCTTCCTTCCTTCCTTGCCCCCTTCTCTCTCAGCTCATCATCACGTTCTCTTCCTTTCCTGTTCTGGGAGGTTTTCTTTGCGTGTTTCTTCCCTTGCTTCCTTCCCTTCCATTTACTTGGGTCATTTCACTCTCCCTAGGCTCCCGCCCCTCTTCGCCACACCCGCAGTGGTAATTCCTTCCCTCCCCCGGCCCAGGCTCCCACCGCGCACGCTCTCTCCGAGATCGCCAGCTGTAGCCACCTGCCACCTCCGCTCGTCATTGCTCGCTTTCGCCACCGTGCAGAAGAGTCACAACCCACCACCCCAGGCTGTCACCACCACTGACGTCTCGAACCTGAGCCTCGCCCCTTAGGCCACTGCTAAAGAGTCATACCCTGGCCCTTTCTAATAAATACTCATCGCCCGGTTCGTCTTCCTCTTCAGCCACACCAAGAGTCCTGCCGCCTTGTACCTGCATATCGACCGCAACGCAACGGCTTGAACTTCTTGACCAACCCGACAACACCTTTCGCATCCGCCTCGGTCCACCTCGATGGTAGCCTCGTTCTAGGTTGCCTATCGCTTCCACCTCTTTTCGAGTTTCGAAGCATTGCCGCAATGCCTGTTGCAACCTACGATTTTCTCCCAGTCGCCGTCTCCGCTTCGTCTTCCGGTCTTATCCTCGCTGCAATCAAGTCGCCTCTTGACACCATTGTCTAGAACAGCTTCTTTGCCCCGACGGAATCCCACTTTGTAATAGTGCTTTTGAACTGTTACGAAGCCAACTCTTCGACCTCGAATTGTTTACCGGTATAACCAAGATTTGATTGGTTTGACTTAGCCACAGACGGCGACTGGACATCCTGGCTTGAATCCTCGTCAAGCTTCCACCCCGACTAATACCATGAAAATGACTTGCGACGCGCAGCTATCGCCCGCATCTCTTCCCCCCACCTACTATGCACCCTACAACTCTTCACTAGCCAGCTCGGCCTCCTCTTCTTCCACCTCGATCTGGTCCGACGCGGGCTCTCAAATCTCCGACGACGGCTCCCTCTCCTCGACGTCCGACTCGGATTCCTGCGACTCTTTCTGCCACCCCAAGCGGACTCGCTCGGGCGATGGCCCCCTCAAGTTCCGCCAACCCGCCGTTCCTGCTCCGACTGAGGTCGTTCCAGCTCAGCTCCGTCAGAATCCCCGACGAACTTCGACTGGCCCCCACTCTCGCCCTCCCGCTCTCATTCGACAGTCGGATCGCAAGGTCAACTTCGTCGACAACCTTGTCGGTATGTTCTAAACCAATTACTGTGCCCATGTACACTTGCTTAGCCTTCACCTTTTTAGATTCGTCGGCTCAGATTGTCGAGGCCATTTGGCCCCTCTCCTCGGTTATTTGCCGAAACGAGCTGAGTGGCAGAGGCGTTTTGCCGCTGCGTACCTTCATTCAAGAGACGTTGCGACGCTCTCGCACTAGCTACTCGACTCTTCAGGTCGCTCTGTACTACTTGGTTCTCGTTAAGCCGCACGTTCCCAAGCACAACTTTACCACAGAGCAGCCCGACGATCGTCATGGCAACCATGCTCTCCAGTGTGGCCGCCGCATGTTTCTCGCGGCCCTGATCTTGGCCTCCAAGTACCTCCAGGACCGAAACTACACTGCTCGGGCTTGGAGTAAGATCTCGGGGCTTCACACCCAAGAGATCAATCAGAACGAGATTGCCTTCCTGATTGCCGTCAACTGGAAACTCCACATTGTCGACGACGTCTTCAAGCGATGGACCGACATTGTGCTCAAGTATACCCCTCCTCCGTCGCCTCCTTCCGCAGGCGGCGTGACGCCCGTCCTTTCCCAACAAGTTTTGAACTGGAAGCATATCATTCTCGGCCTCAACACTGACCTGACCAACCTCGCCGAGGTTGTGTCTACGACTCCCGTCAGCCCCCGCTCCAACGATTTGTCTGCCTTGGCGCCTCGCAGCATTCTGAACCTGACTCAGGATTCGTGCGACTTCCCCCCCACACCCAAGGCCTTCAATGTCGCCCCGGAAAGGACCGCCGAGTATGCTTCCGGCCGGTTTCCCCCTCGGACCATGTTGCCCACTCCTCGGCCAAGCCCCCAGACAATCGGATTCAGCACTCCTGCCGCGAGTGCTGCGTCCTCCCTTCTGGGCAAATCTTCTGCCATGAGTTTGGCTATGGCTCAGTCCCACAGCAGCACTGCTCCGAACCTCATGGATCGTTTTCTTTCGACGTCCCCGTCGAGTTACTGTCCAGTTCGCCGATCTTCCCTCGCCAACTCGGCCTCCACGTCCTCCTCCCCTGACTCCATGATTTCGGATTCGTCGCGCTCCTCGCGCTCGTCCTCCTTCTCCTCTGCATCGTCTCTCGCTAGCGCGACCCTCAGCAACAAGCTGGGCATGCCGTCGCGATCCCGAGGTATGAAGCTGGGAAACGAGAGGTTGAGCCAGAAGCCGACGATTCCTTCAGTCCCCGAGGATTACGACGAGAGTTGCTTCACGTCATCCCCTGAGCCTTACACCGGCCCGGTTGGTAAGCTCATGGATATGTCTATGGAGACTCCATTGGCAAGACGTGAACAGGAAATCGAAGAGATGGCCCATGACGCTGCATCGAATGCCGCCCGAGCCCTTCAAGAGCTACAGAACTATCGCGCATCTGCTGATGTTCCTGTGAAGACGGGAACGAAGCGAAGCCGCACAGCTTCTATGGACCACTCACTCCAAGAGAATGTCTGCGATCTGCTCAACGGTCAATACAATGATGCGGACTGTCCTGCCTGGCCCGCGGCCATGGTTCGATCACGACCTGCTCTTCCGCAGGCCAACGTCCGGATCCCTGTTCGTCCCACGTTCCCCGGATCTCAGAAGCGAGTATGCTGCTCTGCCGAGGGTTACGAAATTTCTTCAGCCCGCGCAGTTTCTGGTGTGCGAGGACCTGGGATGTGGGAGGGCATTCTGAACTGAGTATCACGGATTGGCTGGAGTTGATAAGCATCATTCCCACGGGACCGACCGATCATGCGAAAAGGGTTCCTACTCCATGACTACAGGTGAAATTCAATCAAACCAAAGCTATTTCCTTTGTTGCCATCGTTTTTGGAAGGTCGGAAAGAAAGGAGTATATAGTGTCAACGGGGCTTTGATACCAACCATCTTGGGAAGCTTCCTCTTTCTTCGTCGAAGATTGAGACGGCGTTCTAAGATGCGGACCACAAAAGCGTGTTGCATTCATTTTCAGGATGGGGATTTGGGTGGGAGAAGGAGTGGGGAGGCCAAAGTCTTTTCAGACATGATGGTGGGAGGAAGTGTGGGGGTTTTGTACGACTAAGACGCCGTGTGTGTTATGTGTTGATTCATTTTCTTTTTGCGTTTTATCTGGCATCGGTTTGCGGTCCTTGTTCCAAGATTCGAGATGAATCTGGAGGGGATAACGAGGCAACGAGCCAAATGGGGGGACAAGGGAGGAAAGGGAGGATGGGTACGGACGGAGGACGGGGAGGAGTAATTGGTTCTGGGTCGCCATTGAAACCGAGCAGACGTGAAGGACGACGACTGGCCGAAGGGCAAAGACGGCAGGCGTCGAGTCACGGAACTGCATGGCTTATATTCGGTTTCACATCAAACGGAGTTCGTTGCCCTTTCATCACCAAGCAGACAATGTTCAAGAAGACAGGCAAGGGCTTGAACGACTCGAATTCGACCTCGACGTCAACGTGGCAGACGTTTGGGACCTCCCGGATGGCAAAGACTACAAGATCCGGAAGCGGACTTGGCGGGAGGCCCATCCAAGATCTGAGTTGAACAGAGCGACACGCTATGGCGAAATCTAATAGCTAGCTTGAAATCAGTCCTCACGATAGTGGGCTCGTTGCGGATTTCATCTTTCTAGGAATCGAAACCTCGGAAGAGGAGAGGACGCGCGAGAAAAGCAAGACAAGCACGAAATCAAAAGCATTATGCTGGAATCCGTTACTGGCCGTTGACGAAGCCGATGCGTGAACCAATTGTGACTCGTCGCCCGAGTCGAGGCGACGATCGAAAAGCCTAAGGCTGCAAGGCTACCGAAAGGACGCGGGATATAGCGCCTGTCTCAGGCCCGTTTCGAAAGTTGGATATCTTTCATGCCCAAAAGTGGCAATTTGATGCGTCGCCGTGCGTGTGGCCCAAACCGCCGGGAGCATTCGGAATGTTTTGCCAGGTTTCTTTGGTCTCCCACCCCCCCGCGGCGGGATCGGACGACGGTCCAGAACCGGGCAAACGAGCGACTTTCTTTGTGGGTGTGCGCACGAAAAAAGGTGAAGAGATGTTGCACGCGCCGCGTGTGAGTCATTCCCGTGCGGCGGGCATCATCCTCACGTTTTTTTTTTCTTTCTCCTTCTGGCGCGGGAACTGGGCCCAAGGTGGCAAGGAGGGGGGGGGGGGTTTGGCGTGGCAGCCCGACGACACACCAGGGGCATGGGGCTGCTACTGGCTGAGGGGCTTTTGGCAGCTGTCATGAAGAAAGGAATGGCTGATATGAGTTGGCCGGGTGGGTTGGTCGGGCTGTCACTGTTGAGTTGAGGCCATGGGCCATGAGGGAGGGAGTGGGGGATCATGAAGGGCGTGAAGCAATGCCTGCGACAAGGTGAGTTCTTCCTGTTGCCACGAAAGATTCTACATGGCATCGTAGACGTGACATTGCTTGCATGTGCTTTCATTGTTTGCTACCTCACATGGCATCTCCTAGTCATGGATGCATGACACATCACGCCGTGATGCTATTCCCACCTCCAAAGCCCAAAAAGTCCACAGCCACTTCCTCCTTCCTCCTTCCATTTACATGTATCATCCAGGATCAAGATTACCATTACTATTAAGATGACATGACCTCGGACCAACCTCTCCCCCTCCATTATCCCCTTGTCGCTTCCTCTCCATGCCTAGCCTCGTTCACGGTCCGGCACTGCGCTGCGTGAATCGAGAGCGCGTAGTTATCCCCGCAGCCAACCAGGCAGACAGCAGGGGACCCGATGCGACATGATTCATCATGAGTCGGATTTGGCAACGACGGTAGGAGGCCTTTGCCCTTCTTCCGAGGTTCTTGGATGCATGAGCCAAGAGCCGGGGAGACGGAGACAGTAAGAGCGGACATCGGGGCTCGTGTTTCGCCCGCATGGCCGGTTAGTCATGTTGTCGTCGGCGAGCTGCATCTGGTAAAGTCGGCCATGTCATGTTTTGCTTGACGGACATGGGTTGATGCGGCTATCTTCGTTGTTCGTGGGGTCGCCGTGATGCATTGCAGAAGCCGTGGCTTCCAGTTTCGGCGTCTTTGATCGCCTTCCAAAACAGTTTTAGGTATCTGCCTGAACCACTAGGCACCTCATCCTATGCTGTAGAAATAGGTACTCGTACAAGCCCGAAGGCTCCGTTATAGGAGCCTTGGTTGGCTGCTGTAGGCCTTGTGAGCTCTCATGAGTCTGTTTGCTGGACAACGACGGAGCACGTGAGTTACAAGGGCGACTAATTGACGGAATTGGAAAAGCCACAAGATGAACGAAGCGAGACAGCAAAGAATTTCATCGCAAGCCTCGTCTCTAGCGTGTCCTCATCTTTTATGACTCGATCTGCAAGCCGTCTCAACTCTAGACGCACAACCTCATCGGGCAGATGTGTGAAGACGTCGCTGGTATGAAGGAAGACACAAGGGAGGTCCTTCGGCTCCGGGGGATCCAAGATGCTGTTGTGAAAGAGCTCGACGCAGACCTCCCAAGGCGGCGCTGGGGGGTGGCCTTCGGCTCCGAGACAGAGGGCGCCGCCGCGGGCAAGCCAGAAGAGTCGTCGTAGTTTCTCGTCGTCCCAGGGGCCAGTAATGATATCCACGGGGACGCGGGTCAGAGGATGGACCTCTTGAAAGCCCCAAGCCCTGTGTCCCACGCGAAGCGGGACGTGTGCCCAGTCGGCAGCCAGTTGATAGTCGATTTCGAAACACTCACGGGCATTGAAGTGATTGAAGCCACCGGTGCATCCATGAGAACTAACTTCAGGTGAAAAAGGGGGAAGATTGCATTCTGATGTCCCTTCCATGGCGTGTTGGTACCATCGACCCTTGGCGTACCTGTCTGCCCAAGTCTGCTGAGCTTGAAGAATGAAGTCGGTCTTCACCCAGGGAAGCGCCAGGAGGGCACTCTGTTGGAGTTAGAATTAATAAACAAAGGCAGAGACAGAGACAGGAAAAAGGATACGAACCTGGAGTTCGGGATCACCGGCCCAGTATGGCCGAGTGCCTTCGGGCAGGTTGGGTCCGTACGTGGTTTGGAAACGAATGGGAATACCAAAGGTCTGGTCCCAAGTATCATGAAAGACCCAGATGAAGAGACGGAGAAGCGTAGCCCGGTCGGAAAGCTTGACGCCGATACGAGGTGATGCTCGAGGTAGTGACAAGTTTGTGCTGTAGAGGAGGATTTTCTCGAGAATCTCTCCGGGAAGAGAGTCGAGGCATGGTCGATGACGACCGGAGCGATCGGAAAGAACGCTTGAGAGTGACCGTTTAGACATCTTCTTGGAGGGCATAGGGGAACTGCTCGTGGTTGAGGATCTGTTCTTGCGCTTGCCTCGGATGCGAACAGGAGTGAGGTCCATGGTGAGAAACGAGGAGGGAGATGGGAAAGGAAGAGAGAGAGAGAGAGAGAGAGATGGGAGAGAACAGGAGTGTCAGGAAACGAGGGAGATTATGGGAATTGTCCCAATCAAAACAAGCAGATAGACCACAAACCAAACGCGATTCTTGCAGCTGGCTGGTAGCTGGCACAATTTCCTTTTCTTCTAAAGGATTTGGGCTTGGTGTGGTGAAGGGGGAATATGAGCCAAATGCCCAAAATCGAAAATGGAGATGATGGAACAAAGTCAGGAAAAGAATTGAAAGCTTTCGGATAGAACAATAGTTTCGAATAGGCAGTTTTGAGGTGTCGGGGCAGGAGATGATGATGTTGACTGGTGTTGAGCTTTGTTTGGCGGATGAGGAAAACAAAAATAAACTGGATAACTTAGTGATAGTCTATTCCCCGGATGGCAGGAGTCAACCAGTGCACCACGCACCTTCCGTTGCTTGAGCCTCTACCAATTGCCACGTTGCCAGACTTTTACAGGACTTTTATAGAACTTTTAGAAGCACGAAATGATATACGACCACAACCGTACAAACTGATCAATTAATTCTCCTTTATTCTCTTCTTGACATTTACAGATACATTTGAAGCAATTCCCTTCCTCCACCGGATCAACTGGCCCGTGCAGCCGCAGACACTCGGCCAAGTACGGACACTAGCACCTGCCAATCGACCAACCACATCCAGTGCAAACCTCCAGCTCCGACGACTGCCATCGATGTCACCGTTGAGAAAATAACTTCAAGTCTTGCAAACTGCGAACCGTCCGTCTCGTCGCCCCATGTCGACCACCTTCCCGCGCTCTCTGTGACGCGCCGTATCCTCAGTGATGCACTCCGCCTTGCGCTCCCCCGTCCCCTCGCGCAGCCTCCTCCGATATTTGCGCTCGCAGTCCAGGCGGGCCTTCTTCACCTGCAACCGCTCCCGTGCATCCGACGCCGTCGTCGCTCCAATTCCTTGCCGGAGGACCCGAGGCCCCAGCGTCGCCCCGAAGAAGCAGTCGAGATGCATCGGCTCAACGTGTACCCGCCAAGCCGCCACGCTCGAAGCCTCGTTTCTCGATCTTGAGCCCTTGCTCCGACGATTGCGGCCCCGCGACCAGATTGGTGCATCCAAGAGCTCTTTTAGCACCACGCGCGCCACGCAGAAATGGTTCAAATGGGACGACTCCGACGAAGATACTCCCGCATGGCAGGGACGGATCTGGGGCAGCTCCGCCAAAAAGGGTGCGAAGGCCTTGAAACCCGATGATCTGCCTAGTAATCACGATGATTTCGGCGGCATCTCTCGATCTCTGGCCGCCAAGGCTGCTTCTGAGCCGCGACTGCGCTGCACAGAGGTTGACGAGGATGGAAAGGTCATCTTGGTGGATGGAGAGTTCAAGAAGACGGAGCTCATTGCCAAGGTATGTTACGGCTCGCTTGCTCTGCTTGTTCTGGCTCTGACATGGGGCGCTCTTTAGTATGGCCTGTTGCCTCGAGATTTGCGAAAGATCGATTCATCCAACCTTCCCCATATTCTTATCCGCCCCTCAGCAATCCTATTGAACCTGCTGCATCTCAAGGTTCTCATCAAACATGACCGTGTGCTCCTCTTCGACATATACGGTTCGAAAACGTCTTACCCGCAGTCCGCCTTCATGTACGACCTGCAAGGCAAGCTCCAGCAGAAGATCCCCAACGCTCAAGCTTCCGGCTCGCTCCCCTACGAGTTCCGTGCTCTCGAGGCAGTCCTGACGTCGGTGACATCGGAACTCGAGGCCGACTTTGAGGCGGTGCGCGAACCCGTGATGAATATTCTGAGCGAGCTCGAGGACGACATTGATCGACAGAAGCTGCGTGTGTTGCTCATCTTGTCGAAGCGAGTCAGCACGTTTGAGCAAAAGGTCAAATTGGTACGAGACGCCATTGAAGAGTTGCTCGAGGCGGACGACGATCTGGCGGCCATGTATCTCACAGAAAAGGCCAACGATCTGATGAGGGGCATGGACGACCACACCGAAGTGGAGATGCTGCTCGAGTCTTATCACAAGTTGACGGACGAGATTGTTCAAGAAGCTGGAAACCTGGTGTCAGGTATCCGAAACACCGAGGACATGTAAGGCACCCGATATGAATGCTTAAACCACCATGGCTGACAAGACGCAGCGTTCGAGCCATTCTCGACGCCAACCGAAATGCCCTGATGCTTCTGGACTTGAAGTTCAGCGTCGGGACGCTGGGGTTGGCCATGGGCACCTTTATCGCAGGCCTATACGGAATGAATTTGGAGAACTTCATCGAGGAGACGAAGTGGGGGTTCTCAGGAGTCACGGGAGCTTCCGTCGTCTTCTCGCTCTTCGTGTGCTGGTACGGACTCTCCAAGCTGAGGCGGGTGCAGCGCATCAAGATGATGAGCGACGAGAGGCCTCACCTCCCCCGCGGATACGCCTACGGCACCGAGGACCGGACGGCACTGGGGCTCTTGGACATGAGGAACCGGGAGATGCTCCGGCGCATGCCCAAGCCACCGAAGAGACGTTGGCTGTAACGACTTGGGGGCTGATTTTCGTTCAACGTCGGGTTGTACGACGTTTGGTATGAGATAGATTGGGGCGTTCCCCAGGGCGGAACCTCCCACATGTAGATTAGGAGCACGTAACGCTAGATACAAGATACCCATCTCACTTGAGTCTCGAGGGCCATGGCACAACTTGATGGCCTCCCCGTTCGTCTTGGCGAAGATGCCCTCGCCCCCATGTCGTATGCCGTCGAGGCGAATCACACACAACACCACCATCATGACACGCATCGGGAAAGCTCATCAGGATGCTGTGTCCCCTTCTGGGCACGGGACGGGATGATGGACAAGTTTGTTGTTTTTCTGGTCACGTCGTTTGCAAATCCGCCCATCATGCCCACATTCTGTACACATACATGCAAGTGACGTCACGACTTTCTTTTTCCCGCCAACGCTTCGGAGCGTCATGCCCGCGCATTTTTTTCTCCGCAAGCAAGCGGTAAATTCGGCTGCGGGTGATTTGAACGGGGGACGAGAACAGCAGCCAATACGAGGTGCGTTTGCTGCAAAAGGCCAAAAGGGGGCGGGGGGGGGGATCTGCGTTTTGCGTTGGCCTTGATTTTCGCGTTCGAGCCGCAGACGTCATGGACTTTTCGGGGACCGGGAGCCAATTGCCAAAGTTCTAAACGGGCCTTGGAAGGATTTAGAACTACGGATACCGGCCGTACATGCTAGCAAGGGGAAAAATAAAGGGCGAATGGGGAGGGAAGGCGGCCTGACGTCAAAGGGGAGAGGTTGGCAAATCGCAGGGGCAATCCGGTTCCTTTATTTGAGATGCCGGGATATATAAGGAACGATGAAGGAGCGTTGTTTGGTCAGTTCATCATCAACCATCGAGCAAATAAATAAACAAGACGACCAGTTTCTTTTTCTAAAAAGGGATTCTGCACCTTACACCACACACACACCTACGAAACCAAAATACCTCGCAAAAACACCACCACATCTCATCCAAGTTCTTGACAATGGGCGGAGTCCTCTCTTGCGTACGTCCCCTCAACCTCAACCTCAACCTCAACCTCGAAACCCACCACTAACAAAACACGTCTCCAGATCAAAGCCGCCCTGCGCACCATCGGCGACGCCATCATGGCCGTCATCAGCGGCATCGGCGGCATCCTCCAGGCCATCATCAGCGCCGTCGTGCGCTTCTGCGGCATCATCGTCAGCTTCCTGACGTGCGGCTACTGCGGCGGCGGACACAAGGGAGGCGCCGGCGGTCGTCGACGACGCTTCGGACGGAGGAGTCGCGTCTAATGACGTTTTCTACTCGGGTCACGATGCATGAGGAATGGTTCCTTGGGACCTGTTCCCTCTTCTTTTTGTTTTCACGTCTTGTGCGCTGGGATACCCAATCCTTGTCTTTTGCCAGGCGCAATAATACCCCTTCACTATGCAGCATAAATACACGCCTGGTTCATGGTTAACTCATTGAGACACACGACAAACGAATTGTGCATCTAATCATCTTCTTCCATCACGTTACGCTTGAAGAAGCCAAATATCTGCCGTCCCGCCGTCTTGCCCACCAGCACCTCCAACTCTTGTGCTTCCATGTTGGCCACGTCGCGGATGCTCTCCGTCTTCATCACCAAGGTCGGCATGTTCTGCGGCGTCACGCCCGGTACAATGGCCAGCATGTCCTGCGGCTCTTGGTTGAATGCCTGGTCCTCGGCCTTTGCGTCCTTGTCGAGGCCTGCCCGCACCGCTGCGATGGGATCCGGCTCTTCCTCCTGCGACTTGAGCACCTCAAATATCTCTGCTGTTTGGTATGGCGAGGATGACCAAATGATGCGTAGCTTGGGGAATGCCAGTGTCAAGAGGACCAGCTTGGACTGTAAATCTGACGAGACGTTGCCGGGCGCGATGCTGCTCATGTGGCCTGACAGGTCGGCAAACGGCTCCAGAGTAAAGGACTTGTTCTGGTCAAACTCGATGAGCAGCATCGGGTTCTTGTAGTGTTGAAACATGGTTTCCGCCTGATTGTAGAGACGCCCGTCCTTGAATGACGAGATCAAATCGCTGATCGACTTTCGTTCTACGCAGATATTCGGAGACAAGATGTAGTCGCCCACCGTGAGCATGCAGGGCACAATCACCATCGAACGGCCGTGGAGAAGTGATGGCAGGGATGACCGAAACTCTCGCACATCGACAACGACTCGCGGAGGCTGGGCAGTCGCTGTCAACCTGCCGCCGCCAGCAATTCGCGTGTTGACGGTGCGGAGGAATGCCTCTTCGGCGTCCTCGTTTCCACCATCGACCGTCATCACCAGCGACATGCTGGCCCTCTCCTTGATGAGCTTCGTGAAGGCGTCCTTTTCTCGTCGGACAGTCGACAGGTACTTTTGCTCCTCCACTGACCCGCCGTAATACATAAAGTACACCCTCACGTTCCTGTCGTTGTGCGACGATCGGTACACCTCGACACGGCGGATAAAGGCCGCGTCGGGCTCATACATGATGATGTACTTTGGCTTGACCTCTTCCAAGACGTGCTCGTCCTGGTCGCCGTCGTAGGCATGGACGACGATGAGATCTTGCATCTCAAAGAGCTGAAAGTAATCCTCCATGTTGTCCAGCGGATCTTGAACCACCTCTGCCTTTTGTTCTGCCTTTTGCTCCGCCTCCTCTTCAGTGATTTGGACTTCAGCCATGAGGTCCGCAACCTCTGTGGGCTTCTCAATGTACTGCATGATGCTCCCGTTTTCTGCGCGACCCATGGCCGTGCCGACATTGCCGCCGCCTCGAATCCGTCGCCTTTTGTTGGCTGGCGCCCTACCGCCTCGATGCCCGGCTTGACCCGGTCGGGTGTCTGTCGCTCCATTGATGGCCTTTTGGTTCTCCGCGAAGAGGGTGGCGCTGACCTGCGCAAACTGCCTCTTCCATTTAAGATAGTTTCGCAGTTTCCTCCGCATCATGAACGCCGCAGTCGGTTTGTGGGCATCGTCCTCGTCTTCGTCTCCCTTCTTTTGCATCTTTGGTTTGATGAACATTGTTTGTAAGTAATCTCGGAGCTGCCTGCAGGTATCGACATTGGAGCACATGATCATGATGGTCCCATTCGAGTCGTCCCTAACTGGAGGCTCAAAATAGAGGTCCCTATCAATCTCCTCGAGGACTTCGGCCAACTGCGCCCACTTGGGCAGCTCCTCAAGAACAGGCCGCAGAGTGTCGATGTCGCTCTCACGAGCGGCGGCCTTGGCACTGGCTGAGTATACCCGCCGGCGGGCGGTGTCAAAGATGGTCTGAGCCGCATCAAGGAATAGCCATGGCGATTGATTTTGACGCGTCGATCCTGGCGGAGGAGAGTGAGCGGCATGGATGGTGTCCAGGTGCTGCAGGAAGGACACGGCATCATAGGTCAGGATGGAGTTGAGCATGGTTCTTAGGACCGTCAAGTCATTGACAATCTGCTTCGTCTTCCAGCTCACGCGATGCCAGTTTGGATCCAACTGTCGCCGAACCATGACATCAAAGTTCTTCAGCAAGGCACTGTCGAGGTTCCAGTCATTCATTTCCAGGCCGCTGTTGCCCTTCTTCAGCTCGTGAATGCTCACTTCAACACACTCCATGATGGCGTTTTGGATATCTCTCATCGAGTCCGTCATAGGGACCTCGAGTTCGATGACCTCTGCCTTCTTCTTCCCTTCAAGAGACTGTGCGACGGTGACATGAAAACGAGGCCACAGCGATGTTTTTCTGAGGAACAGGTTTCGCATCATGGTTGCGAGAGGGTTGAAGCCGGCAACGAACGGATCCGGGTTATCGGAAAAGGCCTTGAGAAAGCCGACCTTGTTCTTCTGTCGATAGACTCGAAGGATGAAGGCTTCGAGGGAGGTAGCGACGATGCGATCTGCGTGAAGGACGACGAGGCCAGTGATGGTGTCGGGGTCCAGCAAACCCGTCAATAGATCGACGACCAAGATGCGCGAGGTGATGCTGAAGATGCCACCGCCTGCGTACATCTTTTCTCTTGCGCCGACACTTTGGAAGTCGGTGTTCACGACGGTCAAGCCGCGTGCTTTGGGTGACATGCTGACGGCGGCATGCTCGGCCAGTGCTTCACCAATCCACGCATTTTCACGATCTTCGGCGGCGACAACCACAATGAGATTGTTGCCAGCGGCATCGTAGGCGTGAAGAAGGTTGGTGACCAGGCGCATCAGGCCGAGGCCACGAGCAATCACGACGAGCTCATCTTCTGCACGCAGCTCCTGGAAGAGGGACTGCTGGTATTCCTGGGGGTGGATTAGTCAGCAGGCAGAAGAAGCAGGAGAAAAAAAAACCTAAAAATACATACAAGGGGCAGTGAGAGCTTCACCGGTTGGGGAGCATTGGTGACTGACATTCGCGAGGTCGGGGACTCGGGAGCTGAGGGGAGGAAGGGAGTGTGGAGTGGGATTTGGACCGGCGAAATCGACGTCAAAAGACGAAAGGCGTGGGGCGTGCCTGCCGTGCCCGCCGTGCCCGCCCAAACCCGCCCGTCTGGCACGCACCTTAGGCACCTTCCGCAGTCAAAACAGACCGGGCAGGAGCACAACGGCACTCGTTGATGGGTCTTGCCTGCCGTGGGGGGCCAATGGCCGTCGTCCTCCAAGATAAGCTGCATGAGCCACGCCCCGCCCGAGCATCACAACTGAGACCTCAGGCCTGCACGGGATTCGTCGAAGGGGCCGCGAGGTCTCGATCAGGGCTGCTGGCTCCGAGAATTACAAAACCGTGTACTTACTGTACGGCACGGATCGGATGAGGGGAAAGGGATGACTGCCCAGGTGAGGTGACCGCGCTGTGCAGAGAGGTCAAAGTATAGAAAAGCGCAGACAGAACGAGTGTCGTGTAAGATGCTATGCCCAACAGCCCGCCTGTTGTATGTACCCAGAGACGCTTACAACGCAAACACACAAGTCGACCTTGAGAATGCAGACCGGCAATTAAAGAATCGGGTACTTACGACAGGAATGCAGGTGTCAGTTAAGGCGCACAGTACGAAGGTGCACTGTGCCTCGACGACTAATGCAGCATCAGCCCTTCCAGCCCTTACCCCTCGGCGGCCTGAATTCGCCCATAAAGCCACGGGCTTTGCACCTCGAGTCGAGTCTCTCCTCCTCATCAGTCACCGTCTCTGCACGAGTGCAAAGAGCCACCATGGCTCAAACCAAAGAGATTGACAAGTACCCCTGGTCTGACCAGTATGAACCATGTCCCCGACCGAACCGAGACCCCAACATACACTGGCACTTCCAGCGAGGCGAGTGGCAGAACATCAACGGCCACTACCTCATGGAGCTGGCCAAGCTCAAGGACGTCGACGACGAGAACGACAAGGACCCGGCCATGACGGCGTGGATGCGGACGAGACGATACGACGAGCTGCTGCGCCTGGTCTACTTCAGTCCCCGAGTCTGGGGATCGCCCACCCTAAACCTGCCCGACGAGGAGCTGGACCGCATCGAGGACGAGACCGAGCCGTGGCTCATCAAACCCGACGTCGGCGCCCCGAGGGGAAGCTCTGGGATACTGGACCGTCTGCCCAACGAGACCATCGCCAACATTGTTCAGTTCGCCGACCTCGCCTCGGTCGACGCCCTCATGTTGATGAACAGGCACCTGTTCCACAGCGTTTGGGACCACAGCCTCTTCAAGATCCTGATGAAGCACGCGTATCCCATCATGGCCACCATCCGGGCCACCAGGTCTGGTCAAAACGTCACCATCGCCAAGCTGCTCTCCCTGCTCTACACCAAGAAGTGCCAGAGATGTAATGCCTTTGGATGTTACATATACATCCTCACCTTTGAGCGCATCTGCAACGCCTGTCTGGAAAAGGGAAAGCAGTATCTTCCGATGCGCGAGTACGAGGCCGCAAAGGAGTACGGCCTCACCCTCGACACGGTGCGGACCCTGCCCCGGCTCCGAGTCCAGCAGGGTTGCTACGGCGCCTGGGGCTACGAGCTGTGGACTTGGGTCGTGGACCGCTTCTCCTGCCGCGAGGCGGGGAGGAAGCTCCACGGCTCCGACGCGGCCATCAAGGAGTACTCCAAGAGGAAGGACCCCAAGGACATGCGGGAGCTCAGCATGACGGTCCGGCGCCGCGACTGGAAGCTCCGGAGCAAGCTCGGCTCCAAGCGCAGCGACTACGGCGAGCACGCGCGGCCCAGCGGCGCCAGGCACACGCGCACCCGCTACACGGCCGTCGTGCGGGCGCCGTGGCTGCACCCGGAGCGCAAGGGCGAGGTCGTCTGGGGCTTCCGCTGCCTCGCCTGCGCCGACCACCCCGTCGGGCCGTTCCACTGCGACATCGAGTACACCATGGAGGAGTTCATGGACCACCTCCGCGAGGCCGGGGACATCAACTACGGCGTGCACCACTGGAAGGACTGCTGCCAGACGCGCAAGTGCCTTCGGCGATGGAGGCCCCCGGAGCGCCTGCAAGGGTCGTACCAGTATCCGTACTGGAATGTCTAGGGGGGTTTGCTTCGGGAGGGAAAGGGAGAGGACTGAGGACGGACTGCATCTATGGTTCAACATTTTCATCTTCAATAGCTGTTGGCGCTTCGTTGCTCGCTTTCAACAAGCGGTGCTCGCGTGGTGCAGAGGTCAGATACACGCAGGAGACCTTGGTAGTGAAATTGACTGTTCTTGAATGTTTCTTGCGAGTGGCTTACTGTTACTGCTGACACCGTAGGGGATGACAAGCCGGAAGAGGTCCAGTTCGTGTCGACGGGAGTCGCGGCCAACAACAGCCGAGACATACCGACCATTCACCTGGACGTCGTCTATAGGGTTTTCCAGTCCCCGGGAAACTGGAGGCAAAAGTTCCTCCAGCCGTGGCACACGGCGCTACTCCCGGGAACTTGGATGGTGATGCTGCAGTCTGCGATTGATGGTTACTGTATCTCGAAAAAACCTGCATGCTATTAGTTCTCGATGTCATGAGCGACGTTACGCTTCTCGACTCTGCGACGTCATGACGATTACGTGCAGATGCATCTTGGCCGCTAAGGAGATGGAGTACCACACCAAAAAAATGCCCGAATACGTTTACGTTTACGTTCGCCTTTGCGTGCCTGGAGAGGCCACCACCAAGTCGTTGCATTTGGTTGGGTGATTCACTCGTTTCGGCGTCGGGTGCTTCCTGCTCGTTTTGGACTTTGGAGGGGTGACGACGTCATCGCGTGTGATGGGTCCAACGGTCGTCAAGTACAAATAGATTCACATCTCCTCCTCCTGATGCAGCGATATAATCATCAATCAATCAATCCTTGAACAATAACCAGGGTCACTTCAAATTCACTACAAGTGCACCGAATTCACATTCACAATGACTGACAAGGATACCAAGCAACAGAAGGATGAGGTACGTCTTACGCAGTCGCGTCGGCTCTTGTCACCCACCTCAGCCACGCATCAGATTCAGGCGGCCAAATATACTGACCACGATCGACACAGGGCGAGAAGGAGTTCACCATCCAACCCATCCAGGACACATCCACCAAGTTTGACGCCTTTGGCGCCCATCCTGGCCCTGCTGTGCCCAAAGACATGCCCGCAGAGGAGGGGTCCAAGGAGGAACGCCAAGCCCGCATGGAGGAGCTGAAGAAGAAATAGGCTGCTCGTACCGATAGACGACTGTATGAATAAGGATGACGATGGACGATTCTAGGTTACATGTATTAGACACATGAATGGCATAAACACCTTCGGATAAATCTACCCGTGCCGAGATTGACGTATTCATGCGATTCATCCACGGTTCGCAACGTCGTATTGCCGTATCCAGGTCGTCTCATTACCGCCTTGAACCAGTCCCCAGTTCCCCCCGAAGCAACCGACCAGTCCGGGTCTGACGCTGACGATGACGCTCCACTTTGCAGGGAGCAGCCACTTTCTCACCCCGGCCGGCTTGTCTCAACAACCGTGTAATGCCTGCACCACGCAGCGCTGTAGAAATTTCGAGAAGGAGGGAGCCTCCTGGACCGAGTCTCTGTAGGCAATCGATTGTGTCATCCATTGATATTCGCGGGTGCCTGATGATTGACGCGCGTTGGCTTGCTCCGCTCTGAGGCATCCCGCCATCGCTCCCGCTTCGTGTGGCTGAGCCTCTAGGTTTCGTGGCTGGTGCATCGCCGACTCCTCTCCCAAGTCCCGCCCGACCAAGGAAGCGACCGACAGCCTTTGACATGCGACGGCATCCCGTGTTGGCCCACGCCATTTGAGACGGTCCCTCTACCCCGGAAGCTCGGCCTCTGCATTTCTCGGGGCGCAACTGCTCCGTCGCCCTTTTCTTCACCCCCAAAGAATTCGGCTGCCTCATACGAGCGACGTCGCTCCTCCGCCCCGACCAACGACTGCGCAACGAGGAGTTTGGATAAGCGTCGCCACACCGCATGCCCTCACTCTCCGACCTCTCTCGACGCTCTTCTTCCCCCCCCTTCACCGACCCCTGCGAATCACGAATCGGCGCCGCGACGTCGTTTGCCTTTGCCCCTTCGTTCGCCCTCTGACCTCATCATGCCGTCTATCCTCAACGACGACGACAAGGCCACGGTCAAGCGATTTGTCCCCAAGCAGTCGAACAAGATCCAGGCCGTGGCCGTTGCAAAACTATACGTCGCCTATCCCAATCGCTCGAGATGGACTTACACCGGCCTGCAAGGAGCCATCGTGCTCGCCAACGACCTCGTCGGCCACACCTACTGGGTCAAGCTGGTTGATATCTCGGTATGCTTCTACCCCTTAACCGCGCGGGCACATCCCAAGTCTGCCGGCCATTGTTCTAACTGCAACCAGCCTACAAACCGCGGTGTCCTCTGGGACCAGGAGATATTCGATACGTGGTCCTACAACCAAGACCGAACCTTCTTCCACTCCTTTGAGCTCGAAGAATGCCTCGCCGGTCTGAGCTTCGTCGACGAGAAGGAGGCTAAGCAGTTCAAGAAGAAGATGGACGAACGAGAGAAGAACGCAACTCGCGCTACTCGATCGACCCCTTTTGGCGGCGGCGCCCAACCGACTCACAAGCATGGCATTTTGGGAGGTCTCTTCGGCCACCGACACTCGTCTGCTCCGGCCACGACGCCCCCGGAATCCCCCCGAGCCCCGGCCCCCAACTCGGTTCAACACCACGTCGTCAACTCCTCCGGCAGCATCAATGGCAAGCCGCCCTCCGAGTTTGCCATGCTGGACGCCTTTGATCCGTTGTGGCGCGAGCACTTTGGCCAGGATCTTCAAGATAAGGGGCTTACAGACGACTTTATCAAGGAGAACCAGGAGTTCATTGTCGACTTCTTGAGGGAAGAACAGAAGAACTTGGACCAGGAGAACACTCCTCCCCCTCCACCACCTCCACCAGTCGCTCCGCCGCCCGTGACAAACGGCAGAGGGCGCGCTCCTCCTCCTCCCCCGATCGCCCCTCCCGGCGGTGCACCCAAGGCCCACGCCGACGCTCCTCCTCCTCCGGCTCCAAGAAGGGGTGGTCCGCCGCCACCGCCAGCTCCCAGGAGATCTGGCAAGGCTGATGCCCCTACTAACGACTCCCCCGAACGAGCGCCAACTCCTCCTCAGCCCCCCCGGCCCAGGTTCAATGCTCCTCCTCCTTTGGCCGATGCCGGCAAGTTTGCGCATACGGAGCCGGCTCGGCGTGTGCCCGCGGCTCCCACTCCCGGACCTCCTCCTCCTCCTCGACCAGGTAAGGTGCCGATCGAGAACGATTCGGGTCAGAAGCACGGCGTCCCTCCCCCCTTCGCCGGAGCGCGAATCCCTCCCCCTGCGCCGAGTCGTGGATCGGTTCCTCCGCCGCCTCCTCCGCGCTCGAACGATTCCCATGCCGCCCCCGGTGGCCTTCCACCTCCTCTCCCGCCGAAGGTACCGACCTCTGGGGCTCCACCCCTTCCGCCCCCGAGCTCCCGTCCGGTGCCACCGCCTCCGGCCGCCAGTCAACCTCCTCCGCCGCCTCGCCTCCCACCCACATCCTCTGGCCCTCCGCTGCCGCCGCCGCTCCCCCCTACTTCGGCCGCTTCCCTGCCTCCGCCTCCGCCGCCGTTGCCTCCCACGTCCGGCGCCCCCCCTCCACCTCCTTTGCCTCCCACATCTGGGGCGCCCCCTCCGCCACCACTGCCTCCTACGTCCGGCGCCCCCCCTCCGCCACCATTGCCCCCTACATCTGGCGCCCCTCCGCCACCACCTTTGCCTCCGACGTCTGGTGCTCCTCCTCCGCCTCCGCTGCCACCAACTGGAGGCCCTTCTGCCCCTCCTCCCCCGCCGCCCATGCCAAACCGGGACTCTGGATACTCATCTGGAGTCCCCTCAATGCCTCCCGCCAACGTGGGACGCTCTGCCATGCTCGGCGATATCCAGAAGGCCGGCGGCATTGCATCCCTCAAGAAGGTTGACAGGACTCAAATCCGAGATAGAAGTGGCGCCCAGGTCGATAACAGCGGCTCTGGGGCCGGAGCCGCCGCTGCTGCCGGAGCCGGCGCGGCCGGAGGTGGTGGCATGGCCGACGCCTTGGCCGCTGCCCTGCAGAAGCGCAAGGAGAAGGTTAGCAAGAGTGGTAAGTGCCTGATAGGTTTCCCTCAGTTCATGACATGTTGCTGACCATGGAATAGATGACGAGCAAAGTGATGATGATTGGTAAATCGGGTTTTTTGCAGCTCAAGAGGAGGATTATGGGCAGCTGGCTCGCCTCCTTACAAGATGATTTTCCTCGTTGGAGTTGGGGGTAGCTCGCGGGCATGACATCCATTACTCTTGGGATTCTATGCTGCGAGCGACAACTGTTGTGTGCTATTCTTTGATATCCTATTTTTTACGTGGGCATTCAAACAGGGTCTGGCACGGAGACGAGGTCAAGCTCCGGCAATCACACCCGCAGGAATCACGCCCGCATGGAGTTGGGGGGAATTGGGATGTGTACGTGGCAGGCTGGGAAGCTGGATGCTTGCGGATGGACGTAAAAAGCAAGCCCCAGCCAGTTCTCGTGCTCAGCATGCCCGCAAATTAAGTTTTCACAAAGGTCAAAATTAAGAAGAAAATCAAATAACCATCTGAATTTATTGAGTCTGTCTACCCACACCCGTGCTTTTTTGGAACAGGAACGCAAAGACAGAGACGTAGCAGTGAGGGACAAATTCTTCTAGTGCGAGTTGCCAAAAATGCGTAGACGAAGGAATATGCGAGAAGGAAAAGAGGGTGACAGGCCGTGACGTCCCTCCCACCACGGCCGTCCAGCTCCACGCAGAGCAACTACTGTCGTGGGACCCATGGCACAGCGACGTGGACCGCCGGTCACGGGTTTGAGAGAGAAGACAGTATCAACGACGCCAGCCGGGTGACGCGCGTGCGCCATCGGCTGGGACGTCGGGTGCTCGGTGGGTGATGAGGGGATTGTGGGATGGAGAAGGGGCAGGCGTTTAGATGTCGTCAATGTCGACCTCCTTCTTGCCGTCGTCGGACTCCTCCTCAGAGTCGTCGGCGCCGAACTCGACGTAGGCCTCGCCGTCCTCGCCCTGGCCGAACGAGTCGGTCTCGTTGATGCGGGCGTGCTCGGGGAGTTCACCGTACGACTTGAGGGTTCGGGCCTCGTCGGCCGTGTACTTGAGGATGACGTCGCCCTTGTCGTCTTGGAAGTCTCGGAGGGACAGGAGGATGATATCGCCCTGGTTGATCCAGACCTTCTTGCGCATCTTGCCACGGATCTAGAAGTCGTGTTAGCCACCGGGGGTCGTCGCAAGGGGTTTGATGTCGGGGGGTCGATGTCGGGGGGTCGACATCGCGGGGAATACGTACGTTGGCGAGGCGCTTGTTGCCGTCGAAGCACATGGCCTCGAGACGTCCGTTGCCGAGCATCTTCACAACCTGAGCGTACTCCTGGCCGTCCTCCTTGAAGGTCAACTCGCGGCGCTGGTCATCGTTCTCCTTGGTACCACGTCTGCGGTTCTTGCCACCCTGTGACACAAGACACGTTAGCAACAAGCGGCGACGGGGAAAGGGGATAGGGAGTCGTTGCGACGGCCGGGACTGATGGGCAATGGTGATGGTGGTGATGATTGATGGTGGGGGCGGGGCAGTCTCGCTAGACTCATGGCTGAAGGGAAGGGACGTGTGCGAGTGCGCGGGGAAAAGAAGCGAGGGGGAAAAGCCTAAGAACGACTTGCCTTTCCCTTGTTCTTGGGCATGATGAATGATTATCTGGAGCGTGTTGTGTGGTTTTGGTGTGAGGTTGAAATGTTGTTGTGGTTAGGAGAGAAAGCGGATTTTTCCTGGGGGGCGACTCGGTTGTTATGGCAGGCAGGAAGGATTCGGGTGCACTTTATTTTATAGTCTCGGGCAAATCACTCCAATAGGGTGGGTGGGAATGACTCCGAAAAAAAAAAGTTGGAGAGTTGCCAGAACAAAGGTTTGACTGCCAAAGCATTGCCTGATTTTCGTGAAACCTGCTATAGAGATACCCTGGTTTTTGGTGGGATAGCTGCGAATGTGCGGGTATCGTCCTAGCGATGAGTCGAAGTGAGTTTTGCTGTGCTGTCCGGCACTGCCACATGTGGCGGCTTTCCTCGGCGTTCCCCATTGGCTTACTTTGCCTTGACGACCTCAAGGACGCAAGCATGTGGATAAGTCAACGCACGGACTTTCCGACACCCTGGGGTTTCCGACACTATCTCTTACTATGTGTTTCCTAATAAAACCTCTATAACTTCAAAAGCCTATAATTAAATAACTAAAATAGCTATAAGGCTAGGGTAAAATTTATATATTTTTATAAAGGAATATATTTTTATTTAAAGATATTATATAATCATAATTTATATATTTAACTATATATCTTAATATAAATTTATAATATCTTATTTTCTTATTAAATATTAAAAAATCCGAATAAAAAAAAAGGGCTTAATATTTAAGAAATAAATAAGAAATAAAATACTTATAAAGCTAATTTTTTTAATATAAAATATTTTAATATAATAGTATTTAAAGTATGAAAATATTATTTCTAAATATAATATTAAAATATATTATTAAAAATTCTTTTTTTCCCTTACGAAAGATAATAAACTATTAAAAATATTTATATATAAAATAAATTATAATTAATAGATATTTTATTTAAATAAAGAAAAATATAAATGTAATAAAATTTTAAAATAGAACTTATAAATATTTTTTCCTAATTAATTATAAAGGTTTTAAATTTACTAGTATTTTATAAGTAAATAAGAATTTATAATTTTAAATTTAATTTAATATATATATATAAGCTTTATATATAATATAATATATAAATATACTATATAAGCTATAAGATATTATAAATCTTAAAATGGATTCTTTATAGCTATTTTAGCTATTTAATTATAGATTTTTAAAATTATAGAGACTTTATTAGGAAACACATAGTAAGAGAAGGTGTCGGAAACCCCGGGGTGTCGGAAAGTCCGTGCGTTGACTTACCAGGTTGAATGCGACCATCGCGAACAGCAACCCAAACTTCCCGAATAAGCTTTCACGACGGCATCGCAACGGGTTGGTTGCTACGGATACAATCGAATTACTCACACGGAACCCGGCGAAGGCATCTGGCCACTCAATCGATACGCCCCCGTCTCCCCGCGAAAGCGCGAAGGCGCAACAGCTCCGCGAGCCCGTACCGATATGCCCCGAGCTCCAGCTCCCCTCAGCGGCAGGCTGCTGTCGAGGTCAGTGGCCTCCCTCCGCTGCGTCCACTCGACATCACTCGCCTCTACGATACCTCGATCCGACACCGACCGGATACTTCCAGAGCAGAATGCACCTCGACATGGTGCCTCTGGCCGCGGCCAGCCCCAGCCGTCCCAAGCAGTACCGAGGAAAGCCAAGGGGCCCAGTGCCAAATCGTTAAAGGGAAGCATGAATAAATACATCCCCCAAACCTTCCTCGGCTTCTTTCCCCAGGGCAACATCATTCTGAACCGGGGCGGATGGGAGTTTATGCAGGAGACGAAGCTTGAATGGGACACGTCCAAGAGCAGAGCGCTACCTCTGGCTCAGACTGACCAGCATGTTCTCAGCGCCTTTGCCTGCAAGATATCCTTCAGCGACAGCTACCACATACACCCCTTCCATTTCTACATGCTCCAGCCGTGGGGCCACCCACTGACGGAGAGCATGCAGCACAAATACCGAGAGAAGATCAGAGACGAACGCCTGTGGCTGCACTTCATCCTCCACGACAACGTCCAGCCGGTGGTGCGCAACACGGCCAAGCGACGGATGCTGCGGGCGTTTTGGGCGGCGCTGGAGGAGCTGGAGCAGGAGGACCCCGGGCAGTCCAGGCTGAAGGGCACGATACTGCTCGAGCTGTGGGATCTCCAGAAGGCGGCCATGACGCCGGCATTCCAGTTTGGCAAGGCGCTGGCAAAGGCGGTGATGGAGGAGAGAAAGCGTGTCGTCTACGATTAACGGTTTGTATGCGTCGATGCGGCTGGGGCTGAGGGTGGACTTGTTGCGGTGACCGGTTCGAATTGCGAGGACGAGCCCATGATTAACGCGTCTTGTATATTAGTTGATACCTGCTCGTATCTATTACGGCCCAAATGTACCATAGTATTCTTCTTCCTTCACCCAAGATGGATGAGCATTGGCCTCGGACTGGGCAACTGCCAACATGCAGCGATCTAGTTCCCGTCTTGGCGTGCTTCAAGGTTGCGTCAAGCTGAATCAAGGCCCATGCGATCTCTGAAAGGGTGATGGATTGACATGGAGGTTGAGAGGGAAGCAATTAGTCAAGCCCTTCCTGTTCTCAGGCATCTTGGTACTGGATCAGATAAAAGATGCCAACACCGATAAGAACAGTCCAGCGAACAATAAACGAAACCGGACTCCTGAAATAGATGCTAATTACCTAAAGTACCTTACGGCCTGGCTGGGCTGACGGCAACTGCCACCCGCATGTGAGGCCCGAGCACTTGGGGTACGTATCCGTAGCTTCCCCAAGGAAACAAAGCCGCGCCCCATTTGCGTAAATCGATTGGCCCCAGCCACAGCCAAAAGTACGGAGGAAGGAACGGCACCTCGAGCTTGGGTGAACTAATAACCTCCACGACAGCTTGTCCAGTTCTCTGCCTTGCTCCTATCAGCTCGACCACCAAACCGGTTCTACGACAAACCCCTTTTCCGCCCCCCCCCCCCCCCGACACGCTTGGCACTGGTCAATAGACGGGACCTTCGTCTTCATCAACACTGTGTCTTCCTCTTCCATCCTCCTCCCTTTCTTCCCCCTCGTGGCCGTTCCGTCCTTGGATCCAATCCTGCACTGATTGCGACATCCATCGCCATGCTCGTTTCCCTCACCGTCGGCAAGGTCGACGCCGGCGTCACCGTCTTGCTGACGCCCGATAAGCGTTTGGTATGCTTGTCCCTACGAATTGCAGCTTCCGAGATCCCCCCCCCCCTGCTGACGCCGCAATCAGATTGAGTTCCCGTCCATCCTGCTCCCTCCGAACATCTCCTCCGGCAGCATCGTCGACATCAACGTGTCCCAGAACGCAACCAAGGAGGCCGACGCCGACCGCGCATTCCGCACCCTCCAAGATCAAATCTACGACTCCTTTGGCGCCGCCGAGCCCGTCGCCCCTGCGCTGCGCTGCCGCAATGCCACACAGACGTCCGTCGTGCTCGAGTGGGATCCCATCGAGCTGGCCACGGCCGACCTCATCTCCCTGAGCCTCTACCGCAATGGCCAGAAGGCCGGCAACATCCCCCGCCCGCTGCAGATGCACAGCACCAAGATCAGCGGTCTCGCCGTCGACACCGAATACACGTTCCATCTCGTCCTGCGCACCACGGCTGGCACATGCATCAGCGAGCGTGTACCCGTCCGAACCCACAAGATGACCAACTTGAGCGGAATCACCATCACTCTAGGAATTCTCCCCGGGACTACCAGGGACCACATCCTCAAGGCGATCGAGCGCATTGGTGCCAAGCTTGTCGACAATGTTCGTATCGACACGACGCACTTTGTCACTACCGAGGGTCGAGGCCAGCAGTGGGAGAAGGCCGTCGAGAGCAATATCCCCGTCGTTCGACCCGAGTGGGTAGACGCTTGCGAAAAGGGCGGCCGGATTCTGGGCGTGACAAAGTTCTACCTCGACGCCATGAAGCCTGGGCCTCCCCATCCCGAAGAGCAGACGCCCGTCACGCCAGCCGCAGAAAAGGATCTCCCCGCCGCGCCCCAGGCCGAGCAAGCTGCCAAGCCGGAGGACAAGAAGGAGGATGAGGCAGAAGAAAAGAAAAGCGAGGAGGCACCAGAGGCAAAAGAGGGCGCCGACAAGCCAGAGCAAAAGGCCAAGGCCACGCCCAAGGAGGAGCAAAAGGTGCGGTTCGAGGACGTGAAAGAGCAAAAGGTGGCGCTCCGTCCCGGCGGCGAAGCAGACGAGCTGCGCGAGAGCAACGACGACGACAGGCGGAAGTCAGAAGGCGACGACGAGGACGCGAGCGCGAAGCCCGTGGGAACCCCGGACGGATCCTCGTTCCAAGAGGTGGAACTATAGACATACAACGACAGGGCACGCGAAAACGGCTACGGATTCAATGTTGAGTTGCGGTCACGATGTTTGTTGGTAGAATACACTGGACGACGGCGCGCCATGGATTTATTGTCAAACTTGGTTTATTTTTCATTATTTCTTCTTCGCAAGAACTCACTCAGTTGGCTGGTCAAGCGTGGGCGGTGATCAGTTCGGCCATGACCTAGATGCTTTAATTCGAATTCTCTCTGCTTCAGTTTGTGTTGCTTTCTCCCCCGCCCCCCTCTTACGGCGGAACCTCTTCGCCCTTCCAGTCCCAACACTTTCCCCTCTGGTCAAGCCGCAACCTCGCCACGACATCCACCAACTTCTCGGCGGCGGCCTCGGGGCTCAGCAGGTTCTCCTCGCCCACGCTGGCCCAGAACTCGCGGCTCAGGTCCGTCTTGGTGGTGCCGGGGTGGTAGGCCACGGACACGGCGCGCTCCCCTCCGGCCGCCCGCAGCTGCAGGTCGAACGTCTTGGCGACGCTGGCGACGCCCGCCTTGCTCGCGCGGTACGTGTACCAGCCTCCCAGGCCGTTTTCCGTCGTCGACCCCACGCGCGCGGCCATGCTGAGCCAGGTGGCGTGGGCCGGGAGGCGGACCGCGTCCGAGGAAGGGCTGAGGTTGAGAGACGGAGTCGCGCCGCGCGGGAGGAAGCGCGAGAAGTGCTTCATCAGGAAGAGCGGGCCGAGCGTGTTGACGCGGAACGTCTCCAGGCCGTCGGCGTAGTCGACCTGCCGCAGGCTCTTCTCCGGGTGCAGCACGCCGGGGATGGCGCACGCGAGGCGCAGGTGGTACTCGTCCGGGGGGAAGCGGTCTCCGGCGGCGGCGGCGGCAGCCTCGAGCGACGACTCGTCGGTGACGTCGGCGGGGACGACGACGAGGCGACCCTGCAGGGCGTCGTCGCTGACGCCGGGGGAGGCGAGCCCTTGGAGGAGGGACGTCTTGACGTCGCCCGGGTCGTGGTGCGGGCGGGCGGTGGCGAGGATGGGGAGGGACGTTGTGCGCAGGAGGTGCCGGGTGAGGGCGAAGCCGATGCCGCGGGTCGAGGGGCAGACGAGGATCCAGGGGGAGGACATGGTGGTGATGGTGGATGGTGGGTGGTGGGTGGATGTGTAGAGGATTGGCCTGGCCAGCTGATGGTGTAGGCACTGCGAGAGAAGAAGATGATGAATTAAGATGCAACACACATGTATACATATCATGCATCCCAAAAGACCGAAGCCTCCAAACAACTAACCATCGTCCCGTCATCAACACGAGGCTCCGGCCATGGCCAATTCCGGCATCGACGTCATGGACCCCGACGCGAATCGACGCCCGATGCTAGAGCCTCCAAATCTCAGGCCCGGACCCGACCGTCGAGCTAGCCATGCAACGTTCTTAATCTTCATCATTATAGGGTCATGGATTGTAGCAGCCGTCCCGGGCCGTTGGTAGTTGCAACCCCTCCCAGAATAGCCTCACACAGATAGATATACAAGACACGATTGTCAATGTTAATCAAGTGAAATAATAAATTCTCCAAAAGCTGTCATAAAAGGGCGTTACTTGCTAAGAGATAGGGAATATGACTTGTGTCAGGGTGCATAGACTAAGAGTCGGCTTCAACAACGCTTCCGTCACCAGGCTGAGAGCCCTTTTTTCGCTTCTCGCAAATGACCTCCTCCTCTGTAAGTGAATATATATGCAAAGGAATTAATAAAGAAAAAAATGTCGTCATCAGAATCCGCGGAAAATGGGTTCATCATCCTCGGCCAAGGCCATGGACCGAGCCTCAAAGCTCAGCCTCGACCGACCGGCCAGCTCCCTCATCAGAGGCTCGATGGTGTCGAAGCCGCTCAGGTCATCGCTGATGTTGCCGGCCTCGAGCTCCTCCTTGGTGCGCACGAGGTGCTCCAGGAACTCCCGCTCCGAAGCCCCCGCCTGCGGCATCACCCGGCTTCGACGACTGCCGGGGCCAAAGCTGCTTCGCCCTCGGGGCGGGCTCAGAGATCCGACAAAGTCTTCGTCCGACACCCAACCTCGGGCCCGCGAACGTTCTTCGCTGTGTCCGGCGTTACCCGAGAGAGTTCGGTTAAGGTTCTCCAGCACGGGGACGAGGGCCCGAAGCCAAATGTCGCCGTTGCGCTCCAGGCGACGTACTCGTCGCTCCATCTCTCGAAGGCGGTACTCTCGATATACGTCATATCGTCGAATGACATCCCTCTCAGTGGACAAGGCGCTCTTCACTTCTTCCGAGTCCTTGTCTTCTCTGGGGAGAACAAGGGGTTTCGGAAGCGAGCGCGACCCCAGTCTCGAATCTCGGTTCTTGCGGTCCTGCTCGCGTGTGGCATTCCATTCGCGACGTCTGGACATGGAAGACCGATCAATCGAGCCTTGCTTGCCGGAGACAGGCTCGACGAAGCTTTGTCGCGAGGTACGGTCGACCTCAATGGAGCTTTGCTTGGACGAGCGGTCCACGGAGACGGTGCTCTGTTTGGAAGTCCGGTCGATCGAGCTCTGTTTTGAAGTTCGGTCGCCCGCCGACCCCTGGGCCGGTGATCCCTTGACGGAAGCCGGAGGCGTCGGGTTGTTGGAGCTGTTGAAGGAGACCACCGGTGATGTCGTGACAGGCTTGGAGACGGACGACTGTGAAGGAACCCTGGGAATGGGCTTCGGTCGGAATTGGGGCTTGACCTTGGGCGGCTTCGGGAAGCCATGATCAAGCGGAGGAGATGCTAGAGGTGGCTCGACTCCCGACTCGGGAGGTGCCATCATAACCTGCGTCATTCCCAGCTGTGCCACTTCGTTTTGGATTTGCGCGCTGGGGGACTCGGGGGGCAGCGATTCTCTCGCAGGCGATGGGGCGGGTTGTGACTCGGCCGGAGATTGCGGCGGCTGAGACTCGTCAGCGGGTGACTGCGCCGCTTCAGACTGAGGTGGTGATGGCTGAACATTGGAAACAACGATGATGGCAGAGAGGGATTGGCGACTCGGCGACCTCAGTGGCAGTGGCGGGGGCTTCCCCTTTCTCTCTGGTGATTTCGGTTCTTCCTCTGCGACCTCCGGCTCTTCCATCTTTGAATTTCTAGCTGACGACGTGTCTGGCTCCGACTGCTGGCTTTGGCGTTTCGAGCTGCGCAAAGCTTCCATGTCCCTCCGCTTCTTATCTCGCACCTTCTGACGCCGTGTTTGATCTTGAGAAGACGCTACAGAGGGCGTCGGTGAAATGTGTCCATCGCCTCGGGATATCGGGCTCTTTGTAATGACGGTGACGTCCATTTCTTCCGTCTTTGGGCTTGATAATATTACTGGTGCTTCCTCAAGAGATGCCGGAGATTTGGGTTCGGTTGGCTTTGGCGAAATTGTTTCCGTCTCGGTCGATGTGGTGATGTTCTTGGACGGGAACACCATGGAGGCTGTGTGCTCGGTGTTGCCCTGAACCTGTGACGGTACCGCTGGAGCAGTAGATGCAGGCGTTGCCTCCTTTATCATTGCATCGATGGAGGTTGTTGCAGGAAAGACGAATCGACTAGCGACCAGGCTTGAACCTCGAACAGGGAGGCTGCTATCCTGTTTGGCCTCGTTGGAAGCTGCCGCGGAAGACTGAGATTGACCCTGGCTTTGATCTCGGGACGCATCGTTGACTCGTTTGAATTGGTCAAGTGGTCCTGCTCTTGGTGGGCTTGACGAGACACCAAAATGCTCCGACCCCTTTCCACGGCCAGTGCTGTTGGTAGAGTTGGCGCGGGAGTGAGACTTGCTCAAAGACGAGCCGCGAGACCTTGACCTCGTCCTAGCAGGTGCCGATGACCGGTCCCTGGGTGTTGGTTTCTTTGTAACTTGCGCTTCGGATTCTTCGTTGACTGTTCGCAGGACCGTAACAACCCCCTTCTCGTTCAGAACAGCGCGCGTCGGGCCATATCGAGATGAGGGTCCTTTGACACCTCTGGTTGAGTAAACAGGATATTGAGAACGAGGAGTCCGTCCAAAGGGGGATGCGTCGAGAGGAATGGAGATGGCAATGTGTCGATGGCCGCCGGTCGTGATGCCGGAAACGGCCGAGTCGGGGAGGCGGATCGGATCGGGAGACTGCGACAACGACTGGGATCGTTTGGCAAGCTTTCGAAGCTTTGCCCATGTGCTCCTGTCTTCGGCCTTTCGGGCGTCGGGAATGGACATGAAGTTGTCGGCAGGCGGAGGGTAGTTCTTGAGAAAGTCGATCAACTCGGCCACGCCATAACGGCGCTTATAGTTGCCCTCCTCATCAATCAGGGTGTGGTCCTCGAACTCGAACTTGGGTTCCAGGTGGACGACAGCCACGTTCGAGGACGACTTTGCGCGAGGGCGAAGTTGCGGAATGTTGGCGGCTGTAGGCTCGGGCTGGGTGTTGAAGAGGGAGTAGTTTGACGTTGCTCTTGGGCGCGTTGAAGGAACTGGGACTGGGACTTGGCCATCGACGGCCGCGGTCGACGCCATGTCGAGCTGTCTTTAATACCGACACCGACACCGACGCCCAGAACCTAGTGCCTGCCCGCCCACCTCCAGTGCAAATTTGGGTGATGGTGTCCTTGGCTCCATGAAACCTGTCTCAGTCAGCTTCTGTCCTCGACGATCCAGCCCCTTCCAAAATATCTGACCTTTGCGCCGGGCCTATCCGTACACGGCCAGCCTCCTCGATGTGAAGGAGGGTGAGGCAGGACAACCAATTGGTGCTTGATGACGTTGAAGGCGCGCCCAGCCCCAATGAGATTGGAGAGGAGGATGAGGCGGAAAACCAGGAAAAGAAAATATCAAGACAAAAAGGCTATGTACGAGGAGGAAAGAGAAAAAGGGCGGCGCCTCATTCCGCACGCCCACCCCCAAGCTCTCTCACCAGGTCTTGCGCCGAAGCCTCAGAACCATGCCGTCACTCAAGCCAAGTGCCGCCACAAGCTGAGCCGGCCTCACATTAGCTCCCAGCCGCCCATGGGCCCAGTGGACACTCCTAGAATTGCGTCCCCAGGTCGAGGGAGGCCTTGATCAGATTAAACCCCCGAGCCCTGCCGGCCTAGACGAATCAGAGCATCGTCTTAAGGGTTCAGCCAGCCGCGTGCAAGAGGTGCATTGTTGGCCTCTCTCCCTGCATTCGCCGGCATGCGAGTGCTGCATCACTGAGACCCCAGCCCCCTCTCCAGGAGTCGAGTGCTTCAGCAAACTCTGCCAGTCTCGAGCTGGTCGATCCCATTCCGCGGCGGGACATTGGATGCACCCATTTTGCTTTTTGCAGCTCGAGCTAGAGGAGTCTGGCAGGCTGGGCCAGCTGGACACTGAGGAAACAAAGAGGTGATTGCTCGCAGGGATGCAGAAGGAAGCTGATCCTGGGCTCGCTGGTGGTTGGACGGTTCGTTCTCACCTCCTCCCAGGCCCAGACTCCAGAAGCAAAGCGAGCCCCCGGTGCGTGCCGCGGGTGGAGGCTGTTTAGCTTGCTCGCTTTCAGGACGAAAGTGGCCGTCTAGCTGCAAGACGTTTAGCGCGCACCTGCCCAAATCTCCGGATGTCACGACGGGTCCAATTGAAACGGAGGTTGCAACTTGGGAGACCCGACGATATCACATCAAGATCGGCGCCTTTCGATCTGTAACGGGGAAGAAGAACTTGAGGTTGGTGGGAGCGAGCACCGGCTGCACCATTCTGTAGATACATACCTGGAAGGCACCAATCCGTCAGTTGTGTCGGTTCAGTCCTTGGGTTGATACCAAACCTCGTCATCCGTTGTCCGTCCCTGGAATGCCACCCGCCCGTTGCTCCCGTCTGTCCCAACGCCCGTTCCTGGCGACAAGGTTGGGGCCGCTCGAGGGAAAGCCGGTGAGAAAGTTTCGTTTCCCCCAACGCCAAACGACGGCTGATCCCAAGACGGAAAACCAGGTTTCCCCCTCAAGCGGGTGGTGAGTTGGCCATCGCGGAGCGGCTGCGTGGACCCAATCCCCTTGGGCGAACCAGCTCCAGGCGATCATCATTTTCCAGGTTGCACCCATGCACATCGCTTGCGGCTGCTGCTTTCTGGTGTCGTCCGTGGCGCACCGGGACGAGGGCGCTCCGGACTGATTTGAATGGGGGTTTTGTTGGTTCCAGGAGAATAGAAGAGGACGGACGAAGCCACATCGCAGCACTACGATCAACCAAGTTAGCCGCTGGCAGGTGCACTTGGCGCACTTTCCCTCCGTGTTTGATCAGTAATGGGTGGCTCGTCCGCTGCCCCTGCCACCCAGGGTAGGTGCCAGTGCTCGTTCCTTCCAATGTCACCCTTGGTTATTTTTATTTTCTTTTTCTTCCCCCTCACTCCCGAGCCGTCGTCTTTTTTCCTTTCTTTTTCCTCGGGCTCCGTACGACTTGTTAGTTTGCTCTCCCAATATGGTCACCAAAGTCGGCCCACGTCGGAGACACATCACATCATTCCGTTTCCTGCAATTGTTTCATTTACTCGGTACCTTTCTTCCGGTAGACGTTATCCCTGCGTGAAGCCTCCTGCACGAGGGAGGCGCAGGTGTTGGCCAAGACAGGGACCACGCTGCGGGCTTGCGGCTGGGGGGAGGCTAAGAAACGGGACATGTCTGCTCTTTAACCGAGCAAAGGGGACTTCGCTGTACGAATATGTGCGAAGCAGAGTCGAGTTGATGTCGTCGTCTCCCTCCTCCACCACAAATGGCAACGCCAGCTTGAGACTACGAATGTCCTGAGGAGACATGATTTCAGCGCTTTGTCCTCCAAATGTACTTGTGTGCCACGAGCCTCCATCCATGAAGCCCCCATTAGGTAGTCGTCAGTCTCAGGTCAGAGACTTAAATCACACTGCTCCATGTTCCCCATGAACCCAAATGTAGCCAGTCCTCCTTGCAAGCTGATAAGAAAGCATGCGCAGTATCATCATCCATCTTGATGCCCGCGTCTTCTCGTGATTCGCCCCTCCAACGCCTTAGAATGCTGCTACAAAGACTCTTCCACTCTATCTTCTGTACAATATTTTCGACCTTCTTCCATAAGTATGTAAACCTCCCTAGGTACTTAGACACCCCGCCTCATCTTTTCTTAGGGACAAAGAGACTGGCTTTCGGCTTCTTTCGAGGTTGGCCGGGTGGCATGCTCCTTTGTGGTGGCTGAAACTGATGTTAGCAAACATGTCGACTCGAGGCCTCATCCCGCGCTTTCGTACCTTCTTGCTGTCATTTGACGGTCCACTCGATGTCCTCGTCTGGTTCAAAGGGCCTGTCGGGATGGCTGCTGCCGGTGTCCTCGTCTGGTTCAAAGGAACTGTCGGGATTGCTGTTGCCGGCGTCCTCGTCTGGTTCAGAGGACCTGTCGGTATGGCAGCTGGCCTTTCCGGAGGTGTCATCCCCAGCACAGACATGGCAGACGGATCAGTGGGAGCCGGAGGCGGCTTTGATGGGCGGTTCGGTCGCTGGCCAAACTTGCTCAGCAACCCGCCTCGTGACTTGTCACTCATGACCTAATATCCATTGTTAGACACGCTTGGCTGGTCGTTGCATCCAGAGGGTGTTGTCGACTTACTCTCTTCGTCACCGGCTGGTGGCCATCCGGTCCATCCATGGCCCGTTTCTTTGTCTCGGTCGGTTTGCCAGTGTGAATGATGGGTGGTCCGCTTGCGCGTGGCACCACCTCGGGCTTCCCCAGTCCACCGAGACCAGGTATCGGAGTCGATCCAGCAGAGCTCGTGTGTGAAGATGACGCACTTGTCACCGGCGCGTCTGGCATGGCAACATCGACATCTGAGCCCTCCTTGACTGGAGCGATTCGTGCCGACGCCGTCAGGTAGGTGCCAGGTTTGGCTTGTTCGAGCGGTTTCTTGAACATTGACAAGATGTCACCCTGGGTGATTCGATCTCGATCTCGCGCATCATCGATCAGTTTCCGCCAGAAGGGACCCTGAGACAGCGCTCGCGAGTCACCGAGAATCCAGAGGGACGACTTGGCTCGAGTGAGACCGACGTTCATTCGTCGAATATCATTCATGAAACCAATGCCGCCCGTGGGGCTGGCTCGTACACACGAGAAGATGATGATCTCGCATTCACGACCCTGGAAGGCATCCGTCGTGTTGAATTCGATGATGTTGGTGATGGCGTCGCCGTACCGGGACGTGAATCGGTTCCGCAGCGCAAAAAGCTGAGCCTTGTACGGCGTAATGATGCCGATCTTGCCCGTCAGGTCGCACTCGTGATACTCCCTGCTGAACCGATCGTATATCTGCATGGCCACCTCCAGCTCCTTGGTGTTGACCAGCGACTGGCCCTTGTGGCCACGCTCCTGTACACCGTTGACGTCGAAGAAGCGGTACGGCCCAAGCAGGAGGCTCTTGTGCCACGGCTGCTCTCGCAGCTCGCCCATGTTTTGGCCGTCCTGGAGCTGTCCTTCGTAGAACTCCCTGCTTGGAAACAAGCTAATCTCGGGGTGCATTCGGTATTGCATATCGAGAAGGTGAATCGACCTTGGGTAGTTCTGCTGCATCCGCACGAACAGACTCTGGTCGTAACCAAACTTGGCAGCCGACTGCGAAAGCACCGTAGGAGGAAGCTGTTTGGGATCACCCACGAGGATACACTTGCAGCATCCGTACTTGAGAGGGATCAGCGCACTCAGTTCCACACACTGAGCAGCCTCGTCGATAATGACAGTCTCGAACTCAACGTCCAGGTTTCGGAACATTTCGTGGCCGCTGCCGCTCAGCGTGGCACAGAGAACCTGGGCAGAGTTCAGAATCTCTTGCTGGACCTGGCGACGACGCAGTTCCATCTCGCGCGCGACAGAGTTTCCGCTGTCCTTCTGCGCATCGATCTGCTTTCCGATCTCCATCTGCCTTCTCTTCAGTTCGCTGAACTGCCGCGAGAGCGTGTTGTACAGCACTCGGTCGTCTGAGCCGCGCATTTCGTCCAGTCGAGGCCGCAGCAGCGCCAGCTCCTCCTTGATCTTGCCAGCGTCTTCGTGCAACTTTTCGCGCTCCGCCCTGGCCTTCTCCTTGGTCGTATCGCCTTCCAGTTTTGCCTTGACGAGTTCATCAAGGGTAACGTCCTTGACTGCGGCGTTGATGGCGTCGGTTCTTCCCAGTCGAAGCACGTTGATCTGCCGCACCTTGCCACCGTTTGTCTTGATCCCGCTCTTGAGTCGGAGAACCAGTTCGTCTACAGCGGCGTTGCTAGGAGCACAAACAAGAAGCTTCTTGGGTCGAGCTTGGTTGTGTTGTGCAGCAGCACCGAGAGGCCGCAGAGGAGCACCCATGGGTACGCCGGCGTTGCCCATTTGGCTCAGCTGCTCAGACAACAAGCTGCCCACCATGGCCACGATGGTCTTTGTCTTTCCGGTACCCGGGGGTCTATTCATGGTAGGTTAGCAACAGATGACCCAAAATACCACGAGCAAGATGCTTACCCCTGAATCAAGGTGAACCCGTCGTTGTCGTGGGCACCCAAAACTGCCATCGCCTGACCTCGGTTGAGGGAGTAGTTCGCCATGCAGCCGGCGACCTTCTCCTCGCCATAACGGATAATAGGTGACGGCTCGGCCTTGAGGATCTCATCCATGAGATCATAGTACTGCAAGCTCTCCAAGGCTGCGTATTCTCTCTCGATGGTGGTCATGTTCGTAATCTTGACACCATAGACAGAAACACCCGGCGTCAGGGCTTGAGTCAACGGGTTGCTCCGAGAGGCTACACGGTACGTAATTTCGACAAACTCCTTCTTGTACGTGATACGGTGTACCCTGGCAAGGCAATGGCGAGCCGAGGGCATAGTCAGAGGGTTCTCGGCTTCGGATACGAGCAAAATGTCGCCTTCCGACACGCCGCGGTCCCTATTTTGGAGAATGGGCATGGTGAATGTCACTTCCAGGTAACTATCGACACTTGCACGGCTCGCAATCTTCATGCCAAAGGCTTGCGACGTCACTTCATCCTTTGCAGTAACAAATGACCGCCAAGCCTCCGATGCCAGCAAGGGGAAGAAGGTTTGCTGGTAGGAGCTGGGATCCGGGTATTTCGACGCAACCTCTGACGCCGCGGGACCGAGCGGAGGCTCGTTGCCAGGATGGAAGATGTCCCAGGCCAAGATGGTGTTGTGCAGACGGTCCATGGGAGGGATCAGTCTGGCTCTCATCTCCTTCACTGAACGCTGCACCCTTGCCTTCTTCACAGGCTTCCTCAGTTTATCACGCAGAGCTTGCTGTCGGCGTCTTTCTGTCTCGTCGAGCGTCTTCAATCCTCCGGTACTTAGGGCGGCGAGTTCGTTGTCAGCATCAGAATCATCATCCTCCTCAGACTCTTCATCTGAGCTGTTAACCATGATCTCGCTTCGGCCATGATCTTTCCCGAGGAGACTGAGTCCAAGAAGGCCAGAGCCTTCGCCGGGCACAATCTCTCCTCTGATCTGTTTGGCCCGAGCAATGGCCTCAGCATCCCGCTTGGCCTTCTCAGCCTTTTCTCGCGCTCTGCTCTCTTTGATGGCCGAAATCTTGTTCGGGTCTGGCAGCATGGCTTTAGCCGCCCTGGGCTTGGTTTTTTGAGCCGCGATCTGCTTAAGGATCGGGTTCTCGAGTGACTTGCTGAGCTCGATGACATCCTCACGGTTGGACCGACTTGGTCTACTAACAGCTCCAGAGGAAGTTGAAGTGGCTGACTTGGACCAAGCATCGAGCCTGCTTTGTTTCTTAGCCTTGTCGCTCGCCTTTTGGGCGGCCCGGTCTGCAGCTCGCGTGGCAATGCCCAACTGGTAGATCTGCACTTCTTCATCGGTCTGGCCCAGAGCTTGAAGCAGCTCCGCTCGCTGCTGGTCAGTCAGGTTCGTTGACCGAACATACTTACCAGGCGTGGCGGTCGGAAGACACGCGTCTGTGATGAGCTTCTTCGATGCTGCGTGGATCTCGTGGCCGTTTTCTCGGAGTCGAGTTAGGATCTTGCACAGAACCCGTACAGTGACATCGACAAGCCATTTATCCTTGAGGCGGATCATGTTCTCCATGCCACCAAAGTGCTGCTTGGTGGGGATGAGAATTTGTGACATCGTGTCCTGTTCGCTCTTAGCGAGTGAGTTGGCAAGGACTGACGCTATCAAGCCATCCTCAGCAATGAGCGCCTCTGCAAGCTCCATGATCTCGCGACAGAACTCGGTCATGACGTGGTTTGGGATATACCGCGACCAGTTCTCAATGTTCTTGCAAGATGTAGACACAAATCGCCATTGCTCACTCCACCACCGGAGTACCTTGGCAGCAGACATGCGTTCCAGAGTCTTTACTCGCAATACACCCGTCAGAGGATCGGCCAATCCGCGAAGGACGTATAGACTCATGTTCAAGACGGGCCTAATCGGACCCCATGGGTTTGGAGGCCTGAGGATGCGCTCGAGGGCCCACACGATGGAAGACAGTGTCTGATCCGGATGCAGCTGGGACATTTGCTCGAAGGCACTGCTTCGGGATAGCTCCCCGGTCCAGCTCTTCAGGAGTTCAGAAGCTGCTTCCGCAAGATCAGATTCTCCATGGACGGAAAGGCCAATCGTATCCTGGAAGGCGAGGCGGTCGTTGAAAAGGGTGTTGAGATCCGTAGCATCGAGTTCAGACACGCGACCCAAGAGGCTGCTGAGGACACTTATTGTATCGTCGAGAGCCTGGTTGAAGAGCTTGCTCGACTCACTCAATTGCCCACTCTTGAGTGGCCGAGTTCGCTCGATGCCAATAAGAAGCTCGAGAGATAACAAGATGCTTCTGGCCAGCTCGACTTGCTCGTCCGAGAGATCAAACATCTCTACGACACCTTGCCAAAAGGTTTTGGAGTCCCGGGTGATGGTGGACTGTAGTGACTTTCCCTCGAGGAGATATGTGTATTCTTCCGAGAAAATCTTCATGTCCAGCTTCATAGCAGCCTGCATGACCTGCTTGGCCGCAGTGGCCACCTGGAAGGTCTGCCAGCCTTCACGATCGCCAGATGGACGCCGTAGGTTCTTCAAGATCAGGTCTTTGTGCTTCATGACGAGGTTGAATGCGGCGCTAGCGTAGAGATGAGTTGTCCCGTATCCAATCTTCGTCTCGGAATCCAGAAAGGTCAGCATTGTGAGATGCAGAGCATCGAAGCCTGCACGAACGCAGGCCGCTTGACCAGCCTCGCCGATGCTGGCATCCTTGGCGAGAGTCTCGAAGAGGGTGTGCATCAGATGGTCGCAAGCGTCGTATCTGCGGTCGCGGCTCAGTGACTGTAGACATGGATCGATCCAAGAAGTTGGAAACGGTACTGAAGAGTTTCCGGGGTCAAAGCCAGCCCAGCAGTCTTCGAGCGACTGACGGAGTAGAATCTTGTATACCGGACTGCTGAAGATCATATCCGTGATGACAGTTGGTCGAGCGTCACCAATGACATCCCAAAACGCCTTGGGCGACTTCTTGAGGAAGCCGATCAAGACGCGGATCGTGACAACCAGAACGCCCTCCGAGTGGCAGAACTGGATATGTCGAAAGAGAAGTTCGTAGATGCTGGGACAGCCGGGGCGTACCTCAAGACTCCGTAGGCAACGAAGAATGAGATCGCCACTCAAGGTTCTCAGAATCTCCTCGAATCCCTGCCAGAAGCGTTCGATCTCGAGGTAAGTCTCGGCGGTTGGTTGGGATAAGTCCTTTCTATTGATGTCGTCCATGGCACTGATGAGACCTCCGCTCACAGCCCAGTCAAATTGCTCCTCGTTCATTGCGGAGCTATCCAGGTTCTTCCAGTTCTCCATGGCCCATTTGCGGCGGTCGTCATTCTTTTGGTCGAAGATGAAAAAAGTCATTCCCGGGAGGGGATCCTTGGTCCCTAGCTTGAGGATGCTCTTGCCCTGCAGGCGACGGAAAACAAATTGAAAGGTGGTGCGTCGTTCAGCATCCGTCATGTAAGGGATGCAGCAGAGCGCCTCGTAGACGGTGATATGAACCTCGGCGATCTTTTCGCCGAATTGTGACTTCTTGAAGGCGGTGCCGGCAGCCTCAATGCCCTCGATGAATCGCTTTGCCCATTGTAGATTGTGATCGATTCGAGTTATGTCCAACTGGTCAAGCATCTCCTGGATCTGGACAACAGCTTCTTCGTTCCACCGCCTGCGAATATTAGATGACAAGGCCTTTCCTTGTTGTACAGCGGGACACATACTCGGCAAATTTCTGAAGTCTTGCTCTGCGTTTCATGTGCCAGTTCAAGACACAGTCAGAGCATAGCCTGAGGCACTCTTCCAGCCTCTTGGTAAAATCCTCCAGCCATCGTCCGGCTATTGATTTCTCGAAGCCAAAGATCAAGCTATTCCAATACGTGACCTCAATTCGCTTCTGGCCTTGTTCAATGCGCTTCTTTTTCTCGTCGACGGAGATTTTGGAGTCGGGGTCGTCCAATATTTTATAATTCTCGTCATCGTCTTCGCTGGTTCGAGGACAGAGCAGGTGGTTCTCTGCGGGAAACTGCTGAAGTTCCTCATACCACTTTTCTAATTCCTCGTTGATGCTCATGATATGGAGGGATTGCGTCGAGCACGCATGCTTCGGTCTCGGGTCGGGTGTCTCGGTGTCAGATTCGATGCGTTGTTATTCGAGGAGGGTGACAGAAGGTGGCCAAAAAAGACACGGTATCAAGGTTGGCCAACGAAAAGTCAAAGGAAGGTGCGAATATGACGGGTTCCGGTCGCGCGGGGAGAAGAACAAGGGAAGTCGAGAGGTGTTGTTGGTGGGCAGGCAGGTTGCTAGGCGACGACGGAATTTGGGAGAGAGGAAGTCGAGCGGGAGGGATCCAACGGCAAACAAGAGAAGAATGACAGGTTTGATTTTCGCGAATGATGATGAAGGGAATCCGAAGTGGGAACGCCAAGGGTCGGGTGCCTGAGGCGGAATCTTCAACGATGCGCAATGTGCCGTGCAACGGTGCAAAAAGGAACGACGGATGAAGTTCAGGGCCACAGACGCGTGGGTAAAGTACTAAAGTAAGTAGCCGCTGGCGCCGCGTTCTTGCCGTGGGCAGTAATAAATCAATAAACAGTGGGTCCTCCCCTCTCCGTCTTTCCATCACCTTCAGCACAGGCTCGTTTGCTCGTTTGCTCCTTGTCTTCAAACACTTACATTTCTTGATACATCATTGGACTAACTACTACCTATAGTCTCAATCCCCCTTAGCCTTCTTCCTCTTGCCAACCCGATCGACCAAGCCTTCGATTGGACACTCTGCCTCGTTCCACTCCTCTGTTCCCTCCGTGGTGTTTGCACGACACCTAACACAGCTTCTCCCGTGATGGACAAACAGCTTGTGCAGTCCGTACTTCAACTCCGGAGGGATTCGCACTTCGAGGTGGCTAAACGTCTCGTCCCTTGACGCCTTCGGTGGCACCCATTTCAGCCACCCACTGAGCCGATGGACATGGGTATCAACAGCAAAGCTGGGTTGTCGGAGACAAAACATAATCACGCACGAGGCCGTCTTCACTCCAATTCCCGGAAACTTGACCAGAGCCTGCATCGCCTCGTCGGGGTGCATTCCGTGCATGTGGTCGAGCGAGAGGAGCCCTTGCTCCGTCTTCAGCATCTCCAAGTCTTTTTGTCCCTGCGTCTTCTCCTTAGCCCCAACCACGTCCGCCGTCTTTCCTGTCGTCTTCTCCGCAAGGAAGGCATCCCGTCGCATAACGTTCTCTTGGTGAACCAGCTCCAAAATGGCTTTAATGTCCCGGCTCTTGACCCGTGCCAACCCGCCGTGTTTGATGGCCTCGGCAATACTTTCCACGGGAGCTGTTCGAACCCTGTTCCAATCCACGCTGCCCTTTCCAATCCCAGACTTGACAAGTCCGAACTCGGTGATGAGTCCTTTGAATGCCGCGTTTGAGTTGGCCGCCGAGGTATGGGCGCTCAAACGGGTGCGAATCATGGCATCGATGACCGATGGGACTTCCCCGCAGCCAGATACTTCCAATGAAGGCGCGGGTATCTTGTCTGGGGCCCTGAATTGACCATGTAGTTTCGCGAGTCGTTCATATACTTCCTCGCAAGCCGATGCTGAGGGTGTTGGCCATTCGGGAAATGGAGTGATGCCTGGACTCAGCCCGTATGGGTTTCCCTTTGTCTTCTTGGCTCTTTTCTGAGGCCGTGTCTCCTCTCCTGCGAAACCAGCATCCCCTTCATCCGCCTCTTTCTTGCTCGACCGCTTTCTGTTGGCGGCCTTTTCCACTGGTAATCGTGGTGACACCTCCACATCTACAAACTCGTCCTCCGATTCAGCATAGGACACCTGGGTCTTTGTTCGTCGAGGACGCAGAGTTCGCCGAGTTGCGGTCTCGGTAACTTGCGGTAACATGACCTCTTCAGTCGACAACTCTCTTTTGAGCTTGAGCTCTTCCTTGACCCCATCACCGTCTTTGTCCTCAATTTCTGCCACTGTGTTGTTTTTGGGAAACGACTTAATCTGAGGCGAAAAGGCTCGAACCCGACCAAGATTGTGTGTCTTCTTCTTGATGGCGGCGTCGGTACTTGGGCCCTGTCGGTGTGAGCGAGTTCTCATCGTAACCAGCAAGGAAAATGGAATTCCTTTGAGAAATGGCAATGTCTGGAGTGGGAATTGGACACGGAGTTTGTAGAAGCCTGTTCGCGTGATTGCTGTCCAGTTCGCATCCAGATACTGCGCATTAATTTGTTGCGATGGATGGTGTTTTTGTTGTGTCGCCACAACTTGAAGCCATAGACTTGGGGGTTATTGCAATTGGTTCATGAATCATCACGATTGAGAGTCTGGGTTGGGCAGAGCATGTGCCCCACTTTAATAGAAGAGAGCGGATTTCTCGCAATATTACTTAGTCTCCGAGGAAGTACAGGGTAAGTCATTCCTCAGTCGGATTTACTTTACAATAACATGCATTAAGATAGAGGGTGGTGCTTTGCTATGGAGCAAGTAAGAGTGTGCTAATTTAGGCGCTCTACTTATGCCAATCATTTCCATGTTGTACAGGCATATTTATTAGTATGTGTATTCGTTAGTTAATATGTGAGATTGGGCCAGTGCAATGTACTTAAATGCCTAGACGACACGATCTCTCTCCCTCGCCCCTACTGGCTAAAGTCAGACTATTATTCGTCTGTTAACTAATTTCCTACTATGCAGGTAGTTTTTTCCTCTTTAATTATGAAATGATGTAGAGAAATATAGATAGACATTAGATCTTAATTGCGTTAAAGCTCAGTTCTTTACCAGCTAGAAGTCTTAGCCCTCCCATTACTCGAGATGTACATACACTTAAGTAGAAGGTCGAAGCGAAGGAACCAGGGAATTCTGAACTGTTGATTGAGAAATGGTGTTCTCCATGTACGCTTACGAGGAGTGACAGTGAATGGCAGTGAAGCCTAAGGGTTACACAAGTTGCTATAAATCCTCTTAGCTTCTCTGGGCTTAATCGCCAAGCGCTCCTTCACTTGACCGTCACCTCCAAATATCTCCAAAACGGCCACCCTAGCCATTCAAATAACATGCTAAGTGGTTCAGGGATTGGCCCATGCGTTATTTCTATTTAATGAGACCTCTTCCTTCAATCATCTCACATATTTCTACCTCAGAGGCTATCCTTTGATCTCCTCGCCGTTTGCATTCAGTTTCCACACCAACCCCTCAGCTCATTCAACGAAAGGGCAAACAACGCCGGTTTATTGTTCAGTTTGTTTGAACTCATTGTAAGGCTTTGGAGACTCTCATGGTATGTTATCCCTCCCAACACAGATTCTCATCTTCCGGTCCCGGTAACTTGAGTTGACATAACATTGCACAGAAGAAGCGCAAGTACGACCAAATGTCAGCTCCTCTACGAAACCATTGAAAGATCCAATCATGGCCAAAAGCAGCAGAGACTCCCACAATGAAATCGAGTTCATCACAGAAAGACCGACAGCACACAAACGAACAAGGCATAACTCAACGGCGACCCTCAGTCCCTCGCCTAACATGGAACGGTTTGCGAAGGAGATCATTGATCTCACGGCAGACCTCGGTACAATTAGGCACAACTTGGTCAGCCGGGATGAGCTCAGCCTGGAATCGTTGCTGGTATCTGGCAGCGTGATTAAGGCTGGGGCTTTTTTACACGTGCAGCCGTTTCCCGTTGGCGAGTACGAGGCAGAGTTTCTCCAAGTCCGAACGATTACTCGAAGCGCCACTGGTCAAGTCAATATCTGCGGCATTCCCTTTGCAAAAAACTCATCAATGTTGGGGAAGCTCCCGAGAAAGGTCGGCGAGGTCTGCATGGTTCAATACTACCACGATGGGGACCCGGGAGCTGAAGGGGAACTCGTGGACATTGATCCATCCAAGATTATCGGCCCTCGGGAACTGATCTTGACCAACGCCCTGTGGCCACTGTTTCGTGCATCAACGTGGTCGCAACCAGATAACGTCATCTGTCGCTAGAAGCTGCAGGTTCGCTTCATTGCGCGCGGGAATAGCAAGAAGAAGACGGAAGAAGCTTTCGTCAGAATCTCCCTAGACGAGACTTCAACCTCGCGCTTTGAAGTCTCCGAGGATGCCTTGAGAAACCAATGGCGAGGAACCTGTACGAAGGGCGGTTCTTGGGTTCCCGAGCAGCACGCTAGGATGGATGTAATCGACTTGGAGCAAGATGCCACGGACAGATCGATTCGATTGCCCCGTCAAAAATATACCGTGTTTGATGCCTGCTCTGGAGCTGGAGGTGTCTCACGGGGAGCTCAGCTGGCCGGTTTCAAGATTCAGTACGGCGTCGACAAGGCACCTGAGGTATGGGACACTTATGCGGCTAACTTTCCAGATACCGAGCTGTTCCGCATGTCCCTGGACGAGCTCATCTCGTCGTATGCCGGGCGACACATGCGTGCCGACGTGCTGCACTTTTCGCCGCCCTGCCAGTTCTTCTCACCGGCACACACCTGGGCGTCGGCGCGTGACGATGAGAACATATTCGCTCTGTTCAGCGGAAACCAGCTCCTCAAGAAAGTACGACCACGGATCGTGACGGTTGAACAGACGTTTGGCCTCACTCATGAGCGACATGCCGAGTACTTCCGTTCTTTTCTGGCCGACTTCACGCAGCATGGGTACTCGATCAGCTGGAAAATTGTCCGACTGTACACCTGGGGAGCCGCTCAAGACCGGAAGCGGTTGATCATGATTGCAGCCGCCCCGGGAGAGAAGCTCCCGCCCTTTCCAACAGCTACCCATTCGAAGGACGGGGAGGTCGGTCTACTGCCCCTGAATACGATTGGAAACGCCCTCAGTGGATTGAGAGCCGGAGGTAATCTACACGATGTTGAAAGTGCCCGACATTTTAACCCCAGGAGACCACCGTTGGATGCAGATCGTCTGGCGGGAACGATTACAACAGGTGGCGGTGATGTCTACTTCCCAGATGGAACTCGAGAGTTGACCTTGAGGGAATGGGCGAGTTTACAGGGTTTCCCAAGAAACCATGTATTCCATGGCACGAAGACGTCAATCAAGAGACAGATCGGCAACGCCTTCCCCCCCAACACTGTTCGCGTCCTGTACCGGCACATCGAGGAGTGGCTCCTCAAGGAGGACAAGATGCAGGCCGCTCCAGTACAACAGCATCTAATCCTCCTCGACGACGACTCGGATGCGTCCGAGGAATGCTATGGATCGCCGGAGATGGACGAAGAGTTCACGGAACTTGTTGCTGGGCACGCACATTGCCCCATCCAACTTGACGAAGACGACGACGAGATGATTGACTTGACCTGAGGACGGGCCGAGCATTTACGCCACCTGGTTTTGGACAGCAGTTTTGAGCGGGGTTTCGATATGCGCAGCGTTTCTGCAGATGTGGATGTTTGAAAAGTGTTTGATGACGGCAGAGTGGTTGGTCTAGTGTGAGGAGGCTGAGAGATGAGGTCGGACAGGTGTTGTTGTGTCGGCATCGAGACTGTCGACGAGTACGGATTGATATACCAGACGCTACTACAATTAAGCTGTGGGAAGATTTGAACCTGAACTGAAGTCTACTTGCTGTGAAGGTAAATAAGTGTAAGTACTTACCCTTTCACACCGGCTGCGGTTGGTGGTGAGGCTGGCAGTGATTCATACCTAAGAGTCAGCATCGAGCGTTACCGGAATTTGATCTCGCCCATGCTCGTTTTCTCCCGGATTAATCCCTTCTTTCTACGCCTCACCTACTAGGCAGACTCTGATAGGCTGCAGTGACTGCCAGTGGCGGGCAACCAAACCGTCTCCATTGGGAAGTTGGCAGCTGGTAATGGCCGCGCCTTCCTGCCAGCTGCCAGCCACTCACCACCGCTCTCGACCGTTTCCCTCCCCAAACGCTCCATTTCTCTCCCGCCTTCAATTTCCCACCTTCAACCTTTGACTTCCAGCATCAGACTTGACCAGACCCCGGCCGTTTCCTAGTCTTACAGCTTCGTTTTCTCTATCTACTCAGGAGTCGCAGCCGCACCCAACCGCACCAACTATCTCATTCCGAGCTCTGCCTTTGAACCTTCTTCTCATCATTTCCACGCGCCATTTCGTTGTCGCTTTGCCCAAACCGACTCTGCAGACTCTCAACCACTTCTCTACGTGGCTTTCGCACCAAAACCCTTGCAGCCACCATGATGGCTGTCGACGCTTCGGCGCGGCCCTTCACGATGGAACGGGTGAGTCGTCAGCTTCCTCCCATATCCAACACAACGCCCTACTGACTCTTTGAACTCTCTAGCCCGTCCCGGCTCTCCATACATTTCCTGCCCAAGATATCTACGTCCACAGGCATGAACAAGGCACCCTCATTGAAATGCAGAATGAGGAGGAACTTCTGAAGCGATTCAACGAGCGACGCATTCGCTTCAAGGCTTGGCCTATCGCTCCCATTCCAGGACTCACAACCTCCTTCGCCAAGTCATGGCTACTGCTCGTCAAGATCCCAAAGCAGTCTGACCAAGTTGTCTTCCCCTCGGTTACCGATCGATTCAGTGTTGACCTCGTATCCCGAATCAAACGACGCGACGGCACTTACTCCCTCGAAAATTTGCCAGCCACCCGTATCCAGAACCCATATGAGGAGATGAACGACATCTCCTGTCCTCTTGTATCTAGGTGTGCTGCATTCAAGGTGGACGTGCCCCGGTCATGGAAGAATGACCGTGGTGCCAATCTTGAATTGGACTTGATGTCCAAATTTCAGACTGCCTTGGGCCTCGATGACTTCGCAAACCTTACTCTGGATGAATCCAAGAGCCAAGACATTATCATAATGTGGGACACGTTTTCAATGACCTACGAAGCCGAGTTAGCTGCGTTGCGCCGCTTTGTGGAGGAACCTCGCCTTGAGGAGCGAGCCCTGAGCCTCAAGTCAAAGTGCGTATTTGAGATGATCCAAGACTTCCACGGTAGTTGGAAGACGGACTACAACCTTCACAGCGAGTTCCCTCATTTGAAGAATCCAGCCCACCCGGGACATCGAATCCCAAAGCTGTTGCTTCAAAAATTCGAGGCATTCAACGCCGACCATCGTGCCGCTTACGATGGCTTGACTCACATCCCCAACGGACTTTACTTTGTCAACGGGTGCCCTGGCTCAGGAAAAACCGAGTGGAACATGGTCCTGTCAGCTCTCGTCCAAAGCAAGCGACGTCCCGGGAGCAAGAAACGACACAGCCCAATTCTTTTCGTCGTCGACCTCAACAAGACTGTGGACGACGCCGCCGATCGATACTTCAACCTCTGCAAAGCAGCAGGCCTCAAGCTGCGAATTGTGCGGATGCATGGCTGGCCGTACGAGATGAGAAATAGCAGCAAGCTGAACGGCTCTTTGTCCAAAGCGAGCGATAAGAGCAGCCAAGACGAACTCGACTTCACCAGGAAGTTTTTGACCACAGGGAGCGTTGCCAAGCACACAGGGCTGCAGAGGAATGCCGACAAGGCGCCAACTCTTGACGAAGCAGCGTGGGAATACTACGAAAAGCACAAACACGACTGTTTCTTCACACTGAAGCGGGTCTTGGCGAGTATGGAAGCTGGGGAGGTTCTGACTACAGAGAATTAGAAAGCTCTCAGAAGTCAGGTGTCCTTGCTCTACCGCGCAGTCCTGGCCCAGACCGACTTCATTGCCACGACTCCCGTTGCAGCCTACGGAAGCTTCTCTAAGCTGTTTCGCCCCGACATTGTGTTCATCGACGAGGCACCCCATGCGCGCGAGTTGACCACGCTGATCCCGCTCGCCTTTTTCGAACCGATTGCGTGGATCCTGACTGGTGATGTCAACCAGACTCGCCCATTTGTCAAGGGTGGCGACAGGCGAGACACGGAGAGGCTCGGGTTGGTCTTCAACCCTCATGCTGATCAACTTCGGATGAGTCTGATGGCGCGAGCCGCCCTTGTTGGTGCCATCAACGGCAAGCTGCTCGTGAATAAGCGGTCACACGGGAACCTCCACGGGCTTCCGTCAATGATGTTCTACGGTGGACAAATGTCTTCTGGTTGGAACGAAACGCAGCGATACCCGCCTAGCGTTTTACACTTGAAGAAATATCTGCAAGACCTCGGCGGCGTTTCGAGTATGAATGAGAACCGAGCCGTCATTCGACTGAAGGAAAGCTGTGAGGAATCACATCTGAGCAGCTTTTGGAACCCGGTCCACCACAAATGGATTCTGCAACAGGCGCGGAAGCTGTTGACTGACGAGGGATTCCGCAACATGGACGATTGTCAGAAGCCAGGGACCATCATGATACAGACGCCGTACAGTACCTCGGAGCGGTTCTACCTGACTGAGGTCCGACAATGGCCTGAGGATTGGCAGAGGCGGGTGCGTGTCATGACAGTGGACAAGGCGCAGGGAAACCAGGCTGATGTGGTGTTCTTGGACATGGTCCGAACAACCAAGGCTGGATTCATGAATGAGGCTCAACGATTGAACGTGGCCATCACTCGCGCGCGCCAGGCCGAGGTAATTGTGATGCACTACCAGATGACTTGGAGACGCAGTCACGGAAGACTTGTTCGAGCCGAGTACACGTCGCAAATTTGGGATGATGCGATGAGGAACAACCGGGTATTTGAGCTCTGAGGAACGGAGAGAAGGGAATTGCATTGTCGTCAACGGGGCGGCAACAGGACATATATCGAGCCGACAAGCAGAGGTTGGCGATTCTTGGCAGCCGAGGCTTTGGGTTTGGACAGATGTGATCAGTTCAGAAATACCTGCCTACTGAAAAGGCATGAAGGAAAGCAACAATAGCAGATGTACCAAGTCTTACGGATATTTGTCCTTGGAGGAAGTAATTACGTCGAGGGCAGCCGAGGAAATGAATGAAACGTTGTCTTAATGAATATTCGTACTTCGTATTGAGTGACGGACCAGGTACAGATGAGACGAGACGGACAAGTACCATGCTAGTAGAGAGGATGCTTGTCTGTCACTCGACGGATTAGTATTACGAAGACTCGGTGAGAGCCGGACTGTGTTTCGTCTTTGCAGCGTGTTTCCTCTGATCTGGACAAGTTGTGACGCGAGCCGTCAGTTTGGAGCGAATAGGTAATAACGGCGCGGATCCCGACGGGTCCGTTACGAGTCGAGGCCCGGGGGAGGAAAAAAAAGGGACTTTGGTATTTTAGAGGCTGGAGAAGGGGTGGCCATAGCTTTATGAGGTGGGAGTCGCATGTCGCGTAAGAGAGCAGGCCCTTTTGTTATGCGAGGAATTGGGAGGTGGCGAGGACGGGACGAGTGGGAGTTGAGGGAGGAATACGGGTTGAGATGGACAGCTAGACTACTGTATGTAGTGTACAGTGCCTAGCAGTTGGTAAAGTGACGGCGAATAGGTAAGGTAGTGAGTGCTCCTTGGGATCCCCCGCGCGGGCGATGCTGACGATACGAATACTTCGCATGTCCTTGTGTGTTTCTTGCCCTCCGACACAGTTTCCCCCCCCGTCTTGGCTCTTGGGCTTGGCTTCCCATTTTGCCACCCACCACTAACTGTAAGGCTGGCGAATGGAAGGATTTCCGACGCATGTCTCGGGTGGTAGATAAGCGGCATTTAAACTGAGTTCCCTCCTTTCGGCCTTTTCTTCTTTTCGTTCTTTCCATAAGTACCTGCCCGCTGGAGAGCATGCACGGCACCTTTGGACTCGTCTTGGCGGCGACGGGCGAGGACGCAGGCGCGGAAGGTCCGGCTTCAACAGCGTGCAGGTGGCAGTTGAAGAGCTGTACGAAGTACTCCGTACATGGCAGGAAAAGCGAAAAGCGGCAAATGGGTTGGTTACACGAGAAAGGGCCGCTGGAGAGTGGCTTATCTGCATCCTTCAGCAACAACAAAGCCAGAGAGTGGCTATCGGCATGTCTTTGCCCACCTCATCCATTGTTCCACGGTTCACATCACATGCCTGCAGCAAAAGAGCGGCGGCCCCCAATCCGACCTTGGGCTCCTTGGGAAACAAAGCTCCTCCTCCCCTGTCTGCGCCTAGAAATCTTCAACGCGTCCGAGCTTTCTCGACGTCGTGCAGCAAGCAGCCGGTGGCTTAGACCTTGTAGACCGTCGGCAGCAGAAGCGGGGATCGAGGGAAGCTGACGTTGCCGTCGCCAATCACCAATTGGAGCTCGCGTTTGGGGAGAAGGGCGGCATGTTTCAACGGCCGGTTTGGCTATTTCATCGATGTCCTCGTTCCGGCGAAGAGAGGCGATTCGTGTTGATTTGAAAGGCGGGAGTGGTGGTGGTGATGATGATGATGATGATGATGCATCTCACATGCCGCTACCCTACCTGGGCTGACTGGAGTGAAGATGAATCAAATCCACGATCCTTTTGCCGGTGAGGCTGAAGATGCAGGCATTGGCCGGTGGTGCTGGTCTGGACTGGACTGCGAGCGGAGCAAGGGTGAGCCACGACCATATTTAGACCATGAGGCAATAGATGCTGGGTCGTCGTACGCACCTAGCGGCAGCATTGTGCGAGTCCATGTGCCCTGGACTGATTTGACGATGCTGTTGGACGCCGATGGATTGTAGCTGTAGAATAAGCTCCGGATGGACCTGTGGCTCTCTCTGTTTCTCTCTCCGCCTCTTCTCTCTCTCTCCATCTCTCGCTTCCTCGTCTCCCTCCACCAACCAACCACCAACCAGCCTCTGAAAAAGTGTCCCGTCAGCCCAACCCCGAACCAAGCCCCGGGTTTCCCTTTTCCTCGTCCCATGCGCCTTCTGCTCTCAGCTCACACACCCTTTGCCATGATGCGATGACTTTGTGAATCAATCCCCATCTTTTTTAGTTTTTCTTTCCTTCCCCCTTCCCAGCCGTCCTCAGTCTTGATCATTCCGTCCAATTTCTCCGGGAGAAGGCGCGTCTCATCTTGCCCTCGCTCCCTAGCGAACGGGCCTCCATTCATATTCCCATCCTCCCCAATCCTAGTCAACGGCGGCGGCCTCCCAATACCTACCCAAACCAAACCAGGCAAATCCAACAGCTCCAAGCCCAAGCCCTCCAACTGTCTCAGTCCGCGCCGCGCCCGCCCGTCCGCCCCGCCCCCCCCAAAGCCGACAGCACATCCGGCCCCAAAGACACCTCCCGAATCGAAGCCGTGCCGCCATCGCTCGCAACCCATCTTCTCCAACCAGCCGTCGCTGGTCACGGCCTCTCCCTCTCCCTCCGAGCGACACGCGCCTCGACCTCCTGCTTGGTGGGATTGACCCGACGAACCCCCAACGCCCACTGATTCTTGATCACGAACGAAGGAGGAAGAAGCACTGCCGTCATGGACGTCGCTCCCAGGGCCAACTTGGCCAAGCGCCAACTGAGCAAAGGCGGCATCGCCGGCGTTGCTGTGGGTGTCTGCGTCGCTGTTGCCCTCGTCCTCATCTGCCTCTATCCCGTGGTCATCCGCCGAATCATCCGACGACGACGCCAACAGCGACGCGACAAGGAGAAGCAAGATGCCGAGGCTGCACAGGTCCCTTCCCCGGGCCAGTCTGCGGGAACAGACCACGAACGCCGAGTGTCTTCACAGGATTCCTTCAAGCCGAGCGAGGATATGACAAGAGGAGTCATCGACACCTCCTCCGTCAAGGACCTAGCATGGACTCCCGTCGATGGACTTGGTCGCTCTGAGAGCCAGAGACTCGCCGAGGTGCCTCGTTCTGTTCCCATCGACACCAATGTGCCGCCACGGTTTACGCAACCCATACGCTCCGAATCACAGCTGACGGCTTTCACTGGCTTCGAAGAAGAGTTTGTGCCCGCCTCGACGGTAGACACCCGCAATGGCACTTTGAACGGCACCAGCGCCGATTACTACAATCCACACATTCCCGACTCGGCCTTTAATATGCCGGATGAGCCCCCGTCGCATCCCGATCCCAAACGGTCGCTGTCCCGCGGGAGCTCTCTACATCACAACCTCAAACAAATGTTCAGCAGGAAGAGCACCCGTGATCAGACTTCGCCGACGTCCCCGACCTTTGCCGACAGCTTTGATTTCAACTCTAGGAACTTCTCTTCTGGGCAAGATGCTCCTCTTCAGCGTATCATAACTGCCGAAGTGACGACTGAGTCCCCGACAGAGATGCACCCCCCAGCGTCTGATATGCTTCCCCCGTCTCAACCTCAAGCTCTGGGGTCTCCCATAAACCTCCCGGCCAAGCAAGACGGCGACACGACGCAACACGTTCAGACCCCTCCCGAATCGCCTCCCCCGTTCAGGATCACATCTTCGGCATCCCCGCCGACTAACCCCGCCCCTGGAACCGTTAACCCCATGGATATCATGCCGGCGATGACGCAGACTGAGATGTCACATCGGACAGAACACCAGCTTTACATGTCTTACACCCAGTCCTCTCCTACCACTCTCCCACCCTCCGACCAGCCTCTCCCAGAGGTTCCAACCGACTCTCCATCGCCCTTCACCCTTCCTCCGAACTTGCCCGTAGCCACTCCCATCATCCAAACACCCACCCCTACGCAAGAGTATGGATCTTTTAAACGGGAACCTCTTGACGAAACAGACATTGTCATGTTGGACATCCCATCGCGTAACCACCTGACGCCCGCCCCTGAACGCGATTCCCGACACCCTAGTTATCAATCGGATGTGTCGACACCCTTCCCAGGACCGGCTTCCACCAATGCCTCAACTCTCAACACTCCCGCGACCCAACTAGATACGCCTTCTCCCAACTCTGAGGCAACGTCCGACTATACGCACAGTATATCGCCGAGCAACGGCAGCAACCTGTCCCCTCGGACCGGAGGCTTCCCGTGCAATGAGCCTGGTTGCGGCCAGGTGTTCGACCAGCCTCACAAGCTCAAGTAGGTTCCAATCAGCATTGAAGCGCCTCGAGAGATATTAACGAGCTACAGACATCACCAGCGTTACCATACCAAGGAACACAAGTGCCCCTATCCTAATTGTGGAAAGGGATTTGGAACGAAAACCCATCTCCAACGACACATCAACGACCGGCACGAAAAGAAGAAGAAATTTCACTGTGCTTACCCCGATTGTGACTATTCGAGGCAAGGAGGGAAGGGTTTTCCTCGAAAGGACAACTGGAAACGCCACATGACCAAGATTCACAACTTGAATCAACAAGATCTACCTGAGCCCGAAGAGGTGGACTCGGAGATGGCGGGCGTGTGACAGTCACAGTGGTCGTCGGGGCTTGCGCCCATGATGAAGTGAAGTTATTGTTTGTCTGTGTCTCGGTGTCGAGGGGTCGAACCGACCGTATTGTCGGGTTTCCTGACGTATATTTGTTTCTTTTTGTTTTTGAGCGAAGCACCACTCTCTCGTTTTTAGCAACACATCCAGCGGACAACAAGGGAACCACCCATGGGAATTCAAAAGTCCGTCAACGGACGGGAAGGAATTGTAAGGCGTTCTGGGCTTTTCGAGAAGGGCGGCTCGTCGTTGGGATGAACCGGGCGTATTCATCCTCTGGGTATCGTATTGAATAGCGTCTATAACCGAGCGAGATGAATACGGAATAAAAAGAAGACTCCAAACACCATGTTCCCTACCTTTTTCTTTGTCTAGTTGAGTTGTCGTAAATGTTGCCCTTTGTCCCTAGCCCTCAGCTCAGTTCCTGGACAAGTTTCCGTACCAGTTTCACTTGCGCCTCGACGGTTAACCGCTTCTCATCCGTCTCAGACACGGCGCGTCCCACGGCGATGACGGTCCTGGGGTTCTCGCTATTCACCCAGAACTTGCCGTTCCTCCCCGTGGCCGTCTCGAACTGGAGCCCGGCCTTACCGAGCTCCTCGAGCACGACGACCTTTCCGTCGACGACGCTCTTGGGCATCATGAGGCGGCGGGCCATGCCGAGCGAGACGGGGAAGAGCATGCCGCCGGCGAGGGGACCGAGCCCATCGGAGCGGCCCGTCGAGGACGAGACGCACTCGAGCTCCGGGTCCATGTGCTTGTTGGCGGCGGCGACGCGGGCGTAGACGAGGGCGCCGGGGCCGAGCATGGGGCGCGTCTTCTTGGTGGCGCCCTCGAAGGACAGCTGCGGGAGGAGGGCGGACGTGGTGTGGTCGGAGAGGGTGACGAAGAAGACTTCGGCGGCGGAGTGGTGGACGGTGCCGATGACGAGTTCGCCGGCTCGGGGTTGGTACTGCGAGGGTTTCGGGTCAATGGGGGGGGGAGACGTATAGCGGTAAAGAAGGGGGACGGGCGCCTACTCGTCCGTGGGCATTCTCGACTCGAATGGCATTCTTGTGATGTTCGGCGACCAGCTGCCCGGCGATGGTGGGGACGAGCTGGCTGGGCGGCACGTGTCGCAGGCCGGGACCGAGACGGAGGCGCTTCTTGGGGTGGGAGGGGACGAGGGAGGGGTCGATTGCGTCGCCGGGGAGGACGAAGACGGGGTCGGAGGCCATGGCGAGTTGTTGGCGGGGGGGTGGTTGTCGGGCTGAGGTGCGGTTGGTGTAAGAAGCGATGAGGCTCGTAGTTTGGACTTTTTGTCTTGAAAATGCAATGTAGTATGGAGTGGAGGAGCTGGATCATTGGTGGGGAAGAGGTACGTACCGCGCGAAAGCTAGAAACAACGGTGCCGCTTTTTGCACAGGGCGCCAGCGATATTGGGGGGTTTGCGACGAATTGGTGTACCAGGACTGGCAAGTCGACTAGGCCGCTTTTGTCAAATTCACTGTGCCCACTCCGAATGGCGAAAAACCCATCATCCAAATTTTTGGTGATCCAGCGAAAAAAACTACCCCACCACTGCCACCGCGCCCATCCTCCGAACAAATCCTCCCCCCCCTCCAAAATTTCACTCTGCAAATCCTCTCTCTCTCTTCTCCCCGATCTTCGCAAGACCCCGTGGGCTTCCCGGCTTTTATAATCTCCCGTCTTCCTTCTCTTCGTATAATTCATCCTCCCTTCAACACCGGTCCCCATGAGTGACAACGCCGGCGCCGCGGGGCCTGAGCCCGGCAACCGAGTCGCCATCGGCATCACCTTTGGCAATGCCAACAGTTCCATTGCCTTTACCGTTGACGACAAGGCCGAGGTCATTGCCAACGAGGACGGCGGTAGGTCTTGAGTCTTTCTTTTTAAATCTTCTTCTAGCCATCGGCGCAGGAGACTGCAGAAGAGCAAATCGAAAAGAGAACTGGAAGCTAATAATTCTTCACCCACTAGATCGTCAAATTCCCACGGTTCTCTCCTACGTCGACGGCGACGAGTACTATGGCGGCCAGGCCAAGGCCTTCCTCGTCCGCAACCCGTCCAACACCATTGCCAACTTCCGGGACTTTCTTGGTCAAGAGTACGCCCGTCTCTGTCGACGCGACGCCCCAGAGACCACACCCAGGCTAACCGACGCCCGCACAGGTTCAAGTCCATCGACCCTACCCACAACCACGCTTCCTCTCATCCCCAGGACGTCGACGGCGCCGTCTCCTTTTCCGTAAAAGACAAGGCTGAGGAGGAGGCGGAGCCCTCCGTCCTGCCCGTCTCCGAGGTCGCCACTCGATACCTTCGCCGCCTCGTCGGTTCCGCCTCCGACTACCTGGGCAAGAAGGTCACCTCGGCCGTCATCACCGTTCCCACAAACTTCACCGAGAAGCAGCGCGAGGCCCTCATCAAGGCCGCCAACGCCGCCGACCTCGAGGTCCTCCAGCTCATCGCCGACCCCGTCGCCGCCGTGCTCGCCTACGACGCCCGCCCCGAGGCCGTTGTGCAGGACAAGATCATCGTCGTCGCCGACCTGGGCGGCACCCGCTCTGATGTCGCCGTCGTTGCCTCGCGAGGCGGCATGTACACCATCCTCGCCACCGCCCACGACTACGAGTTCGCCGGCACCCACCTCGACGAGGCCCTGATGGAGTACTTTGCCAAGGAGTTCCAGAAGAAGCACAGCGTCGACCCCCGGAGCAACGCCCGCAGTCTCGCCAAGCTCCGTCTCGAGTCCGAGGCCACCAAGCGAACGCTCAGCCTGGGCACCAACGCCCAGTTCAGCGTCGAGAGCCTGGCGGACGGCTTCGACTTCTCCGCCACCATCAACAAGATGCGATACGAAATGGTCGGCCGCAAGGTGTTTGAGGGCTTCAACCGCCTGGTCGAGAGCGTGGTCAAGAAGGCCGACCTGGACGTGCTCGACATTGACGAGGTCATCCTGTGCGGCGGCACCGCCCACACCCCCCGCATCGCCAACAACCTCCGCAACGTCTTCCCCGAGACCACCAACATCCTGGCCCCCGCCACCAGCACCGCCGCCATCAACCCCTCGGAGCTCCAGGTCCGCGGCGCCGCTCTCCAGGCTTCCCTGGTCCAGGAGTACGAGGCGGCCGACGTCGAGCAGTCGACCCACCCCGCCGTCACCACGCTCAAGCACATCTCCAACGCCGTCGGCGTCATCACCGTCGGCGCCGACGGCGAGGAGACGTTCACCCCCGTCATGCCCTCGGAGACGGCCGTCCCCGCCCGCCGCACCATCCAGATCCCCGCCCCCAAGCAGGGCGGCGACGTCCTGATCAAGGTGGTCGAGGGCGGCACCCACATCAAGGTGACCAAGCCCGAGCCCAAGTCCAAGAACGCCACGGTCGAGGACGCCGACTCGGACGATTCCGACTTTGACTCGGACGAGGAAGAGGAGGAGACGCGCGAAAAGATCTGGAAGGTCGGCAGCCCCCTCGCTGAGGCCGCCATCAAGGGCATCAAGGCCGGCGGCAAGGTCGAGGTGGTGATTAACGTCCAAGCCGACCTGGGCGTCACCATTACGGCCCGGGAAGTGGGCGGCAAGGGAGGCGTGCGAGGAAACCTCAAGGGCCAGTAAGTTCAAAAAAAGCTTGGCCAAAGGGGCGACGGGAAGAATTTGATTCCTATCTGGAAAGAAGGGGGGGAAGCAACGGGATTTTGCGTCGGTGATCTTACAAAAAAGAGGGAAGCACAAAAAGTCACGGGTCATGTAGAGGCGCGATAGATTGGGGGTTCCGAAATGTTTAGGGACGTCCTGGGATGGCACGAATGATAGAATCCAATATTCAAACTTTTTACATATCAAAGGCAGAAGCGGCATGTGGGCTTGTGTCGATGAAGTTGGATCAAGTACTAATGTACGTATGCTTGCGATGTGCAGTAAATAGAGTACTGGTAGCTCTTTTTCTTCATGAATGCTTTCGAGGAGGCATTGTTCTAATAATGCCCAACCTCTCGCCCGGGACAAGATGATGCTAGCAATGCCCCAACCGGACACGAGGACCCCGCCTTCTCTAAACGACGTCCAAGCCCATAGCGTCGCCGGGCATCTTCCAGGCGATGAGGTCGCCGCGGATGTCCAGCTCGGACACCTCGCGGGAGCGGCGCATGGCGACGTCGCGCATCTGGTCGCTGTCCAGCGTCATGGTGGACGTCAGGCTGGCCAGGCTGCGGACGTGGTCGAGCTCGTGGATGCGGACGTTTTTGCGGCCCGGAGGGTGGTGGTGGTGGTGGTGGTGGTTGGGGTGAAGGGCGCCGCCGTGGTGGCCGTGGGGGGTGACGGTGACGGTGGACACGCTCTTGTCGCTCGAGTTGCTGGGGGTGCGGCGGTGGGAGCGGATGGACGCCGACGAGGGGAGGGTGTGGTTGCTGGCGGCGACGTGGCCGGGCTGGAGGAGGTGGTTGTGGACGGGGTTGGCGGTGCCGGCGGCGAAGGCGATGCGGCGGCCGTCGCGGGGCCGGAGGGAGGCGCCCCCGTCGCGGGCGTCCGAGTCGTAGGCGGCGTCAAAGTCGTCGTCGTCGTCGTAGGCGGCGTCGGCGTCGGACTCGGGGGGGATCGACTCGGCGGGCTTGGTCCTCCAGCCGTTGCCGCCGTTGAAGATGTCCTCGACGCACTCGTCGGCGGGGAGCTCGCTGGGCTGGCGGCACCAGGCGGCGGCCAGGGTGCGGCGGTAGAGGTCCTGGAGCTCGGCGGCGTCGCGCGGCTTGGAGATGCTGGGCACGGCGGCTGCCGGCGACGTGTAAGTGGACAGACGGAAGATGGAGGCGGCGGAGGGCGACTTACGGCCGACGTCATCCTCGACGGACATGGACTCGGCCATGATGCCGCCGATGCCGCCAAAGACGGGGGCCGTCTTGAGGGCGGGGGCCACATAGCTGCGCTCGCCGTCGACCTGGATCATCAGGATGCCGATCTTGAGGGTGCTGTTGACCTTGCTCTCCTGCAGCAGGTAGCGGCGGATGATGCCGTCCTCGACCACGTCCGAGTCGCGGCTGGGCCGGGTCGGGCTGACGCCGACGCTGTTGCTCCGCTTGCGGCCGGGCGACGCCACGTCCTTGGTGAAGGCCTCGCTCTCCTCGACGTACTCGCTGAGGTTGAGGCGGACGAAGCCGAGGCTCATCTTCTCGGTGAGGGCGAACTCCTGGACGATCTCGAGCTCGAAGGGGCACTCGGCCAGGTTGTTGTTGCGGTCAATGGAGATGCGGATCGACGGAATCAGCGTCACGAAGCTGTAGTCGACGCGGTGGTTGGCAATGGGGCTCTTTGCCGTGCGCCCGCGGTGCTCGGCGTGCATGGAGCCGGTGAGGTGCCATTTCACCTGCGAGTGGCCGCTGACCAGGGGGACATTGTTGAGGTCGTAGATCTGGGCGGGAGTGAGACGCGAGGCTCGGTGAGAGGGGCCGAGTGTACGTGACATACCTTGAGGTGAAGCTCAAATTTAGGCTGGCCACGTCTTGTCAGTTCTGCTCGGATGAGATTGATGAGGAGGGGGAACCGGAGACTCACCTTTCGAGCCTTGCCAACTTGGGGTTTGAGAAAGTCCATGTTAGCCAAATGCAACGATATCCCCGACGAAGACATGATGGGCGTGGGATTGCCCCGATGTCAAGGGCTACTCTCTGGGAGCCGAGACCAAGCTCACTCGAGCGTCCAGATGCTTGTACTCGAACGCGGCGACGGGGTCAACGGGCAAAGACGGCATTGCATCCAGGCGGTCCGAGATGACGAGGCTGAAGAGAAGCACACGTTTTCGAACAAGGAAAACAAGGCTGACAAAGGGCGCGAGAAATGACTCGCGTCATCGATGATGGAGAGGTGGTGGGGATGGTTGGGATGGCTTACTCAATGAGGACATGCTGAGGTGACGGCGCTCTTCGCCAGGCCGGCGGCGCCAGTCCTAAAGGAGGCCACCGGCGATGCTCCGAGTCTTGCGTTTCCCTATCTTCGCAGGACGTCTAGAGGGCGGGCGGCGGAGAGGCCAACGGCGTGGTGGTGGTGGGTGAGGTGGTGCTTGAAGCCTCTCGGCGGTTCTCACCAGGAGGCGGGCTTGCTGGAGGGATGAAAAACAATCTTACGGTCTATAGGTGGTGTGATAGCAATGCGCAGCAGAATGAAGAGCTTTCCAGGTTATGCATGGCTAAACGTAGTCATGTTCATCAAGTCACCTTAGGTTACGAGGGAGTCTTCACCGACGGGACGGATGGGCCCTGTAACGAAGAGGCTCTGGTGGTTGAGGTCACTGTGGAGACTTGCAGGCCTCTTCCAACAGTGCAGACCACCTCAGGCAGGAAGCTGAAGCTGACTGCTCGAGCGGCGCCGGATCATCACCGACCCCGACCCCATCATCAGCTTCGAAACAACGGCGTAATGGAATGGATAGTCTACGGATACATAGGAGGGAGATCAATATGGCGACCGTCCTGGAACCCGAAACCAAAGAGACGGCGATGGGGTCTCGGGAGGATCTGGCTTGTGATGCATGTCAGAGAAAAAAACGTTTCCGAGTCTGCGATTGCGAAATAACGGCCTGGGGCACAGGCTGCATCAAGATACAGGCGGGGATAAATCATTCTCTCATGAGTCAATCTGAATTGAAGCCTCAACTTTCCACCTTTTGCGGAGGAGCAACGCCACACCTTTGTACCCCTGTCAGTTTACCTCAGGATACTTCATACACACCTGCAGGCTCAACACAGTCTCTAATCGGCTCGTGTATAAATGAGTTTTGAGCGGACATGGACAGGGAGCCTGAGCAAACACATTATAATACCAGTCGGACAAGGCAAACGGCCTGGTCAGTGTGGAAGGCCTCATTTTATGTACGCGTGGAAAAAGGAGGGGGTGCACAAACTTAACTTAAGCAAACCACCCGCGTTTGTTTTCCCGCCATCGCCATCTTCAATTTTTCTTCCGCTTCTTCCCTGTTCACACCCATTGGCAACCCACGACCGTCGACCGCCACCTCGTTTTTCTATTGGACTGCCATGCATGTCTTGTCCATTAGCACCTACAGCCTGCGTCGCAGCATGGCCCCTGCGGCCTAATTTCTGTCTTCTGCCGCGGTTTATTCTCGTCGGCAGGGCAATGGGATAATCCATGACAGTCCAGTCGACGGGTCGTGGCATATACGAACCGCCTTCATTTACTTCCGTATTCCACAGAGCAAACGCCGCTTCCGTCACATCGCAGTGGGAGACGAAGGGAGGAGTGACAATCACAAGCCAGCGAGAAAAAGGGAGGAGGAGATGCTCAGGTATGGAATCACAAAAGCTGAAAAGTGAAACCTGATGGAATGGCCTCGTGCGGGGGACTGCATAAGGACGCACCACTCGGATTGACGAGGGCCTCTTTGGAAAGAAGAGAAAAGAGAAAAGACGACCTCCTCGCCGATTCAAGGTTTCCTTGATCCCTGCGCAGCTCCCGGAAGAAGAGACGGCCACTCCAAACCTGGCGCATGTAATCGACCTTTTCATCTCCCGATTTAGCCACGACTATCTTACGCCTCCATGTCTCAGCGATGAAAAAAAAAAACGTCTGGCTTGCATCCACGCCCACGTCCAAGCCACCGAACCCGCCTCTCCTCCCGTGTCCTTGTTCTTGTTTACGTCGCCAGACTAGACATCTCTGAGTTGGGAAAAGGGTTGGACTGGCGGTTGACTGTTGCCTTGGGAGGGGGTCGGCATTCCAACGCGCCCACGGGCTCAGCCTGATCTAATGCACCCAACCGTCCCTCACCGCGTCCAACCTACCCCTCCCTCTCCACCGTATGTGAGACAGGCGACCTGGAACTGCCCGTGAGGACTAGCAAACCAAGCCCGGAGAGGTCGAGTCCTGCGTCGTGGTAAAAGGGCAGTGATCCCCTCGCCCAAACGCCCAGTCAGAGTCGATTTATACCCTTTTCACTTCCGCTGCTTCTTCGCGAGGCCCGTCTCTCCAGCCCTGCTGCTGTCCTCTCCGGTTCCTGGCCTCCCTGAAGCTGCCATGTGCGACTACTTTTACGTATGTCAAGGGGTCGAGCTCGTCGCTGCGAGGACTAACGAGACGCGTCCTCTCGCCCAACAGGTCGAGTTCCGGTGCAAGCACCACAACTGGCTGGTTCGAAGATGGTGTCCGCTGTACGAGATCAACCGGAAGCCCTGCAAGCCCAACTACCTCGATCGCTCAGAGTCCTGGTGAGTTTCTCTCGGCCGGCACCGGATCCCCGCCACCGACATGCTGTTTCGTTATTTAACAAGACATTCTGCCTCTTGAGCGTAGGGGCCACAGACTCTGCGGAAAGTGTCAACCTCTCAGCAAGTCGGCCGAGGTGGTGCGCCAGCACTTCCACCTGCCCATTGGCGACGAAGATGACGACTAGACGGGGGATGAAGGCTGTCGATCCTGATTGAGGCGAGTCACGAAGGGGGTTTTGTGCGTTTTCGTGACTCGGGGGGAGGTCTCACCGCTTCCCCTTCTCAAAACGGCCACTTACGAAGGGAGGAGTTTACGGCATTACGATAAAACAAGCGGCATTCTGGAGTCGGGCTTTTTTTTTTGTTGGGATTTTTGTTTCCTCTGCTGCGTGGCGCAGGGGGAAAGTCAGGCTTGACGGCATGGAAAACTCGGGATAGGTAAACGTTAGGGCATGGAGATATTCAGCATAGGCCAAGTGCGTGTTTCCTTGCACAAATTGGCGTCTCACTCGCATGTGTGTTGGCTTCGTGGACGTGTATCAGGGAAGTGTCTTTGTGGTCTCTCGACCAGGTCCCTTGAGGCGCAGTTCTCCGGGAGGAGGCAATCACGGGGACAGATGCTGCTGCTCCCAAGTCACGAGGGCTTGGAGGAACGTGTCATTTTGGAAGAAGCCGAGATTGGGAGCGGGCAATGTGTCCAGCTCCAATGCCGTGTTCGGTGAATTACCCCAAATGTAGGGGGAAGTTGGGGATATCACTTGGCAACGGCTGATTCGTAGGCCAGATGAAATCCAACAGATCCCACGGCATAAACACCAAAAAGCCACCAGAGCGAGATGTACAATTTACATGGACACGCTCAAATATATAGGTACGTACACATCATACATCTCGTCTCCTTGTTGAGGTTGTCGCAACGTTGATCCACGACTTAAGTTGTCCAGAATGCGGGGCGAATACCAGCTCCACCCTTCACCTCCGAGTCTTATCGATAAAGCTTCATTTTCTTGGTCATTTTGTCACTTCTCACTCCCGTTCGCAGCCTCCATCATTGGCAACGCGCCGCCGACATCCCTCCACTGCCAATCTCGCCATGGCTCTCGGGTCTGGGTCCGGAGACTCAACCAGCCAAGGCGACAACAAGCGAAAGGCCGCCGGCGATGCGAACCTCCAGAAGCGCCCCAAACTCGTCCACGCCGCTCGCGCCATTCCCGCACAGCCCGCCGACGCCGCCCTCAAAGATGGCGAGCTGGACCTCCAGGCCTTCCTGGCCGCTCACGAGTTCGAGATTAGATCCTTGGAGCAGAGCATGGCCACGTCAAAGGCCGTCGGCAGCAGTCGCGCGTTCCAGAAGGTGCCGCGCGGTTTGCGCCGTCGCACCGCCAGTCACAACCCCAAGCGGGTGCCCCGTCGATTGAGGGCGCGGGCGTGGAAAGAAATGGGAGACGACAAGACTCCGATTGTGGAGGCGAGGAAGCGGAAGCCGAGGACGACGAGGGGCCGGATACGCGCCGAAACCGCAAAGAAGCTGAAGATATTGGCCGCGAGGAAGCGCAGGCTCAGAGAAGCAAAGGCGAATGAAATGGGGACCGAAGGGGATGCTCCGAAGGATGCTGCCGTTGTAGGACGGAAGCCGAGGCCGAAGATTCGACGAAACGAACTCAACGAACCACCCACGCCCACGGCCAGATTCCGAACGCGACAACTCAATAAAACGTGGCTCCCGACTCATGTTTGGCACACAAAACGTTCCCGCATGACGGCCCCCAGCGATCCCCTCTGGCGGTTCGCGATTCCCTTGACGCCAAACGAGAAGCTCTACAGGCCGACACACCGTGCGCAAGGCGACAGGGGCGCCCTTGTGTGGGATACCTCATACATGAGCACCATTGGCTTATACGGCAACCCGGTGGGCATTGAGCGCGTGCTGAAGAAACTCGGCCTCGTGGAGGATTCATATTGGAACGAAAAGGGCCGCAAGTGGAGATTGGGCAGTCGATCTCGGACAGGTCTTTTGAGTCGAGCAAGAGATGGAGGAAGAAGGGATATTGGCCCGGCTACGGTGCAGTGGAATCCTGAGCCGTCTACGAGGGACACGAGTCGAGATCCCAAGAGGACCCAAAGACAGGTCTTTCTTCGAATCCACCCCTCGGCGTTCCTCGAGATCTTTATTGAGCTGCTTCGGCTCGTCAAGATGGAGTCTCCGCGGCTCTACATTGAAGACTTGCGCTTTGAGATTGGCAGCATTGAACTCACAGGTCCGGCATCGACCGAAGCCCTGATGTCGGTCTTGAGACCGTACCCAAGCAGAGAAAGCGCCAAAACCAATCATGCAGAGCTGTTTGAGTCGCTGTTGGGGCTGACCAACGCGGCCTCGCTCCCTGCCGGTGCTGTCCTCGGTTTCTCGGTTCAAGATGCTCGACTACGGTATCCTCCAAGGCGACTTGAGATCAGTGATGACGCGGACGCGCAGATTAGCCTGTTGGAAAACATTGCAGAATGGCCGGCAGAGGACAATCTGGAGCCGTTTGACCTATTTGATCGAAATGCGAGGGGGAAGGCGTCAAGTCTACCATCCCAAAAGTCCATCAATAAACGGAGGACGGAAAAGGCCCCCGGCACTCCTTTGAAGCCGGCCCCATCCGATCCTCCCATCCCTGTTATACTAACCGCCACCCGCTCCGGGACCGGGACGCAGACCCAAGGAAACTGGACTCTCCTGGCCCCATGGAAGTGCATCTTGCCCATCTGGCACAGCCTCGTCCACGTCCCGCTGACGTCGGGAGGCAACCCCAGGTTTGCGGGCTTGAACCAGGCCCGCCAAGTGGCCTTTGAGCGCGGGCTGCCCTGGTTCCCTGGCGACTTTGTCGGGACGGACGCCGGGGTGAGTTGGGAGGTGGGGGAGAGGAAGAGGCGGAGGACGGCGTGGGAGAGACGGCCTCGGAGCAAACGAGTCGAGTGGGAGTCGCTCGACCTCGGGGCCGGGAGACGCGGCGAAGTCGGCGACGGGCATGCCAATGACTTTGAGGTCTTGTTTGGGCTCGAGCCTTCGCGGCCGGAAACGCCGCCCGAGTCGGTCGAGAGCGACGGCGATGCCATGGACGTTGATGAAGCCGAATCGGCCTCGACAGAAGGGAGCCTCACGCCGTCCATGACGCTCAACCACGTCTCCAAGGACTCCTTCCACAACCGCCTGCTCCCCCTCTTCCCTCAACCTCGACCGCCACCTCCCTCCAACGCCATCCTCCACGTCCGAATCTCCGTCCTCGGCCGCGGCGTCGTCACCTCGTGCGCCCGCATCTACCGCCTTCCCGACACTCCCCCCGTCCCACTCCCGGCCTCGAGCGCCGAAGTCCCGGCCACGATCCCCCCCGAGGCCTCCTGGCCGGACAGCTCGCTCCCCCGCGACCTCCGCGCCCAGTGGCTCGCCCGCGTCCCCTCGGCCAACCCGGCCGGGAACAAGTCCCGGAGGGGTCCCAAGGCGTTCGACCTCGAGAGCCTCAAGCGGCGCATCGCGCTGGAGCTCATCGCCGAGCCGGGCGAGGGGGCTTCGCCGGCCAACCAGCTCGACGTCGGCGGGCACCCGCTCGTCCCCGACGCCGAGGACCTGGTCGGGTTCGTGACGACGGGGGCCTTTTGCCTCGCCGAGGGCAGCGGCGCGGCCATGGGGTGCGTCGCGGTGGAAAAGGTGATTGGCGATGTGAGGGGGGTTGGAAAGGAGGGGAGGTTGTGCATCGTGCGCAACGCTGGGGAGAACGTGGGGTGGATTGCACGGTGGGAGGCGATATAACCACCTCTCCTTGACGAGAACCAGGCAGGCAGCCTGGTTTGATCTACGGCACTAGGACGAGTAGGTACCTAGCACTGCCTTGCAACTGCAGTTCGACTGGGCCGACGTCAGGATATGGTCATGACGGCACTGACCATGAGGAGGTGAAAGGCGTCGTTGACATGACCCCGTTCACCACGAGTATATATAGCCTCACGAGGCGGCATTGTCGACTGAAAGAGACTCGACTAGAATATAATTGCTTCATCTACATTCTCCTGTGATTATCATTTATATATCTAACATATGCACATCACATCATGACGGCAGAAACACCAGAATCCATCACGGGCGGCTGTCTCTGCGGCGCCATCCGATACAAAATCACGTTTCCTCCCGACCACTCGTTCGAAACCGAAGTAGGTCTCTTCCTCATTCCTCCCTCCCCCCTCAAACCTCCCCCCTCAAACCTAACACGTCCAAAGTGCGTGACCTGCCAATGCTCCCAATGCCGCCGCAGCACCGGCTCCCTCGTCGCGCGCCTCCACGGCGTCCCGGCCTCGTGCCTGACGTACACGTCGCCCAGCACGTCGACGCTCAAGACGTACCGCGCCACGGCCCCCTGCGAGCGCGGCTTCTGCTCCGGCTGCGGCAGCTTCCTCTTCTGGCGCGACGAGGGGCGGGCGGACGGGCAGCGCGTCTCCGTGGCCGTGGGCACGTTTGACAAGGACGCGCTCCGGCGCTGGGGCGGGGCCGTGGCCGTCGCGAGGACCCATCTCTGGTGCGAGGACGAGATCGTGGGTGTGACGGATCGGCTGCAGGGGGTCAGGTGGAAGCTGGGTCGCGAGGGGGAGGGGGCCGAGAGGATGGACTAGGACAAGGCATAACTTTGCTTCTAGGGCAATCTTCTATCCTAGGTCGATCCCCCCATTCCAAATCAGAAAAGCAGACACGACTTCTTCAGTTGTATAAGCAGATTGCACATCCGTGAGCTGGTATCGAAAAGCCCTCTTCCAACGCCGACCGTCATTACAAAACTCGGTCCGAATTCCCCGTCTCGGAAACCGGTCAAAGAGCCAAAGGGTTCCCTTTCCCCTTTCCTTATAAACGCCGTCATGTGCCTGGGGACGTGAAAAAGCACACAAGCAAAAACAAAAACAAAAAAAAGTCCGTCTACAGAGTCGCTCAATCCTCTTCGCTAATCTCGCTCTCGTCGCCGGGGTCGACTTCGGGCTCGACGCTGTTCTCGAGGTCCTCGAAGGCCATCTCCACTTCCTTTGCAAAATCGTCTTCCAGTTCGTCCGCGACGTCTGCCTCGGGCCTGGGCTGCTGGTGTTGCGGTTGCGGGAACGGCAAGTGGTTGGTCTGCATGGCGGCGCCCGAGAAGACGTCCTCCATCTTGCTGTCGTCGTCGTCGTCGTCGTCCCCTTCCGATTCGCGATTGTTCATAAATTCGTCAAACCGGACCGAGGTAAAGGCCGGGGAGAAGTCAGTCTTGGACGCCACCTTTGCGGGGTCGCCGTCGGGATACTCGACGAGCAGGCCACCGTCGTCGTCGTCGTCGTCGTCGTAGTCGAACTCGTCGCCCTTGGGTTTCTCCTTTGCCTTGTCCCTGCTCGCCTCCTTTTGCTTCTGCTTTTCCGTTTCCCTCTTCTTCTCCATGTCCTGCGGCGGCAATCCCACGGGCAGGGCAAGGCTGATGGGTTTGGCGGGCGCCTTGGGCTCGGGCTTCCTGCGCTGGGTCGGCAACTCCTTCTTCTTGTTGGGGAGGACGGGCTTGGCGCGAGGCTTGGGGGGCGGTTTCAAGGGGCCAGATTTCGCGGGCGCGGGCTTGGTGGCCTTGGGGGCGGGCTTGGGCGTGCTGTCGATGTGAGGGTGCTGGCGGCGGAGGCTCTCGGGGTCGGAGTTGCCGGGCAGGCGAGTGACGTTCATGTTGAAGGTGGAATCGACCTTGTCGAGCACGAAGGCCTGCTTGGCAGGGCTGAAGTACAAGACATATTTCTTCTCGTCGGCGTGTCTGGGCCCGCCAAAGGCAAACTTCTGGCCGTTGTCCGTGTAGGTGAGGTCGTATGAGGATGTTTTGCCGGGCGTGGACGGTCTTAGGCGGGCCGAGCTCGGCGCGGAGGCGGACGAGAGGGCGGGTTTGTGGTTGTCTAGAAGAGAGGCAAGGTTAGCGCGTGGAAGAGGGCGACACGAGGCGAGGTGAGGGCGTACACTGGATGGCGGTGAAGACCTCGTTGACCGTCTTGCCTCGCAGGCTGTCGCCGAGGATGACGGGGTATTTGCCCGTCTTGGTCGGGTCGATCAGCCCAGCCATGGCGAAGGGAGAATGCGCGGATTAGGCGAGCGAGGGGACGAGAGAGCAAGGCGTAGACTGGAGGGTTCTGGGGTATCCAAGAGGAAGCAACCAAAAGTCGGGTCCAAACAGGTGTCTCGAGATGTTGTGGTGGTGGCGGTGGTGCTTGTTGTTGTTGTTGAGGGAGAGGAGACGAGTCTGGAGCGATCAACGCGGGCGAACTGGGGCGTTCCGCAGGGGGGGGGGCGGAGCTTTCCAGAGGATGGATGGAACCTTGATGCCAACTGAGGCGCTAAACTCCAGGGACTTGTAAACTCCAACCTTACTCTATCCAACGGCCGCGCTAGAAGCTCGACGACGACGACGACGACGACGGTTTGTTGGGCGGGAAGTTTCTTTTCCTTTTCTTCTTCTGCGTGGTGGTGTACAGAGTACGGAGCAGAGCTATCATTTATTGCTACGTCGACTGACGGGGCGGGGAGCTGGGCACGACGCTACAAAGGGAAGAGGGCATTGTTGGGCGAACAAGAGAACAGGCAGGGCGTTGAAAGAGAGGCGTTTGCCAATGGACAATGATTCCCGGAGTCAGCGTCAGCCGTGATTCCTCGTCCCGCCGTGGGACAAGCAACGTAATGGAATGATTCCTCGACGGGCGAGCAGGCGGGACGTAGGTACCCGGTGAATGGTGTCACTGGGTAAGGTAGGGCGGACGGGGAGAGAGGCTCTGCTTCCTCTCTGCTTCTTTGTCTAGTATTCCCTGCAGTCCTTCGCACTCGGCATAGCCCCGGGCGGTGCGCGAGCCAACGTCAGCTCGTGATGAAAGGCGCCGACGAGCCTAGATGAAGCCGCTACTTCTTACCTGGATTCTTCCTCTTTCGTCTCCATCTTGTCCGACGACCAGATGACAGGGCTGATCCGATGCCTTTTCTTGGCGGTACGACAACCACGGCTCACATGGGTAGGCAATAAGGCTTCCATCCATTTCGGGTCATGACGCATTACTATCATGCCGGAGTCATTCACTATATTTGCATATGCTCCAAGAGCGCTATGAGGTCTCCATTGCCGGTCGCAGGGCATCCTGGTCCGTCGAGTATCATCACTTTGGGGACGACGTGGAAGAAAGGAAACGGATCCTACCCTACAACAAACGAGTCACTCGTAGTGTCATGGCATTGCAGGAAGAATATACCCATCCAGCAATGAAGAAGACTATTTTGGTAAACAAGTCCAGTCGGCGAGAGCATGACCCTCAGCGTCGCCATGTCGATATCTATATGACATCACTCATGTACCGGTACTAAGTGTTGGATGTTGACATGGTGACCCAACATCACTCCTGTCGTATAACTGGCCAAGTCGGACTCTGAATTGCACTCGATGCGCTCCTCGCCAACCGTCATTCACATTCAAGATGGGGCTCGCCCACATTCGCAACAAACGCGTCGACTCGCCCTCGTCGCAATCTCGGAGGATGCCACAGGACTGGGGGAAAAAAGCTGACGACACCAAGACACCGAAACCCCAGTGTCCGGGGGAGCGTCTGGCACGGAACTCGATGGGGGGAATGGTGTAGATGGGCCGTTCATCTCAGAGAGACACGCACTTGCACTCGCGGGAAATGTCCATCGAAATCTCGGTTGCGGCCGTCGTCACCAACCGCCCCGGCCTATTCGTAGACTGCTCGGGACGATGCGATTCCGACATGGTGAAGATGGCGATCTTCCCGGAGAGTCAAATCTTAGTTGACGGGTGAGCGGGAAACGCCCAAGACAAAATGCAGTTCTCTCTCGACTCGGTCGGCCCGGTCCTCTTCCGTCCCTCTTCCGTCCCTCGGCCTTTGGCGACCCGACAATCTGGACGAGTGTCGATCCAAATCCGACCTCGGTCTCACCTGAATCTTGCTAAGCGAAGCCACAACAACATGTCCCCCTGGTGTCTCGAGACAGGTCCGAGACAACAAGCCTCACCTACCAAAGGGGCAATGCGTACGAATACACGCGGCAACCGAGAAAGAAGAGCCACCAGATCAAGTCCAAGTCGCGTTCCGCGATTGCGGGCGCGGCGGCGGTGGTGGCACAGAGACGGGAAATGCTCGTCGACGCGGATCCGGGGGCGTGTGTGTGTGTGTGTGTGTGTGCCAAACAAACAACCGACCCGAGGGGAGGGGGACGATTGTGATTGGAGAGAGAAAGCATTCGCAGCAAATTACCTGACATTGATGGGCCTCCCTCGGGCTGTCCGAGACATGCATATCCGACGTGTTGGACGGCGGTGAGCACCTCTGGGCTTCATTACACATTGCTCGCCGTCACCCAAAGATTTCGTTCCCACTCTCATCCGGCGCCAAACCCGCAGAAACCGGACAGCCTCAACTCAGCTGCGGCCGAAAGTTTGCCAATGGCGCGGGGGGTGCTAGCGGCGAGAAGGACGGAGAGGACTGGGGCCGCTAGAGGAGGGGATCGGCAGTTGGCAGTTTGTTTGTTTGCTTTCGAACCGATGTCATTCTTTCTTGTGCTCACCGTCATGGATGTCGCTGTTGTCAATGTCTCATGTGTTGGAGCAAGGCGAAGCGTCTAACGTGTTCGTGCATCCGGCCATGAATGGAGGCGGTTTTGTTTAGGCTCTTGGGCAGACACGCCTTGCAGTAACACTGTGTTGTCAGCTTGTCACTCTCGTCATGACGCATCATGACATTTGCCGGGTACCTGTCTGCTCCCGCTTCCCGCTCACCCACACAAACCTGTCGCAGTCTGACTCACGATGACCTCGTTCCCGCCCGAGTCTTTCTCGCGAGCGAGACGGACCTGGCCGCCCTCTTGATTTCGCGCGCTCAGACATTCTTTCCGCCCGGAGCATTGTCGTCTCTTCTCCTAAAGTGGGATTCAAAAAAGCAAAAAAGAATTGAGATAATGAAGGAAAAATGACTGGTGGCGTGGTCACGATGGTTGCGGGATAGCTTAGCCCGAGTTTGCGCCGGAGGGGAGAGAAGAGGACGGAGGAGGGGCCGAGGGTTCATCGGCAGCGGCGTCATGGTCGGTAATGGAATAATGACTGAATGTTGAGATTTTGCAAGTTATTTCTTCACGGAACGAGGCATGTGGCTGAATGGTTGAACGTCTCTTGGGCCGGTGCGGGCTTTGCGGGTGGGACTCGGCGAGTGCCGTAAATGCTCGAGAGAACAACTTGAAGATATCCGTAGACTGCGGACAGACTACTAGGTATCAGTAATCCGTATGTATGTATGCATACTTCGTCCCTTGTTGCAGAATCATTACTGTACCCTCGCCTAGTAGCTCCGGCGTCGATGCAACGGCAGTAGTCGCAGTGGAGAAGACAACAAGTCGTACGACGTTCAAAGGAATGGCGATTCGGTTCGCGCCTATGTCAGGTACGCGAAGATGAAGAAGAGGCTGGGGAAATGATGTGTCCTTTTTCTTATTTTCTTTTTCCTGTCTCTACTTCGTACATGGGAAGCGAGAGAGACAGAGACAAAGCAAAAGAGAGAGATCGGCAGGAGGTTACGATGCATTGGGGATGGGGCCGGTGTCAGATCGATCACCGATTGTCTCTTCTGCGTGATGTGATGTGCAGCTACTTTCTCCTTTGGTGTGAATGGATGGACCTTGGACAGACGCATTTGAACTGCCGGATGGAATCGAGCGAGTTCGCAAGGGAGGAAAGGGGGAAAAAGATGACATTGTCGATGAAGAAGGGAGGGGAGGGGAAAAGAGAATGATGATGAGCATCCCCTGCATATCTTGTCTCACAGAGTCGCAGCTTCGAGACAGGCCAAGTTGACCAAAGGGGGACGCTTTGCTGCTTGCATCGACTGACGAGCATTGCATCGACCAGGGTGTGAGGAAGAGAAAAAGAAGTAAAAAAAAGCAACGAGGAAAAAGAAAAGAAAGACAAAAAAGCAGACCATATCTTGAATCAAGTCAAAGGGGGGGCAAAAGAAAGGAAACCCCATCTGCGGCGAATCACATTCTGTGTGGCTTTTTGTTGGTGACGGGTACAATTTTTGGTTGTGTCGGCTTGGACGAGGAGAGGTAATTAGAGGTTATCACGGGCCGGCGAAGACGTTGGCCATGTTCCCCTTATAATAGAGATGTTAAGTAGTAAGTATGTATTTCGTTTCTGTACGAATAGTGGACGGTGCATGGGGGTTATATCAACCGTGCATGAAAGCCAACTTGCAAAGGGTTCCTCAGGTTCCTCAGGTTCGTCAATACCTCCATGTAATTAATGCCTCCCAAAACCGGAGCACCGGAAGGGCCCGTTCGTTCTTGGAAGAAGCACAACATCATTCTGTCAGCAAAGGCGCCGAAGCCAAAGGGGGGACGGACCCTGGCCCTTGAAAGGGAAGAGGGAAGAAGAAAAAGAAACTCTCCTTGATCCTGTCAAATGTCCTCAGTCACATCAGTCCGGCCCAAGTGCGGACCCGTCAGCGCGCTCGTGAGCTGATGGCCCGGGGGGGGGCATTTGCACACACGCCCCCTGTCGTGTCCACGTCTCGGGCGGTCGTGCCTCAAGGCGACCTTTGCCGGCCGTGTTCGACCGGGTATCGCAGCAGACCATGTGGTATTGTGCCGGGATGGAGGCGAGGGGGAGGGCCAGGGTGAGGGTGCGGAGGATGAGGAGGGAAGCAAATGACTTGAAAGGGGGACAGAGAGGACTCGGAGGAGACAGAGTCGAGAAAAAGAAAAAACACCACAAAAAAGAAAGGAAATGTGAGCTGTTGTTGCTGGAAGCCATCGTGACCCCATCGACACTCCACTCGACCACCCGCAGATGCAGATGCAATGAATGCACAGCAGCCCAGACTCGAAGAATGCACGAGACACCAGACTTTCTGCTTCCAGCAGGAAAAAAGAGCCCTGCATACCTCTGGGGCCGACCAAGTGGATTTTCTTCGAGTCGACTGCACCTTGGACGGTGGAGATGGCAACCATTGGAGACGGCATCGACTCTTTTCTTTTATTAGTATTAAGGAACACCCCGATTCCATTTCTAGAAACTGAAGGATCTCCTTTTTGTCTCTTCTGAGTCTTCTTCTCTTGTTTCCTGGTCCAGGCTCAGGCTGACTTTCGCGCTGAGGAACCGAAAGCTTCCAATTCAGGTTTCATCCACCTCGACCAGAAGACCAGACACGGCTGACCTCGGGATCCTTCACATTATTTTCTTTTGATCCCTTTGATTGTTGTTTTTTCCTTTTTTCTCCCCCCCATCCTATCCACCCCGGTGCCTCTCCCCATCATCGTCAGTCGTCAGTCGTCGGGCAGGGCTCAGCCGTCAGTCAGTCTCTCCAAAACGAATCTAAAACCCGACCGCGTCGCCTCGACTTGTTTAGTCCCGATTTCACCAGCTGTTGGGGAGTTTCACCTTTTTTTATTTTTTATATCTTCATCTCTCTTCGTCTCCGGCAGAACCAGGTTCGGACGCCTTTTTGCTTCTGCGCCAAGCGCCCGTAGTTCAGCCCAAAAATAAAGAACCTTGGGAGAGGAAAAAAAAGGTCACCCCACGCCCACGCCCACGCCCACGCCCACGCCCACCACCACCACCACCACAACCGCAACCGTCGTTTCTCCATCGAGCCGCCTCCTCGAGTCTCGCCTTTCACATCGTCGCTAAAACCGACGCTTCCCAACTAAGGCTGGGAGCACACCACCACGGCGGCTCGTACCTTACCCACCGCCAGCTTTCGTCGGTCAATCAGCGCTATCCCGTCTCGTGCAGTGCGCCCTGCCTTCTAACCGACCCTCCGCCGATCGTCTCGACACCTTCTCCAAACGCAACAAACGATTCCGATCCGGCCACCGGAAGGGCCACACCCCTCCCATTCCCCATTCGAGCATGTTTTGAGAAGACCTTTCTTTCGTCTCTCTCCACCTCCTCTCGTCATCTCTTCTCTCCCCCTTCTGCAGCTTCTCGTTGCGCCTCGACGGAAACCCCCATCATGGCCACCGCCGCCCTGCTCCACCAGAGCCCGACCATCTCCATCGACATGGCCTTTAACTCCGTTTCCAGCGCCTCTCCAGCAACGGCTGCCCCCAACCCCAACCCCGACGCCACCGTCAACGTCCCCGAGCTCCGTGATCCCGCCTACATCAACGCCGTCCTGAACCTGTCGCCCGGCCTGACTGAGTCCCAAGTCGACGCCGAACTGCTCGCAAAGGCCAATGCCCTGGGCATCTCCACCGACCCCCCCGGCGATAAGAGGATCACTTCCAGCGTCGAGTCAGCTTCCACCGTCTACAATGCCCGTACTTTTTCAATGCTCTCTGGCGCCTCGACGAGTACTGCCTTGACCGCGCAGTCATCATTGTTCTCACCGGCTTCACCCGAACTTGGCCTTGCCAGCGTACGGGAATCAAAGGATCTCAGCTTTTCACAATACGACAGATATCTGTCAATAATTGACCCTAATCACAACACTACGAAACACCCTAAGGATCCGCCGCCACACGACCATTCCTCAAGAAGCGTCTTCAGTGGAAAAACAAAAAAGAGCCTGTTCAGCGTGAAATCGGGCTTCAAGAACCGCATGCCCTGGAGGAAAAAGTCAAAGACGCCCCAGCCTATGGAAGTCATCATGTCGGTTGCTTCCTCTCAATGACGTGCGCTGTTGCACAAGACTTGAGCCAATGCTGACTCGGACTCGCAGGACTTGCGCCCTCTGCCGTGCGGACATACACACATCCACCTCGTTGCACAACATCCCTTGCGGACATACTTACTGCGCAGACTGCCTTCGATCCATCATCGACAAAGCCATGGGCGACGAGACGACCATGCCCCCTCGATGCTGCGCCCAGCCTCTGCCGGGCTACGTCATCAAAGAGATGCTGAGCCGGGATCACCAGCAGGACTTTCTCAAGGCCATCATCCAGTACAGCACGCCCTGGCAAGCGAGGGTCTTCTGCCCCAATGCTTCATGCGGAGAGTTTATTCCACCGCGCCACAGGGTGGACCCCAAGCACCCGTTCAACGTAACGTGCCGCAAGTGCAACACCCGAGTGTGTCTCATGTGCAAACGAAACGCTCACCCCACTGGCAAGGATTGCCCTGAGGATTGGGAGCTGGACCACGCCATCAAGATGGAAGGAAAGACGGGGTTGAGGAGATGCTTCAGATGTCAGAGCTTTGTCGAGCCTGTTGAAGACGACACGCGTATGACATGTCGTTGCAGTGCCGAATTCTGCTCCATATGCGGCGGTGTATGGGACAACAAGCTCGGCTGTCCCAACTCATGCGATTTCGAGGATGAGCTGGAACGACGAAGAAGGGAAGAGGAGGCTCTCATGGCCGAGTACGAAGCCGAAAAGGCAGCACAGGAAGCCGCCGCGGCGAGGGCAACCATCGAGCGTCAGGAGGCCGAGGAGCGGTCGAAAAACCGAGTCGAATTCCAAAGGCTGGCGGAGCTACACGTCGGAGAGATGGAGCGATTCCTAGAGTTCAAAGCCAGGACGAAAAAGACACTGCTGGATCGAAACGCCGCCGAGCGGCAAGCTTTGTTGGATAGGCAAGCCGAGCAGGAAGAGAGGATGAAGGAACGACATGGGAAAACCGTCTCTCACCTCGAAGACCGGCAAGTGGCTGCAGAGATGGACCTGCGAACCACCTTGGACGCCAGTGAAAGAAGCGTTAAGATCCGACTGAAACACATGGAAGCCTACTGCGATGGTCTTGGTCGCGGTGCAGGTTCCTCGTCCACCGCGTTGCCTGCGCGTGTCGTGACGGAGCGCGACCTTCGAGAGCTCGGGCAACAGTATAACCTCCGAGACGGCATGGAGAGGCTCCACGAGTCCAAGATCAACGTGATGCGAGACCGTCAAGCCAAGCGCATGGAGGAGCTCGTCGACAGACAAGAGACCGAGTACGAAAATTTCACGGATCAGAACCGACAAGAGCTCGAAGACCTGGCTGCCAAGGCTGCCGAACTCGAAGAAACGTTCCTGCGGACCTTTGATCTGCGCAAGTCCAAGTTCCTGCGACGGTGGGAACTGGGCATCGAGATTCTACGAAAAGAGCTTGAGACGAAAGACGGAGTCCAATACGCCCCTATACCCACGCCCACGTGGCCCGAAGAGGAGGACGCGGGCTCGTTCAAGACGGCCAAGGAGACAAAGGCCGATGAGACGAAGACTGAAGGTGAACAGACTGTTGAGGAAGTACAAGCATAAACGGCGCAAAAATTGGGGAGAACAACATGGGATGATTATACCCACGATGGTTTAATACGGCATTTTATACCTTACGGACTCATGAGGGCCGATTCTTTTGGCATATTTTCTTCTTCTTTTCACTCACCTTTTCGGAACCGTTGAAGCGTCATCGTTTTCGTCACGACCGACTATTACCTTTTCTTTGTCGATTATATTCACTGGCATGATACCTGGCTGGTTAGCCATGCGGAGGCAGGCAATGTTCATTTCATGGCATTATTATGTACTTTCTTTTTTTTTCTTCTTTTTTTTTCTTTTCTCCACGCTTTGCATCAGGACGGCTGATCATTTCGGTTTCGAGGCACACGGTGCCAGCTTCTTGTCAAGACTTTTTATTGCTGCTGCTGTTATCACTGCTGTCATTATACCTCTTACGTCTTGATCCAGAGGTGAAAATTTGGGGAGAAGAGAGGTTGCTTGAGAAGTGGTGCTTGGGGACGGGAGGAGACGAATAGCGAGCGTCTTTTGTCATTTTTCTTCTTTGTCTTGGTTGTTCTTTGGACACGCGGGACTTCTCGTCGACTGCAGGGTCTTTTTCTTGTTTAGGCCTTTTTGCTTGTACATACCCCTTACGCCAATGTTTGTGTGTTGCGTCATGATAGATTGTGGAGATCCAAATCGAGATGAAGAGATGCGATTGCAAGCTTAAGCTTACCTTGGTTGGTGCCGTTTCCGACCCGTGAGATGTCTGTCACGGCCAGTGGCTGATGGGTGCTTAGGGGAGATGTCTGGGGAAGAATGTCGTTCGGGGACGCTGATTGGGCACTATGTAAGAGCTGTCGTGAGTAGTGAGGAGAAGGCGGGAGGTCCAAAACCCAGTAGGGATATGTCTACTCTAGGTACCTACTATGTTGACCTGTCGAGGTACCTCTTAACCTATATTTTTCACATTCCTGAGACGTCTTAACTTCCTTCAGTCCTTTTCACGAGTACGGACAACAAGGGATGCCAGTTGTCGCTTATTGACCAAGTACTGTCGCAGCCTATTGAAATGCTGCGCAGGGAACGGAGTTTTGACGAGAGCCGAGGAGGTAGAGTAACAAGGATAGGTACCTTAGGGACCAATCTCAAATGACCTCCATACCTTGATAGACACGTGCAAACTGTATCCTCTGAAACAGAATGCCGAATTGGAACAATGTGAGAGGGTTTTTGGCTTACATGCAGTAGCCGATACATGAAAAGGTCACACGAGGCAGGGAAGCACGCCAAACAAACGCTCCCCTCCACGTTGTTTGCGGCGGCGAGGGGGCTGGGGCGACAGGAGTGATGAGCCAATCTCGAGACAGAGGAGGTCGACGGGCGAGTGCATATTTTTCGGGAGAGGGAAATTGATTTGAGGTTGGTTGCATGAGGGGGGGGAGGGGGAGGAGAAAGATGATGATATTGAGAGGGGGTTGTAACTGGATGGTGTCTATTCGGCCTCGTAGATTATACTTGATAAACGTCTAAAATAGTTCGATACGAAGCCCGATAATAAGGCTATTAGTCCTCTATCCGTATTTCCATTGGTGGAGTGGGAGGCAGGGGTTTGCGCACACAAGAATCGGGTTTGCGTTCGATTGGGCGGGCGGCGAACGGGAAGACAAACGGCGGAAGGAACGGGATCGATCAGGCGAAACGGCGGCAGGTACCTGATGGGACTGACGTGTCGAGGTGAAGTGCAAGTATGGATACGGATAGTCGGGTACTTATTAGTCCCCCAACTCCCCGCCGCCCTGGAAGCTGCTGGCAGTGGACTGCCGATTCGCTAGCACCTGCGCTGTCTGCGCTGTCTTTTGTCGCACCAGTTTCGTGGCCCGTGGCCTCGACGTCCAACCATCCTCCAACCAGCAGCTGTCGTCACCCACTTTCCCACCCTTCGTACCCAACCAGCTCTGTTCCTGGGGAATGTGAGCCCATCATCGCCAACGCCGCCAACGCCACCAAACGCCGTTGCCCTTTTCCCTTTCCACGAGGCTTCGCTGGGCACCTGCCGACTAGACTTCTGCCATGGCCTCCGAATACCATCCCCCGACCGTCGAGGCCTTTCCCCCTCAACACCAACGCGATCCCTCCGCCACAATGTCGCTGGGAAACACGCCCACGAGCCCAAAGGCCCCGCCATCCGACAATGCTGCTGTCGACAACGCCTCCAAGCAGAGCTCCGACGGCCCCGACCCGTCGCTGCCGGCCTTTGAACCTCCGAAGCAAGTCACCGAGGTTCTCGCCTCCGAGGTGCGACGGACAGCTCCCCCGTGCCTTCTGCGATGGATGCTGATGCTTCTCTAGATTGGGATTGGGACCTTGCTGAACCGCCTCAAGCAGAGCGTCGCTTCTGCCAAGGTAAATATCCCCCCCATCGTACCACGCGACCTCGCTGCTCAAACCGCCTGCCACAGGAATTCGCCATGTTCCTCAAGAAGCGATGCAACCTCGAAGAAGACCACGCCAATGGCCTCAAGAAGCTCAGCCGCTCGACCCAAGACAACATGCGCCGTCCCGACCACCGACAAGGCACCTTTGGCCACGCCTACGACGAGATGTCGGCCGTCCACGATCGCATGGCCGAGAACGGCCTCCAGTTCGCCGCCTCCATCCACCAGATGCACGACGAGGTCATCGAGCTCGCCGCCACGGCCGAGCGACAGCGCAAGTCCTGGAAGGCCAACGGCCTCTCCGCCGAGCAAAAGGTGGCCGACATGGAGCAGGCCATGCGCAAGAGCAAGACAAAGTACGACTCCCTCGCCGACGACTACGAACGAGCCAAGATGGGAGAGGCCCGCCAGAGCGGCAAGATGTTTGGCGCCCTGAAGGCGCACAAGTCGGCCCAGCAGCACGAGGAGGATCTGCTCAAGAAGGTCCAAACTGCCGACCAGGTCTACCACAACCACGTCCAGGCCCTGCAGTCGGAAAAGGCTCAGTTGGTCGCCACCACCAGACCAGAGGCCGTCAAGGCTCTCCAGGCTCTCATCCGCGAGACCGATCGCGGCGTGTCGCTGCAGATGCAAAAGTTTGGTGCGTTTCTTGAACCCGAGCAAGCCCCCCCTCCCCCGGCGACGTCTCTAACCTGATGGCCAGCTACTTATGCGGAGAAGCTCCTGCTCAGCAACGGCCTCAACGTGAGCCCCATTTCGGGACCGGGAGGCGATGCCTCGCAGCGCAGCTTCCGACAGGCCGTCTCGTCCATCGACAACGACAAGGACCTAAACGACTACGTGACGGCGCAGCACCGGAACTTGCCCGCCACCAGCGGCGACGTCAAGTACGAGCGCCACCCGGTGAGTCTGCCCAGCGCTTCCCTCGAAGAATCTGCCTGCTCATAACCGCGGTAGGTCCTTGCCCCTCAACCCTCGGGCTACCAGCCGCCAGGCGGCCCTCCCCAGCCGACCCCGATCGGACAGCCTCCTCCAGCTACCGGCTTCCCCGGACCCCAGCCCCTGGGCCCTGGCTCAAGAACCAGCACCCTCGGCCTGGGGCCCATCACGGGACTCTCCTCTCCACTGGAAGCCCCCTTCTCCTCTGGCGGACCTTCGGACGACCCTCGACCCTTCTCGCAGTCTCATAACAGGAGCTTCAGCCAAGGGACGCTGCCAGTCTCGCAGCCCGTTCACCCGCCACAGGTCACCGGACGAACCAACCAGCGATACGGCAATGGAGGAGGCGGATCCTTCAGCTCGGCTGGCCCCCCTCAGCTCGGTGCTCTGTCGTTCCAGCCCACCGGTCCCACGCCTCCTCCGGGATCGGGACCGTTCCAAGCCCCCCAGGAGCTCGCAGGGAGCAGCGCACCGGCCCCGGCGGCCACCACTCGCTCACCACCCCCCTACGGTAACGCGCATCCCCCGCCCGGACCATCTGGAGTTTCGAAGCCCGTCTTTGGCCTGCAGCTGAGCCGTCTCTACGAGCGCGACGGGCTGGCGGTGCCAATGGTTGTATACCAGTGCATCCAGGCCGTGGACCTGTACGGCCTGGCTCTGGAGGGTATCTACCGGCAGTCCGGCTCCATGGCTCACATCCAAAAGCTCAAAAACATGTTCGATACTGGTTGGTCTATCCTGTCCTTTGATGGGAGAAGACGTGTTGGCTAATAGTGCTGGGCAGAATCGTCCAATCCTGCTCTCGACTTTAGAAACCCCGAAAACTTCTACCACGATGTGAATAGTGTCACGGGACTTTTGAAGCTGTTCCTTCGCGAACTACCCGACCCCCTGCTTACCCAGGAGCACCATGATAGCTTCATCGCCGCGGCCAGTAAGTGCCACCCCCCTCCCTGCGAAGTATCGCCTCGGTTCAAGCTGACATTTCGCCCGCAGAGCATGATGATGACGTGGTTCGTCGGGATTCCCTCCACGCTATTATCAATAGCCTTCCCGATCCCAACTACGCCACTCTCCGCGCCCTCACTCTCCATCTCTACCGCATCATGGACAACTCGCACACGAACCGCATGAACTCGCACAACCTGGCCGTCATCTTCGGCCCTACCCTCATGGGCACCGATCCCGGCACCGCCATTGCCGACGCCGGCTGGCAGATCAAGGTCATTGACACGATTTTGCAAAATACGTACCAGATCTTTGACGAGGATTAAAAAAAGCGGTTCCAGGCGAGAGCTGCTCCCTGCGGACATTTGGGCAGAATAGGATATCCGGGAGAAGATTGTTCGGTTTTTTGTTTTGATGGATAAATGTTGTATGGCGTCTCACATTTCACTTTTACTTTTACCTCTTTTTTTGTTACTCTTGCTGGGTGTGCCTTTGCTCTTACTTATTGCCGGCCAAGATTTATCTTGCCAGCTACCGGATGCTTTTAATGTAAAATATCGGGGGGACGGGGAGGGGGGGGAGGGGGGAGGCTCATGTCGTTGCATCTAAACTGCCTACCTAGCTCATACCTGTTCTGTGGCTTCGTGCTGGGGGTGCCCATGTTCTCTCCGTCTGCTTTTGTGCAAGTCATTCTGCCTTGTGCTTCTTCTTTTGTGACTCTAGGACGAGTTTCTTGTGTCCATGTGGTGGCCATGTCGTGATCCGAGCTGACCAGAGACACGCGGAACTGGGCAGAGAGACTATACGACGTAGTTTGTGGTGACAGACTTTTCAGTGACTTCTATAGAGCCATGACGCAAATATCACATCAAGGGTATCTTACACATGGAGCTACAAATGCCATCACTCCTCATTCACAAAACCACAGCTCGCAACCAACCCCCCCCAAACCTCTGACTGAACTGATGAAGCTTCTTCTATTTGACGCATGAGTATTTGATCTGATACAAAAGGAAGCGAGCCAGCCCCTCCCGCCGCCCTGCCCAACCAGCCAAGTAAAAAGAGCAGAAAAGCAAAAACGCACGCCAATGATGAAAAAACCACCCGCCGCCGGCCCCCCGCCGATGCTCCCTTTTTTCCCATTCAGCTCCCACCATGATGATGAAAATGATGCGAAATAAGATGATGAATGCCCGATTCGCTTCGTACACACGAGACTATGAAATATGTAATGCCGTTTCTTTTTTTTCTTCTTCTACATTGGTCTCGACCACGAGACCCAAATGTAAAGCGCCGTGCAAAAAAAAAAAAAAAAAAAAGAAATTCAACAAAACAAACGGGTATAAGATAGCTTCGTCCGCCTCGTCCTTTCCATTTCCTCTATTGTAATGTGTCCTACCCCTGACTCCCCTCCTCGATAAAAATAAACTAAAAATGAAAACGATGCTTGTTCGTGTATTCGCAAATGTGTGACGTTGTTCCGTGCCCGCTTCGACCCGTGTTGGTTCACGTTGAAATGATGGGCGAGGGGGATGTGGTGATGGTCGTGACGATCGTCAAACGGCGCCCGTGAAAGCCGCCGTGGTTGAAAAAATGAAGCCAGATATGTCAAGCAGGCATACCAACGGAACGAGACAGAAATGCGAAAGCGTGATGATGAGATAGATGACGATGTGGTGATGGGGATGGGTGTTTGGAGATGGGTAAGCTTCACTGGATTTTGATGGCCTCGAACAAGCCCAGGCTCAGACTCGTGTCGTTCTCGCCAACGTTGGGGGTGGGCTCACTAAGCACCTCCCAGCGCCGGAGGGCAAACGGGCTCAGGCGCTCCTGGAGGGCAGGGCCGATGCCGTACAGGGCCCCCATCCCGCGAGCAGCGGCACTGTGGGCGGTGGCGGCCTTCTCCCGGTGCGAAAGCATCAGGTTGTCCGTGGGCGCCGGAGGCGGTGTGCTGAAGAGATAGTACAGCCGAGGATCCGAGGATGAGTTCAGGCTTGGCAGATGACCCGGCATCAGGAGGATCGTCTTGGCGCACTGGGCGCGGAGGTCCTCGGGGAGGGTGTCGACGAGCAGGATGGCCATGTCTAGGACCTGCTCGGCCAAGGTGCCGGCTTCATCGGGTGGGATCGACTCCAGTTCGAGCATGAGGCCGCAGAGGACAAGAATGACTCGGCCGCGGGTATCGTGGGCACTCGGAACATGGGCTTTGACGATGGAGGCATTCGAAAGCGGCGCGGACGGCTGCTCAGTCGACACGCTGTGCAGAGTGATGAAGCGGAGCATGGCAGGAAGCCAGTGATGGGTCACCGCGTCGTACATCTCGGGTCTGTCGTCGGGGCCGGCGATGATGATCTCCCAAAGGTCTATCAGCTTGTCCACCATGACGGCCGTCAGCTGAGCTGTCTTGGGCGCCGGTTGTCCAGAGATGATGGCCTCGACAACCTCCAGTAGGTTCTGGGACATGTGAATCGCCTGGTTCGATGCTGCTTCGGTGACGTCCTCGACTGACTTTGACGACGGGATCAGCTCCAAGAAGCCGTTGTGCGCCTGGCTCTTGAGATGTTGGGTGATGTCATCGCTGAGACAAGGCAATAGGCTCGTCCACATGATGTTCCCGGATTCGATTGCACGGTCCATAGCCTTTGCAAAACGATCGAAACGGGAAGCGTGTTCATCACCCTCGCCAGGACTTGGCTGCGACATGGACAGGTCGAGGTTGAGCTTCAGCTGGCAAAATGGCAACGTCAAGTCGTTGGCGAAATGGAGGATGTCGTCGAATGACATGGGCGACGTTCCCGGGTTCCCAGGAATCAAGAGGTTGGTGGTGATTTTCTGGACAAGGTCGCCAGCTTCGGGAAGTGACTTGAGACTCATGGCGCTGGAGACGGCAGCTGGGTCTGCCAACACGAGCTGACGAAGTGCTTCAAGCAGACTCTCTTGATACACTTCGTCGTCAAGGGGCAGCAAAATGACTCCGCTGGCAATGTCCCGCAGCCCAGAGTATTCGAGCAAGCTATTCTTGATGAGGTTGAGAAGACCCTGAGATTGCTCGAATCGGGCGCAGCGCTGCTCGGTACGGAATCGATAGCTCTCCTCTGCCGAGAGACCAGTGGCGGGAGGCAAGGGAATGATGATGAGCTGCAACAGTTCTTGCAGATACGTGGCAGCACCATGCTTCGTGGCCGAGTCGGGCGTTGGAGCCGAAAGGGGGGCACTGGCTGTGCTGAGGAGTATCGACATTGCGAGACAACCAGTGCTGATCAGGAGGGGGAAGAGACCCGACAGACATGGCCGTTCGGGGAGGGATCGAAGATGGCTCGTCCAGTCCGTCATCAGCTTGTCAAAGTGTTGCGAGTCGAAGACGCGAATCTTGGCCAACAAGGTCGAGAGTACTCGACTCGACGAATCCATATTCTTGAACCAACCTCTCTCGAGACGAGGGATGATTGCTCGGAACAGCCGGTTCATGTTTGGCGGATCTAGTGAGTTCCCGCTCGAGAGAAGCTTCTCGATATCCTCAACTAACCCTCCTTCAACGCTTTGCGTCGGTGCCGGCGCCATGTCGGAGACGGGCGAGCATGCGTCAATGGCGTTGCTCTTGTCGCTCTGGACCAGCTCACGACGAAGCTGTTCCGCAATGGTTTCGTGGCCCTTCATTCGTTGAGCGAGGCTGGCGAGCGCTGCGAGCAGTGGCCTGGGAACAACTCCTTGATCCTCGTTGATCGACACGAGACGATCGGTGAGGCCCTTGAAGATCATCTCTGCGCTCCCGATGGCGAAGAAAGTCTGCAGGTTTGAGTTGACGGTATCGGCGCAAGAGGCGAGAATCTCCGCATCGGCCGTTTTCGTACAAGCCTTTAGAATATCCGACAACATGGCAAAGTCCTCAACGGCCTCCATGATGTCGCGGATCGAGGTGAACATGGTCAGAGGCATGGGCGGGTGCTCTCTCTTGGAAAATTGGCTAACCATGTTGTCCCGGAGTTGGGATCCCACAAAGCTCCGGAGGGCTTTGCTGCTGTTCCGGATTTTCTTCAAAAGTTTGCGCAGAGACAGTGGTTTTCTCTCCGATAGCGGATCGCCCGGCGCCAAGGGAAGACCGAGAGATTGCTTCAGACACTTGAGCGCATTCGTAATGTTCTGCTCTTCCTCGGAAATCGAGTAGTTTCCAGCTCGCCGAAGAAGAGCGCTCCTTTCCGACCGCTGCTTCTCGCTCAGGGCGTGAATGGGCAGCTCGACTAGCAACCTCGAAGAACACGGGCCTTGATCCGGATCGATGTCGGCTTCGTCGTGATAACCTCCTCGCGCAATGACCCATTGAATATACTGCGAGAAAGAAAACTGGTCGTTCCGAACCAACTCCGTGACAAGGAGATAGACAAGCTCTTTGCGTGTTTTGTCGCGACGGTCGACGCCATCGAGGATCTCGAGAATCGAGGTAGTAGGGCATACTCGGAAGGCGCTCCATGCTCTAATCAGGTTTGCTGCAACGTAGACTTTGGCGAGGCCGGGGCGATGGAAAGACGTCGCCCACTCGACGAGCGTCTTCATAACAAGGACCTTGTTGTCGCTGGCCGCCCAGCATTTGCCGGGTAGTTCGCGATCGGTGGGCTGCTTCAGAGACGCATCAAGTAGTCTGACGAGTTGATTTCGCCCGGCGGGTGGCGAAGCCAAGCTCGAAACAAGGAGGCGCGTGTTTCGTATTTGGATGGCATCAATAGCCTTCTGCGTTGCTTCGTCCGGAAGAGGAAACGCATGCAGGGCAGCTCGATATCTCTGCCAATCGGCTGGAGCGACGAAGCTCTCTGGGTTAGATTTGGTTAAAGTATGCAGTAAATGGGCGAGCCTGCTTGAGAGCTGGACGAGAATGTCTCCATCGGGATCGTTGTGAATCTGCACATGTTAGTAGCCATTAACGACGGCGCTTTGGTCGACATTCGTACCACATGGAGGTGACTGAGCATGGCAAACACGAGCCGACGGCCGTATTTGCGTGAGCGTAACAAATCTTTCCAATAGATCTCGGCGATCAATATCCACATGGGGATCCTGGCTTGGGGGCTATTCTCAATACCAGAGACTATCCAATCCAGGTAGTGATCTCGGTCTAATAGCTGCTCGGAATAGAAGCTGGCGGCGAGACGAATGCTAAGGCTATGTCAGTGGCGAGGAGCTCACGGCTTCTACCGTGCGCAAACTTACGCATATGTTACCCTGGCCTTCCATTCGCTCTGGCCAAAGGCAGAAACGACTGAGTCGACAAATTGCTCAACAAAGACGGTCCAATCTCTCGCCCACTTCAGCTCGCCGCCCATGACAAAAGCGCCGTTGACCCCCTTTCTCTTGAAAGCCCTGATCTCGTTGGCGCCCACGCACTTGGCCAACCACACGGCTCTCTCGATTGGCACTTTCTTGTTCAAGCACTGGTCGAGGAGCGTCCGGCCGCGGATTCCATGGGGGATTGTGCGGCTGAGACGGCGCAATGAGATGACGGGATTCGCCAGGTCCTTGAGCCAAACCTCTCGCTTAGTATCGGTAAGAGTGACTCGTGGTGGTGGTTTGAAGGTGGAAGGGGCATTGACCTGCCCGCGATGTCTTCGCTGGTTCAAGACGCCCATGAAAATGGTGGAGAGGGCGTTGAGGCCGCTTTTCTGCTTCAGAGCCGGGAAAATGGCCATCTTGGCCGAAGCGCTCTCGGGGACATTGTGGTTGATCTTATCCCAGGTACCTTTGATAATGGCCTCGCCGTTCCACTCATCTTCGTGGTGTTGGCCATTCCAAGGAAAGAAGTCAGCATAGCCCGAATTCAGCCCCTTGCTGAAAGGGTCGACGGGGTTTCGGTTTTGAGCATCGGATCGAGTGACGAGATATCGGGGGGCGAGCGCGGGTGTTTCGACGACGTACGGCTTCGGTCGGGCGTCTTTTTTGGGATGGACGGGCGTCGGCGCGGGAAGTCGGGGAACCGACACGGGTTGCGATGGTCGCGGACGACGGCGGGGCATTGGCATGGGAGGATTGTCGAAGTCTTGGGAAGCTTTGGAGAGGGCGGGACTCGAGGTGCTCGTCGTGGTCTCGAACGGATCGGGGTTCACGCGCGAGGGCGTGAGACTTCTCGGCGACGAGGTGATGGAAATGTGCTCGGGATAGGGGTCGTTGGAAAGCTCCAGCTTGAGGCGAGAGCCCCCCCTCCTCGGGGTAGAGATGAATCGGTTGGGCGTGGCATCGGATGGCTCGCCGGTTAGGTCTATGTAATTGGAGTCTTTCCGGACGGGTGAGGCGGGCATGAACTGCTGGTGCTGCGACAGCGACCGCTGGGTGAGAGGGCGCTGGACGGGGAGCGACGAGGAGCTGACAGACCGCTGGGGCGGTCGCGGCTGGACGCCCATGGAACTCCTCGAGGTCATTGTTGGGAAGGGGGCGGAGGCGCCATGCCGACAAGCTGTTCAAAGGATGCGATGAGGAGGTGCGGTGGTGAATGGGCGAAAAAAAAAGGTGCCGTCGCCGGGGCGAGATCGAAATCGCGATGCGGTGCGACGGGCGGCGGGGAAGGGCGGGAGGCACAGCAGGCGGAAAAGGGGGATCGAATTAGCTCGCCGAGTTGAGGATTACGCCGAGAGGGTGCGTCGCTCGCTGTTGCTGATGGCTGATGGCTGAAATGCTGATGTTAGAGGTTGAGGGTGCAGCATCGGCCGCCTCGTTCGGAGCGAAAGCAGGAGCGACCTGAATCAAGGCTGGAGTCGGGAATCGGAGGAGCGAGGCCCTGTGGGTGGGTCGTGGGCCGGTTTGGACGAGGTTGACTGGGCGTCGACGAGGGCTCTTTGCCGTTGTCGCCCGATGATGAAGGGGGCAAAAAGGAGAGGTGCTTGCGGGAGAAGGACAGACAGATAGTAGCAGGTCGACTGTCTGTTGGCGGTTCGCGGCTGGTGGGTGTCGACTGCCAACCGTCATGCCCGTCGAAGTCGAGGCGAGATCAACTGAGGAGAGGGAAGAGAACGGGTACAAACGACATTACCCAGGAGGTACGAGGGCACGAGGCGCCGGCGGTAAGGGTCGATGGGATGGGGTTTGTGGATGCGAGCTGGGATGTGTGACTGCACCGACTGGGACTGGGGGGAACAGGACGGGATGGGTCGCCCGGACGGGGGTGAGTCTGTGTCGTGTTGCCTCTTTTGTTTCTTCAACGACGACTTAGTCAGTGACTCGCTGCTAAAGATTACTTGACTATTTGCCGGGACGATTTCCCCCCCTCCGTCGGGAAGGGGGAAGGGGGATGGGTGATGGGGGGCGTGTGGCTTGGAAATAAGAACTATCTAGACCGGATGGATGATACGGCTTCAGCTAACGAACTTAGGGTCGCCCCAAGTTATACCGGGAAGGGTATAAGACAGCTGGAGGGAGAGACGACCCAGACGGGGGGGGAGGGGGGCCCAAGGCAAATCGATCTGCGGGCGAGAACGGGCTCCGTAGTCCATTCTCCGTGCTGAGCTTGGGTGGTCATGGCACGAGGCGCTCCGGGAGGCAACAGGCGCGAGGCACGAGGCAATGAGGAGACGTTTTGGCAGAGCTGTTGGAGGAGGGAAGAATGGCCGGAGAGGGGCAAAACTCGCGGGGATGGCCTCACACTAATGTTATATATAACGTTGCGGTCCGTGTAGTCATTTGCTAGGGCCCGTTGTGCCTTTGCATGTGAAGTGGCTCGACGAACGGTCTGGGGGAAGACGGAGACAACCCTATCCCGAGAATCAATGGAAACAAAAGGAAGGCCGCCAGGGAGAAGGGAGGCAAAAGATGGCCGGCCAGCAGCACCATGAGAAAAAAGGACGGTGTTTGTGCGTGTGCTGTGCTGTGCTCAACCAAGTTGTGCAGCTGGTGCTGTGCCGTGCTCTGCTGCTGGGCTGTGCTCCTCCTCTCCCTCCTGGCGAAGAGCGGCAAGATGGGGGATTCCGTCCTCCAGGATTGCATGGACCGAGCCTAGCATCATCTTTCTGTGTCCTCTCACGGAGAAGCAGGGGTTGGAGGAGTAACGGGTACCACGGGAACGGGTGGACGGGCTTTTGTCAAGACACGAATGCGGTTGGATCGGTCTTCGCCTTTGGGCTGCGCAATTGGCATCTTTGGTCGCCGGCCAATCAGCTGCTTCCGTCGCCATAGCCGACTTCTGTTTTTTGCCCGTTGGTGACTGGCTGCTTTGCGAACGAACGACGGCTGAGGAAGGAGGGAGAAAAAAAAAAAAAAGGGAACAAAATGCGTGTGCGACAAACGGAGCAACTACGGCCACGCCCCCCCGTTTGCCCGTTTCCGCCAAACACGGCTCTGAGCACACCACCTCACCCATTTGTGAAGGGAAGGTCTTTTTGATTCCAAGCCCGCGGCCGCCAATTTAAATCATATTGGAATGTTACAGACGCCGGTGACAGCGCAGCGACAGCAATTCGAGACCGGGTTTGGTTTTCGACCGGGGGGCCGTGTGGGCGACTAGGAGACGAGCCGAGAGACATGGGAATGGAAAATCCAACGGATGCAGCGCTGCGCCTATCCGTAGAGTTACATGCGCGTCCATGGATGCTCATCAATATTCGCAGCAACTACTAACGCGATTGCGAGGGCTCACGATTCAGGCCGACAGCGACAAGAACAACAACAAAACGCATCGACCGTCTGATATGTACATGGCGCATTCGACGATATGCTGGCTGACATCCGGATGACGTTTCTGCAGCCGAGTGGTCCAGCTTTGGCCGGGGGGGGGGGTCTTCTCCTTCGGCATGTCTCAGATTCTTTGCTTTTGCTAGATGGGCCTTCATTGAATGCTGGCTTGGGCTTTTCCCGCCCCGGGCTTCTCTGCGGGCGTGTGCCCTCAACAATCACAGTCACAATCAGAGACGAGCCGGGACAAAACACGCGCATATCCGTGACGAAAGCAGTCATCGTGACCCCGGTCCAACTCGCCCTCCTCGCCTCCCAACTTGCCAATTCCCTCTCCCATCTCATCAGTCTCACCACCAAAACCAAATGGCCCGATGGGCCAGCATGCGTAACCGTCACTCAAAGTCCGGATTCCGGGGGAGGGCTTGTGCGCCGCCCCATGGCGGCCAAGGGAACTCTCTCTCTCTCCCCTTCCCCCCAGCATATCGCCTATTCGTGACTTATGCCCAGTCGAGTAGGCGAACCGTATTCGCAGTCTCTCGCCCATTCTCCGGGGGCGCGGCGACGGGACCGTTCCTTGCGGTCCGTGAGAGTTTGGTGCTTCCCCGATAGCCGCCCCCTTGTTCTTGTTGACCGAGGCGAACGGACGCATCGGCACACGTCCGAACTGCCCGATTTCACTCACCTCTGAGGTGCCTCCATTCGGGAAACACATGCTCACTTCATGCCGGAGGTGTGTGCTTGTGCCCATCTCTGCCCAACGTGAATTTGTCCCTTTTGCCGCTCGCCAGCAGCAGAGAGGCAGCATCCATGGAAAAAACACAGCCCAGCGCCGCCAGAGCCAGCATCGGAACCGCTTCCGAGCGTCAGCTCCGATTCCTCCGGACACTGGGTTCCTTCTTGACCGCGCATCCCAAGAAGCCGGTTTCACGAGGGGAAGAGAAAGGGAGACGGGGGATCCGGGCAACCATGGCCCGCTGCCGCTGCATGCGCCGGGCTCGAGTCAGGCAACGCAGTCATGCTTGAGTAGGTAGGTAGGTAGGTAGGTAAGTAATAATCAGGGTGAGACGACTCTCTGGTGAGCGGTTTTTCCCACCTGTAACCTGTAACGTAATCCGAGCTGCCACGATGCGCTCTGTGCCTGTGACTCTCTTCTATATCCGGCGGCCGAACGCAGCACAAAATACCCCGTCCTACTCCGTCAAGGGTCAAGTCACGCAGCTCCAGCTCCCCAAGTGTGAAATCGATATGAATTACTGCCCTTAACCGCCCGAGTCGCCGCCCTCTTTGCTCCTTTTTCGCGTCGGGGGGCGCATAACGAACATGTCCCCGTCCGTTCCGTCTCTCGGCCCGAACGGTTTTGGTGTTTTGGCTCCTGTGCTGTCACCACCCGCCCGTACCACCAACTCTCGCGTCGTTGCGCCCGCGTCTTGGGCCCTTTTTGCCCTACGTTGCACACGTTTTCGCCTCGCCGATCGCTTCCCAGATCCTGCCCTTGCTCTGGCTCGTCGCAGTCTCGGTCGCTTCGGACGAGGCCTTCGGACGAGGAGGCCCCGTTGAGAGAGGTGGCACGGCAACATCCCTTGCTGGCTGAGCGGGAAGCGACGAGAGGCGGCCATGGAGCGTTTGTCCTTTCGGGCCGCTATCCTGCCACGATGCCCAAGGGTCGCAGCTGGAGCTGGAGTCGCCGGTCGCAGGTGACCACGGCGAACACGCCACGCCTCTGTGTGCTTGTGCCAAGCATGTCCCCCGTCCAATGTCACGCCTGTATGCTCAGTATGCTACAAACCACAAACGCCTCTCGCATCGTGGGCTGATGGGCGGCCGGCCACGGGTCTGGGCGTGAAACAGGTCCATTTGAGCCGTCTATTGCCCATCCAATCACTCGTTGGCTCGGCTATCTGACATGCCATCTCAGACGGGGAGGGTCTGTGTGGGAAGATAGAGCCCCCAAGACGTCCAGTGATTCGAGGTCAAAAGAAGGTCGAGTACGGAGTAGTTGATAATCAGTTGCCCTGATGCGTCATGCAGAAAACGGCTGCTTCTTGCTTATCACCCTATCGACGTCCCCGCCGCTGCTGCACTCGACAGGTCTGGACCAGCGTGCGAAATATGTTCAATTTGATGATTAATAAGTCACTTGTAAAGCAATGCATCATCGTGCGTGTCGTCGTCTCATGCTAATAACCCCATTTCACGAAAACCGTCCAGTCCAGCTTGGCCCTCACAGATCACCCGCCTGGTCGACGGACCACTCGCTCCAGCCCTTCTGCTCTCCGGGCAGCTTGATGGCCTCCCAATCGCTCCTCTTGACAGACTGCCACTCCTCGAGGGGAATCCAGCCAATGTAAGCTCTATCGCCAAAGCCTCCAATGAAGTAGACCTTGGTCACCACCAGCCGCGACCACTGGCTCTCGTGGATCACGTTGCCGGGCAGCCAGTACTTGGCGTCCTGGTGCTTCGACGTGAAGCACGCCGCGAGCTTGACCGCCGCGAGGGGACTGGGGTTGACATCCTCGATGTAACCGATGAGCGAGAAGCGCGGGAGGTTGGCGGCCGAGTAGGGCACTGTGTCGGGGGTGCCCGACTGCTCGGCGGGCGTGTTGTACTCGGAGGACGAGAGGAACGGCACGAACTTGGCGAGCCGCGAGAGGAACGCTATGCGCTTCGATGGGGGGTAGGGCGGCACCCAGTTCATCGACAGGGTGATGTTTGACCCGGCGCGGGCGTTCTTGAACGTGGTGGCGATCTTGATCTCGAGGATGGTCGGGTTCCCCTCGTCCTCGCAGTCGGCGACGTAATCCAGCAGGCCAATGGGGAGGCCGTCGAGTCCCGGTGGGCGAATCTCGGCGCCCTCGGCGTCGCCGTCCTTGCTGGTGTTGGGGAAGATGGTGGAGAGCGTCGCGAGCTTGGTGAGGTGCAGGACGCGGCGGGCAATGACGGCCGACTCGAAGCTGGACGGGATGCGATGCTCGTTGGCGAAGGAGATTTCGGCCGGGTTGAAGGCGCGAGCGGTCGCGGCCAGGCCGACGAGGGCGTGTGTGAACTTCATGTCGCAGTCGTACTCGTCGTGGTCGCTGGTTGCGATGGGATGGAGGGGGACGAAGGATGCGAGCAGTCGGCTTTATACTCTCGTCGAGACAAAGCCGTGATGGACAGAGCTTGGCATGTGCGGGGAGGATTCAAGATGATGTGACGCGGATGAGGGGGGGGCCAGGAACGATATAACGCCCGGCGACAGAACTGGTGGGCTAACAGCCTAACAGTGCTAAACAGGCCCCCGACCACGAGGCTTCGGGCGGAGGTGGCCGCGCTAGCCTGGTGACGGTGATCCCATGATGAAGGATGCCATCACGCCGAGGCTAGATTGATAAGATTAGATCCCTGTCGCGCGGCCGAAACCGGCTGTCACTGTTGCAACATGCACCTCCCCCACGAGTACGAGGCACAATGTGGCATGAATGCGATGAATGCGTTTCGCCAACTGAGAGGGCGGGCGTCTAAGAGTCTTGGTCTGCACGTGGATATCGGAGAGTTTACGGAGGCGTGATGGACGAGTCGCGCCGTGAAGATCCGAGAGAGGTCGGATGAAGAGGATTCCGGATGGGAAAAGTGGCAGCACAATCCATGGCACGACTTCTAATTCGTGGTATAAATCGAGGGCAGTGGAGGATACATGTGCCTGCGATGAGTGACGGTGAGGCGATTGCTCCATGTTCCGGACGCAGGAAGCCAACACTTGTGACAAGGAATTGGGGTTTCTCGGGATGAAATTGGAGGCATGTATGTATGAATGAGGTTCGGAGGACATGCCGCTTTGGAGAGACGCCAAGTCGTGTGGCAACTCCAGGTTTCGGGGGTAGAATATTGGCGTTGGCTACCTACTAAGGCGCAACTTGTCCAAGGCTCTTATCAACTCTGGAATGATGCAAGACTCATCAGATATGCTGCCTTTCAGGTCCCAGTTACGAGGCTGGAATTCCAGTTGGAAAGAGACGGTTCAATGCCGGATAATCAATTGCCCCTCCTTCCCTCCTTCCCTAGCAGTTGCTCCTCCAACGGTGTTGACGAAGAACCCCGCTCACCCAATCGCATTGACCACCACGACGACATTCAGCTGTAATTACTAGTAGGTAGGAGCCTCCAACGGACACATGCTGTGTTTGTATACACGCGCAGACCCAGACAGCAATTGATACCATTTTCGCAGCCTCGCATCATCCACCACCTTCTTCTCTCACCATAGCCGAGTCGGCCTGGTCAAGCACGAGATCACCCTCACCGCGTCCCTCTCTTATCTTTTCTGCTTCCGGCACTGCTTCATCGCGAGCCTGTTTATCATCTGACCGCTTGATGCCCAACCCACCGCGACGAGGCTATCCCGAGTCACCACAAGTCATCGCCGTCATTCACACACCTCCCGCATAGCTACACTACCCCGCACTCGCTCACCATGGCGAGCTTCATGTCCAACTTCTTCCCCGGTGGGAAAGAGAAAACTGCCGACGCTGCTCCTCCTGCCCCTCGCCCCGGCACGCCCACCAAGATCGAGAGCTTCATCAACCCCACGAGCACTCCCCAAGGCAGCCCAAGCAAGAAGACGGTCCCTCCCGGCGCAAATGATCTACCTTCCGCCTTCGACCAGGCCATGTCCCTGCAAACCACTGGCCTCGAAAGCCCCGTCAAGCTCCGCCCTCAGAGCGTCATCACCCCGCTGTCTCCCGGGAAGAGCAACCCGCAGCCCTTTGACGACTCGAGCTCCAACGTAGAAGATAGCGTCCTTCACAAGAAGAGGTCCAACAGCCCTCTGAAGAAGCAAGGACAGGAGAACACCCCTCCGGCCTCCCGCTTGGCCGGCGCCGACTCCCCACACCAGCACAGCCATGCTGCCCTTTCCCGTCAACAGCTCTATGAGCATCGAGACCGTCCCACTACGCCCGCCAAGAGGTTTAACACGTCTCGAGGTCTGACGCCCGAGGAGCGAGAGATCCTCCAGAAGCCCAATGTCCGCCGCATGGTCAACGTGACACAGCTCTGTATGTTTACCAATGTGCCGTGGAGACGAAGTCGAGCCTGCTAACGCCTTTAGACTTCCTCGACTACTACTTCGATCTTCTTACATATGTTGGCTCGAGACAAAGCAGACTAGCCGCCTTCAAGAACGAATTCCCCGAACCCCCCGAGACGGACGAGGAGACTCACAACCAGATGTGGTCAAAATACGCTGGTCGAGAACGCGCAAACCTCCGCAAGAGACGCGTTCGACTCCGTCAAGGCGACTTCCAGATTTTAACACAGGTTGGCCAGGGTGGCTACGGTCAGGTCTTCTTGGCTCAGAAGAAGGACACTAGAGAGGTTTGTGCGCTCAAGGTCATGAGCAAGAAGCTTCTTTTCAAGCTGGACGAGGTTCGCCATGTTCTGACTGAGCGAGACATTCTCACCAGTGCCCAGAGCGAGTGGCTCGTTCGACTTTTGTACTCGTTCCAGGATGAGAGGAGCATCTATCTCGCCATGGAGTACGTCCCTGGTGGTGACTTCCGCACTTTGCTTAACAATACCGGTGTGCTGTCCAACCGCCATGCGCGCTTCTACATCGCTGAAATGTTCTGCGCCGTCGACGCTCTGCACCAACTGGGCTACATTCACCGAGATCTGAAGCCCGAGAACTTCCTTGTTGATTCGTCTGGCCATGTCAAGCTGACTGATTTCGGCTTGGCCGCTGGTGTGCTGGCTCCCTCCCGAATCGAGTCTATGCGCGTCAAATTGGAGAAGGCATCCGAGACGGCTGTTCCCTTTGGCAAGCCCATTGACCAGCGAACCGTTGCCGAGCGTCGAGAGAGCTACAGGACCATGCGAGAGAACGACGTCAACTATGCCAAGTCGATCGTGGGCTCGCCCGACTACATGGCTCCCGAGGTCCTTAGAGGGGAGGAATACGACTTCACTGTCGATTACTGGAGCTTGGGATGCATGTTGTTCGAAGCGCTCACTGGCTTCCCACCATTTGCCGGTGCTACTCCTGATGAAACCTGGCGCAACCTGAAGCACTGGAAGGAGGTTCTCAAGAGGCCCGTGTGGGAAGATCCAAACTACTTCCTCAGCAACCGTACATGGAACTTTATCTGCACGTAAGTCGACATCTGGTCCCCAGCCGTTGAGGTACTATTCGCTAACACGTTCATCAGAGCCATCAACTCTCGCGCCCGCCGCTTTAACAATATTAAGGATATCTTTGCCCACCACTACTTTGCCGAAGTCGACTGGGACACGCTCCGCCAGACCCGTGCACCCTTTGTCCCAGAGCTGGACTCGGAGACGGATGCTGGATACTTTGACGACTTCACCAACGAGTCTGACATGGCCAAGTACAAGGAGGTTCATGAAAAGCAACAGGCTCTCGAGTCCATGGCCGAGCGTGAGGACCAGATGAGCAAGAGTCTCTTCGTTGGCTTCACGTTCCGGCACCGCAAGCCTGCCACAGAGGATGGCGGCAGCCCTCGCAAGCGGATCCCCACTGATGATTCTTTCGGGACGATGCTGTAGAGCGAGCCACTCTGTCCCAGGAAGCTTGACTGGCGCAACTTTGTAACCCGCGGGAGGGCTCTGTTCTAGTCGGCGAGGTAGGGCCATTACGGGATGGTGATGTGGCTACAGGACAGCACACATGGCCTGCAGGTCGACTGGCCGATTTACTTCTTCTCTTCTTTCTTTTTATCCTCTTCCTTATCCCCGTTTTTGTCCGCGTCACATGGCGTTTCTGCACCACCATCCCGCAACGTCTTGCCCAACGCATGCATGTATCGTTACTTTTTTATTGTTTCAGTCTTGCTTTTTCTTTCTTCGTCATGTTGCCTGTCGGACGCACGGAGTTCAAACGGGACCAGGAAATGGATGGATAAGGTCCCGGAGGGAAGGGAGTCTACGGGTGCACGAAGTTGGCGCCGTCAGGCTTTCGCGGTTTTAATGACCATGGACAAAAAGGACGGAATAGATTCTACCCTGTGGAATGTCGGAACTCACCCCTGTATTTTGTTTTTGGAGGGTTTTGTCTCCGCAAAAAGTAGAGAGGAAAACAGGTATGAGAGGAATGCTATAACGCGCTGTCCCCAACGGAATTGTCTTGGAATTCGCTTCGTGTGTTGACATGACTGGTTCGACTGACCATTTTATGATGAGACATGAACACACTTCATAAAGGAATGCGGTTCAAGGTTATCCGATTTCATCTCACGACGATGGTCTATACTGAGATATTCACACAAAAGACACACATAAGACTAGAAAGACAAGCCGCAGTAGAAGAATCAAGGTATGCAAAGTCATGATCGCAAAGGTTCATCTCTTGGGACATCTCTACCAGTATTAACGACAAGCCCAGCCCACTGCAGTCTCGCCCTGCCCGAGTCCCAACTCCAACACCATCATACGTCGTTGTTATCCAAGCGAGTAGAGGACCAAATAAACCCGAGACCAAAGGATGAGGCGCGTCCTGCTCAACAACCGCCATTCGAGCCCACCATCTCCCTCGCTCGCCCAACCCAAGAAAAACCCAAAAGACAAAACATTCATGGGATATCGTCCAAGCAAATAAAAACAAAAGCCGCATCCACATTCCGCAGAAAATAAACCCATCGTAGTATCGACGTGGCTTGTGGTACAGATCGAGCCGCCAGAGTGAACGTGAACCGTGTCGAGTGTGCGCGCGGCGTGTGGTGTAATCTATCGTGAAAAGAAGGGTATTCACGCACCCTCAAACAGTGCGCCAGGGATGGTCGAGTCGTCGTTCCCACATCCGCTTTCTATATTTCCCAAACATCCGAGGCCCATTCCCTTCCGCCACATCTCATATCGCGTGCGCCGTTGTGATTCAAGGTTCCAAGGAGTCATTCAAACAGATCGCGACAGACCCGTGCCTCGTCGTGTCCATCCAGAACCCGCCAGCGCCCCAGGACATGCTTCTCTGATGTGGCGGAACCCTTAGAACCATAAATCGATAATCAATCTGCCATATATTGCCAAATTTCCGTGTGAGGTATCAAGGGTAAATAACCAACTCCGCGTCTCCGAAACGCCGCCCAAAAAAACTAGTTAGATTCGTCATGTCGTGACTTGGCTGGTGCCGGTTTGCGAAAGTGTGCCTCTGCTAGGAAGCCCAGCCTTAACATGAGCCCATGCGTAAAGCGAATTAGATCCTCAAGACGGCGAGGATATTCGAGGTGCCACCCATTGTCGTGCTTATAGACTCATTGTAAGCCATTCCCATTCTTGGGGGCCGGCAGAACCGCCCACTCCGTTCAAGACATTGGCCTGCCCACCGGACATGCTGATAATGCCCGAACCGAGAGGAGATCGTTGGTTCATGCCGAAGCCAGACGAAGTCATTCCGCCGGGCAGGCCAGAGAGACCGGCAGATGAGCCCAGCGGGCGTGCGGCTTCATTTGATCCCGTCGACTCGGGACTATCAATGTCCATGCTGACTGGCGCGTCTGCAATGCTCTTGCTGTGACGCCGCTGCCGTTTTGAGGACGATGTGGGAGCCCTTTGGATCGAAGAGGCGCCAGCGCCCGGTCCTGGGCTCGTCTTGGGAGGAGCCGCGGCAATCGGAACCACGCCTTTACTTCCCACAGCGCCGCTGGACCCAGAAACTCCAAAGTGGCTATTTGGGGTGCTGCCGGCGGTATTGGCTCCCGAAGGAGGACCGCTTGATGGGCTCTCGACGTCCTTGTTGCTCGAGGCACGATTGGAGGCGGGGGGCGTCGTGACCTTGGATGCTTGGACGTGATTGGTTTTGCTGTTGTTGGCAGATGTCGACATCGAGAGTGTTGAGTTTTTGCGTGAAGCCGCCGCGCTGGCGTTCTTCTTCGACCTGGTGCTGGTTCCTCCAACAGGAAGATTGGAACCCGATCCACGGTTGCGTTTCTTGATGACGTCCGTCTTTAAGCTCAACGGTCTGACTACACCGTGCAACTTCAAAAACAAGCCGCAAGCGTTACACAACGGTTGGCCCTCGGGGTTCCTTCGCCAAAGAGGGGTTGTTTGAGTAAAACAGTTCGTGCACGTGGTCGGAGTATTCCCATCCGAGGTACTGTTTGCGGCTGCCTGCAGATTGGTCGTGGACCCATGTTTTGACCCGGGAGGGGAGGACGGGCGACTCGGAGCGACTGAGGAAAAGCCAGACATGGTGCCGTTTCCATCGCCCGCGGGGGAAATTGGCAAAGACTGAGCGAGCTGCTCAAAGCCGTTCTGTTTCCCAGCCAGGTGTGACGGGGTGGATGAGTTCCTAGTAAGCTTGGATTGTCTCCTGTTGCTGCCAGGACGGAAGGACTGGGACTGAGACCTGGCCAGGCCATTTGAATCCCACTCTCCATTGGCGTCAACAAAATCGGTCCCTCCGATCATGACTTGCTTTCGGGTTGGGCCGCCGGGGAAGCGTGCGGCTTGAGTGCTGAACTGTCCAGGTAGCGAAGCATCCCAGCCAAGTGCTCCGGACTCGTCGAGGGACGAGGACAGATCTTTGTGCATCGCCATATTGCGGTCGGCAAAAGCGTTGTTTTCGTCGTCGTCAGAATCGCCGCCAAACGAGAACATGTTATCCTGTTGCACCTGCATGGTCGGAGAAGTGACTGGCTGGTCATGGTGGAAAACCTGAGAGGGGTCGATGTGTCCAAATGAGCTGGGCGCCGTGCTGTACGCAGAAATGGATTCGGAGACAGTGCCCGGCGCCGAAAACATGCCGTTACCGTTGCCGTTGGTCGAGTTTCCATTGTACATGTATTGCTGGCCCATCATGTTGCCCATGCCCTGGGAACCAGACTGGAATCCTGGGGCTCGCTGCGATCGAACATCCTGTGATCCGAAATAAAACCCCTCCTGGTCGGGCATGGGATGAGGGGTATTCGCTGTCGACTGGTAGGCGGATCCGGTAGGCGAGTAGATGTCGGCGTTGTTAAGAGAGGCGGCAGGGACGGATGAGTTGTGGTACACGTTGGAGAAGGGGCCGTTGGCGATCATGGGGGAGGTGGAGGGCGAGAAGGAGAAGCTCTGGTGGAAGGGCCCTGCAGAGTTGACAATGGGGTCGTTCTCCATGAAGGTATCGAGAGCAAAGGGAACACCGGCCATCTGGTTCGGCTGCTGGGTCATGGTGGTGGGGTTGGAGTTGTCCAGAGAGTAATCATGAAGCTCGGAGTCCAGTTCAATGTCATTCTGGGCCGTAGTACCGCTATTGACGGCGGGAACATGAGGGGAGAAATTAGCAGGGCGCTTTCGAGTCTGATGTTTCGTCAGTCAGTCATTGTTTCATTTGCACGCCGAGGCCGGCGGGGTGGCACAGAAGCATGGTGGAGGGACCGGGAAGTTGACCGGATGAAAAAAGCCGGTCGGGGAGGGGAACTCACGCGGCGATCGTCAATGCTCGTCTTGCGCAGATGGCGATTGACATAATCGAACTCATTGTTCTGGGCAGCCTGATGGCTTGGAACAGACTGGGGGACAAAAAAGTGCGACGGCTCCTTGCGGGATTTGATGGGGATGGCCATGGAGTGAGCCGACTTGTCGTCGACCAGTCTCTCGGGCGGCTGAGGCGACGGGAAGTTGACGGGAGTAGCAGCGTTGTCAGAAAAGATGAAGTCGTCAAGATTCATAGCGTCAGACTGAGCCAAGTTGTTCTCGGACGACTTGCGCAGCTGGGCGATGCCACTGGGCGTGTTTTGCGCCACGGGCCTTGCGAATCTGCGATGGCCCATGTTAGCACGTCATGGTTCACGGATTGGCGATTCAGCAAAACCACGGATGAAGGGCGAATGACATGTGAGGATAAGAAATCGGGGGGTCATACCTGTTGTTGACGTCGTTGACCCTCCTTTTCCGATCTTCCTCCTGCTCAAAGAGCTTCTGCTGGTGCTGCTTGCGCATGGTGAGGGCCATCATGCGCCAGGTCAAATTCTCCATGCGATGCTGGTTTGGAAGCTGCATCTTGGCTCGGGTGAAGAATTTCCAAATTTGGGTAGCGAGAGGATCTTCCTGCTGCATCTTCTCGATGCTCTGGTACGAGTGCGCAAAATCATTCTGGAGGGAAGCAAAGACCGCGGTGCCCTGAAGGGCGTCGTTGGCGGCGGCGAGGTTCTTGAACTTGTCGACATTGACTTCGTTGAGAGCATCGCGGGCGGAGCGCTGGGCCTGGTGGTTCTGGTGGCCCGGATGCAGGTGGCCGTTCGTCGCGGTCGTCCAAAGGTCGGGCCTTCGCGGAAAGCGAAAATCGTGTTCGGTCATTGTTGGGTGCATGGCGTCTATAGGACTCGATATGGCGATGGGTGACGCTGTTGAAGTTGAGGGCATAGCGGAGGGAGCAGAAGAAGGGAAAGGGTGAGTGAGAGGCTGCCGGGGCACTGCGAAAGAAATGTCCCCCCACGCTTGGAGCAAGGCGGGTTTTCGATTTTTCTGGAGGGTAGGTGCAGAGGGTGGTATTGGTGAGTGGGAAGGTACGGAGAACAGTCGGCAGGTGCAGGTGGGAGGCCAGATGGAGGGGGGTCACAGAAGGGAAGGAAGGGGTGGGTAAACCTTCTATTCAGCGAAAGGTAGGTGCTGGGAGGGGAGAAACCGGGTGCTATTCTGCCCGACCTGCGTCTGCGTCTGCGCCTGCGGCTTCGTCTGCCCGCACAACAGATGGATGGATGGATGGGCTGGCGGGAGCCCGGCGCGCGCCAGGTGCGGCGAAGATGAGGTGCGCTGGGGGCTTCTTCCGGCGGCGTGCTACTGGACTGGCACTGGTCCTGACTGCAGGCTGGTCGGCTCGGCTGTTGCCCTGCAGTGGGGCCGACCACTAAAGGCGCTGTGCACTTTGTCCTCGAGGACGACAGCACACTGCCGCAGGACACGCTTGATGAAGCTACCCGAGGGACCAGGTCACCTACGGCTCAAGCTGCGCGCAATGATGAAGCCGATGAAAGCTGTTCAGATGAAAGTATTTGCTGGTTGCGGAGCCGAGCCTTTCTCTCGGATTTCGGAGCATAAATGGGTATGGGAGAGTACCATGTGAGGGATGTCGATTGCCCGGCGTGATGTCTTGTGTCACGTAGAGTAAATATGGACCGGTCGAGGGAATGGCTATGAAGAGATGGGAGAGGAAACCAGGAAGAAGAAAAGGAACTCGACTGGGGATTCAAGAACCAGGACTGGGGCTCTTGAGGTGGATGGTGGAGGGGGGGGGGGGGGAGGGGGATGAGGCGGAGGAGAAAGAGGCGGGGAGGGGGTGCAAGCGAATTGGTGGAGGAAAGCCGAGGATTCGTTTGCGGCTGGACTCCTGGAGACGAAATCACTGGAAGTGGGAATGTTTGGGATGCGGGAGGGGCAGTTCGCTGGGGTTTTTGTTAGTGGCGAGGGTCAGTCGAAGCGTGCTCAGTTTTCCACTCATTCGTCGACTTGACGACTCATCACTTTCCGTAATATAGAAACCAATTCTCCCTCTGCTCCGTCAACCTCCGATCGCTACGAGGCGTACTCCGTACATAGACTAGGGGACCTGTGGACTGTCACTGGCCGCCATGGCCGTGGCCGGCGCAGCGCCGCGACAACCTTGCAACTCGGACCCGTCGTTAGATCCGGCAAGGACTCGTGCGAATCGTCCCCGATTCAGTAAACCACATCCACAACGCCACAGCGAGCTGGAGGGCGGCCGAGTACGGCCGAGAACGGATACCTGTTAATACCTGGCGAGGTCGATGAGGAGGAACTGCGAGTGGCTCACAGTTGCCCGAACCTGGCTTGAATGCTTCGTACGTTTGAGGGGTCGAAACGGAGAATCAGAGAGGAACAAAGAGGGGAAATGGATTAGTACGTAGAATCATGACAAGAGGTATGGAATCGTCCGAATACCTCCTCCGTACCCGACTGAGGAGTCAACCGTGGCTGCCATGCGACACAAAAGCTACACCCGCTGTTTTGCCGGAGTCCAGATGAAGTTCAACTTGTCCGTCCAGTCATCCACTTCTCGAAATACATACATCCTTCATCAAACAACTACCGTCCTAAACTAGTTCCTGATTATCTTTGGCATTCTTCCGATTCTACCGTTGCATCCCTTCCCCTCCACGTCCTCCGTATCGCCATCGCTTCCGGGGCGTGGAGGCCATGGTGGGGGGATGGATACACGTCCGTCCACACTTCAAGGAGCAAGCAACGGTCATGGCCTCTCCATTGGCCTCATAGTCCTGGGGGAACTCGAGGCGCATGATGGAGGGGGCCAGCACTGGTCATAGTTGAGATGCCCTCTCCTCAGTGGTCTCCGGATAGAGCACCGACAACCTGGACAACATGGCTCCGCTGGCTGCCGAACACACCCCAAACTTTTCTTTTCGATGGCTCATGGGTTGCTACCCAGTCAGCGTCCAGGTCTGACAAGTGCTAGAATTCCCACCCGGGCAGAACCAGAGCTAACCATCTCAAGACAGCACCATGGAGGGCACCGCTTCGTACCGACCACCTCAGGCAGGATCCTGACAAGACACCTACGAATAGAACAACAATTTACCGACTCGCCTACGGCGGTAGTAACCTCATGCGCAACACCAACCCAGGGCAAACTCGGCCAAAGGTCATCATCCCGCGTCGCACGTCCATCCACCCATCACCTTGCAGGTAGACCGAGTGGGAGAAGGTTACACAAACAACATGCCCCCCCGACCGACCGACCGGCCACGGTCGTTCACAGATTGCAACAGTCCACCAAGAAGAGGATGCTGTTGGGTGCTTACTTCATGCTTTGTACTCCATCTGCTGCACAATGCTTGCTCCCCCTCCCTCGTCTCCATGGCCCATTTCCACCCCCATCTGCAATCCACCCCGACATTCACACAGGCACGGCAAAAAAAAAAATCGTCTTCTTCATCAATGGGCTGACGAACGCCAATGACATGACTGGCCATATTTCCCGTCGGTCCTTCGGCCAAAGACCGCGATGTTGGCGTTCTCGGACCCACCCGCCGAGCTCAGGGCTTCGTCCACCGCAGGGCAGCGCACCACAGCGCAGCTACTGACTGAATTCAGAGCCTTTCAGCTAGGTCTGACCTGTTCGTTCTCGGTCGAGGGGCGAGGCCGTGGTCCCTGGTCTCCGAGGCTCTGGCTCAGAAGCTCAAGGTTGAATGGTCCAAGGCCCACGTCGACTTTGTTCCTCAATATCCCTGTCCACGGATACGCCAACCCGCTCCCCTCTCCAGGTATGACGACGGCCGCCATCGCAGGCAGCTTCACGGACCATCAGTCTCGCAGACGGTACGCGCCAGCGGCCGTGTCGGTGGACTCTCGTGTGGCAGTGGGGTCCCCGTCCTCCAGTAGCGTCTCCATTCCCGCCTCGACCAGAATCCTCCTGCTCTGCTCCCATGCGACCGTCCGCAGACTGTCACGGCACTTTCGCTTTAACCAGCCTTCCCTTCATGCCACTGGAACCTCCCACCGCCTGGTCCGGCCATTAGCCGTTCGTGTTAGAGCTGACGACTTCGGGGTCTTGTGGCTTGACTCATCGTCTCCCACGCCCTGGACCGGCCTCGAGCGCCCGTTCGGGCGGTCGCGTGGGAACGGCCGAGATCAGTGTCATCCATCGCCACGATTCGCCTCAGCGAGTTCGGCCGGCCAATCTGTGGGGACCTTCGTGCGACGCGGGTCCCCAGCCATGGAGCTGTCCTGTCGGAAACGACTTCACCTCGTGAGAATCCCCTTCACTCGACGAAACGCCCGATGGGGTTGGGGGTTTGGGGGTTTGAGTCTCAATTCGTCCAGGCTGTCGGGGGAGAAGGCAGCTTCAGGGAAGCCTCTGAACTGGCCCCACGTGCATGGATTCAAACCAGGGTGATCCTAGTGTCTTCAGGGATAAGCTGGACGGCGGGGCCATCTGGCCGAACGCCACATGCATCCCACGCTGTACAGCTTTCGGGTACTTAGCTTGAGAGTGCTGCTCAGCTGGGGCCTGGAGCACCCTCGGCCTCGGGGCATGAGCCCTCAAAACGATGGACGGTTCTGAAGCTGGTCATATGCTGGAAGAATGAAGGTGAGCTTGCTCTGCTCGCAATGCTCTTGCTGAGCCGATTTGTGCGGGAAACCTCGATTAATATTTACAGGGACTTGCCTGCTGTTCAAAGAGGAATGGTCGTTTTCTGGTGGCTCCCCGCCACCAAAGATCAAGCTGCAGGCCTGGTGGTGAGGCCAAGTCGCCGGTACAGTGGCGGTACTTCCTGAGCGCCTGAAGATGCGGCTGCGGCTGCGGCTCCGTCCTTCTGGGCTTAGCCTTGAGCCATTGCTTGCACTCACGGCCTCTGGGCAGCGTCATTTTTCGCAGATGACACGAGATCAAGGCCAATAGAGCCAGGTCCCTGGCATGACCATCTAACATTCATCTTCGTTGACTACGCATAACCCTTTATCTTATCTACGGATTCGTGTGTGCCTAAATGCACACACCAGTTCTTCCACGATGACCAAGTCCCCGGACCCCAGACCGCTCGGGAGCATCGAGCAATGACAAGACTCAAGGAGCCTTCAGTGGATATTCGGCAAGGCCAATCGCCCACCACCACCACCACCACCATGACACTGATCTCCAGACGGTTCAGAAGCGAGACAATCGCGATCTCCAAGTCTTGGTTCATTGCTCAGATGATGGCTGATGAGGCCGTGCCCCACCGCCCGTCCATGCTGGAGAGTCCGATCGAGGGCAGCCGCTCCTTGTCACACTCACGAGTTTATTCTTCAGAAGCGAGACTATTGGCCATGGTCATGCGACACCGACTGAAGTGTTGGCCAGTCGGCGTCTATGCACGTCGGGACCGGGACGCACAGCGCCTCTCACCGTGACACAGAGAAGCATTCATGGTAACGCGAATGATGACCAACACTTTTGCTTGCGGGAGATTGATATTCTCATTAGAAGAATCAAATACTCATGGCATGCAACAGCAGACGCAAGAGGAAAACCCGATCCCCTGGCGGGAGATGCTTATTTTAGTGCCACGTACGGACAGCGCCAGCTTCAGACGCTCCAGTGACAGGCCGGGACGCCGCGGTCCATGATGCGTACCGAGTACGGAGGGTGGGAATCGACGCCGTCTCGCGAGCACTTGCATGGAACGCCATGGAGGACCCCCACTCGACTCCACGCGTCGGCAGGGGAGTGACGGGCTGGACATTCGTGGAGGTGAGGAGGGCGGAGGGGTCCCTTGACTCCCCTTTGCGCCCAAGAGTCCCTCCACTCTCACATGCTGGCTCCCAAGATGCTGGAGGTTGGAACGAGGTGATGGTATGCCACATTGGGACGCTGAATTCTGTGGTGTTATCCAAGCGGGAGCTTTCTATCCGGTCGAGGCTGGATCATGACTTCCCCGAACTCGCAAATGTGCGAATGACAGGCACGTCCAGGTGCCTGTCGGCCTCGTCTGCTGGTGCGTTGCAACTCACGGCCGCGCACGCCTGTTTCTCCCGAAGGGCAATGTATTTGCGGCGGAAGGGAACTAGCAGTCGGCAATTGTCCACCTATTCTGGTTGCAAGACGGAAATACGCATCAGCTTGCAACGCGCACGCACGAGTCATTCCGGGCACTCTTTCCAGTTTGCGACAGCAGGTGTGCGGTGAAGGAGACTGGTGAACTTGTCCTCTTGGTGTCCGTCTTGTCGCCTTCTAGTGGCAAACCCTCCCAGAGCATCGGAGAAATGGCGGTTATGGGGGCTGTCGTCCGGGGCCGTGGGGACAGACTCTCATCGTCAGAGACTCGGTTGAGGTTCTAGGGAACCTTGCTTCCACGTCGACCTCCCCAGGGCCAGCCCCTGGTTCTCCAGCATCCATCTGCCCACTCCCTCCGGGTTGCTTCTCGCATCATGAGCTGAGAACAGCTGTCGCGCCGCAAAATGCAGGGACGGCTGGCCAGATTCGTCGTTGCTCAGGGATGCCCAGAATGGCATGCCGGCTCACTGCAACGGCCTGCGGCCCCCGGCGTCAACGTTCAGAGGGCTGAGACGCCACAAGGCCCATTCTCCACCTCAGCCTCTCTCAGGTTCTTCGAGGAGATGAGCAGTGGCCTCAATGACTCTCATTTCGACGTTACGCCCGCAAACTGATTCAAGTGCCGTGCTAGACACGGCGTGGCCAGCGGCTGATTGGCACTTGTGACTTGAGTTACGGCTGCTTGGGATATGGGGACTAGGTATGTCCGGGGCTCCTCGTCAGCCGGGACCACCGCGGTGAGGACCAATATTCTCGGTCGAGGCGACCGATTCGCAGTCCGGGAAAGGGAAGATGCAACATGGCCAATATACAAGGTGAAACGGCGACGATCGATACTGAGAGAAGCACAACCATCCGTCCCCAGACTTGTTCTTTCTCAACGTGTCAGTGGCCTGACCAAGGACGATCTCATCACCTCGCTTCGCATCTCGCTGGAGGCATCCATGCTGACGTGCCAGGCCTGTCCAATCTGATCAAGGTGGATTTCAGCCCGGCGAGCAGACCACGGACTGGACATGTGCATTTCGTTGCCACCGCCATCTCACCCAGCTCTTCCACCAGCAAGACGGACATGGTGCAACGCTCTCTTCCACTGTCCTCATGGCCCCGGACATGAAACCCCGGCGGACGACCATACCCACACGCAACGGCTTTGTGCCAGGGCTATGGGCAAAAGATTCAATACAGTGGGCATGGGAGCGGACGGCGAATCATGGGCAGACGATGCCGAGGAACCATGTTCGCTGGGATTCTGAGAGGCCCTGCGGCGCTGCAAAGAGGGGGGGAATGCAGGAAGATGAAGATGCAGTCCAAGGACGCACCCGAACGAATAGTGCGCCGGCAATGCGAGGCACGCCCCACCAGAGCGGTGTGGACTCGAAGATAGAGACAGATATTAATATGTCATGTCTAGAATATTGCGTCGTGATGGGACAGATCAGATCTCACGCGAGTCACCAGCGGCCGCAACGGGCCCCGTTCTCAGCCAACAACAAGTCAACGGCTCAGCACTCCGTGGGCCGCCCAGATGCTTCGTTTTCTAGTCTCGGTCAATTAAACAAGAGGCCGTGACCTCGCCGCGAGGAGACGCAGGGACGGCAGCCAAAGGAGCGGGATTAATCAGGTCGAAAATACCTCGACAACTCGGGCCAGAACACACTGAAGGTGGGGGGACGTCTGGGGTCTCGATGCGGAACAGGCTTCCGGTGCAAGGGCTGCCATCTTGTTGTCGTCGACGTGTAACCGTTCTGCCCAGCCGTCGACGGGGGGCTTCGTCCTCTGCGATGGGATGGGTGAGGAGGCGTTGAGGCCGCGGGAGTGCCACCGGGAGATGTGAAATGAGGCCAACGGCCAATAGTCGCCAATCTTGGAAAGCCGAAGTCTGCTCGCTTCCTGTCGTCTCCGAGGAGCGAGGAGACGGGTCGGACGGGTCGGACGAGACGGACGAGACGGGACTATGCCGAGGCGGCCTGAGGGCTGAGGCTCAAGATTCAAGAGGCATCTCGAGTTTCGTCAACGGACGACGCCTTGATGTTATACCGGCAACGTTCCCCTTCCTTATCACGCCTCTGCGCATCATCATGACAAGCCTCTCTGCACATCCCATGCGGAAGCTTACTCCCGCCCGTGCCGGCAGGCTTGGGAGGCGTCAGGGGAATGGAGATTAGATAGGAAGCCAGCCGTCGTCTCCCAATCATCAACGGGGACCCTGGGCTTTTTTTGCCCTTTACCGCTGGTTTCGTTCCTTTATCAGTGCGAGAGGAAGATAAAAAAAGAAGCATATCAGCCAAGGGAGAAAAAAAGGGCAGCGTGCGAATAGGGCTCGCTATTCGCCTTATCTCTGCGACAAAGGCCATGTTTGCGGGCGCTTATGTCGTCGACTGGCCACCATAAAATTGTCTCGATTCCCCCTCTCCTCTCCCCGCCCTCGAATTCCTGGGTTTGGCAAAATCTGACGAGTTCGACGACTTCTCTTTGGGCCGCCCTGAAAGGGGATTCGTGTGCCATACCTTCTTCGTCCTCGGTCCTCCGAATGCCCAACGAAACACCGGCTTTGTCCTCGATGACGATAAGAAACCCACACGACGCACACGATGGAAATAGAGACGAGCGAGAAGAAAGGGTCCTCGGGGAAGGGAGGTGTGGTTGACATGTCTGTTCTTTGTCGAGCACGGAACAAAGGAGGCCGTGGTCGAATGGGGATTCGATCGTGACCTTCTTTCTATCAAAGCCGACCTTCTCCTCGTGTCAAAGGTCCCTCTTCCTTTCACCGTAGCCGAGTCTATTCTGTTCCCTCGAACGGCCCTGCGACCCTCGTGCGTATATATTCATCGAAGCGGTCGTCATGGATCGACATGACGCCGTTAATATGGTCACGACCGCTTGCGAACGACGACGATGCACACCGACCGACCGAATACGTACCGGCCACCCACGTCCTGGAGACGCCTCTGGCTGTGTCTCTTGGGCATCATGGCCGCTGATGACACACAAGCGAAGCCTATAATCATTCAACCACGGCCACTCGGCCACGCCAAATCCAAGCCCGCGTACCCGTCCCTGGGCGGGCTGGGAGCCAACTTGAAAACGTTTGCGAGAGACAGGCTCAACGCCCACATGGCCGGCGACCAGTCCAAGGGCAGTAGCCCCAAGGATACCGTCATCGTTGTAGCTGGTTCTATCGCCTCCGCCATCATCCTGGGCTGCGCCTTCTACGTGTACTTTAAGATATACAAGGAGTGCGCCTCGCAGCGACGGCAGGCGGCGCAGCAGAAGCGACTGCGGCCACTGCTGCTGGAGCAAAACAAGGCAAAGAAGGAGGGCACCAAAAAGGACAAGAAGCAGAAGAAGGCGAGGAAGAAGAAGGGCGAGCCCAGGAGGTCCGTTGACTCGCACGGCCAGCTGCTGGACCGCTGGCCGCGCTGGACGGGGGCCGCCAACGACGACAACGACGACGCGGCGTCGCAGAAGTCGGGGCTCTCGTTTGGCGACATGGCTCAGACGGCGCCCGTGGGCGTGACGGAGCCCATGGCCGGCCCCGCGGTGCCCCCGAAGGCGGCGCGCCGGCTGGGCGTCGAGCCAAACGTGCCCGGGTCGCGGCCGCCGACGGGGGTGCTCCGGAACGTGGTGACGCCGCCGACGCCCGTCTCTCGCCGCTCCGACGGCTCCCTGAGCACGCTGGGCAACGAGCTCTTCCAGGACACCATGGCGCCGCCCGCGCCGTTGCGCTACGCGACACCCGCCTCGTCGCGGGCGCAGGCACAGGCGTCGTCCACGCTGGACGCGGCGGCGTACCAGCGGGATCGGTTCAGGGGCACGCGGTACAGCATGGGGGAGAATGTTATTTGATTGTGGTCCGGGGGCCCGGAGGGGGGGGGGTCATGGCATGAAGCTACGAAGTTATGAATGGCAAATGACGAGTTCGACATGGTTGTCATTGCCTCGTTGCTGGCCAACTTTAGATAGAAGCTTGTCAAATAAAAGGCACTTGCACAAGTACATGACGCCCTTTGGGTTTGGTTTCGGTCAGAGTGCAGTCGAATGCCTCGTCATCGCATAGCCCGAGGCTACCACGAAGTCGTCTGTATAACTGGGTATTCAAGGAGAGACATGGAGATCTTGTACATGTCGCTTCCACCTACAGTCACTGTACCTATTAGCGAATGGATGGTACTAGTCCCATCCGCCTTGATGAGTTGACATTACTCTCGAAAGGGAGTAAGTCATGTTCGCCCCAAGGCCCTCGCCTGCCTCTGGAGACTGACAATACAGAGGTTGTTCGGGTTTTCCGAGGACCATGTGTGCATGAATCGCCTTGAGGCCCGAGGCCGGGCGACATTCATGTTTCTTTGCTTATCCCAGGAACGTCTCCTGCATCTCCATGTCAATCCTCGACGGCCGAGAGGAGAGGTTCAGCGACGAGGTAGGCTCCTGTTGGAGGACGGGCGGCCGTTGGGGAAGGGGGTGACTGGAAGGCGACAACCAGTTGGGAAACGAACCTGTTGATGGAAGAGGACGAACCTCCTACAAGTTGACCGACTGGCAGACGAGTCTCTTGATTGTTGAAGACCTGGTAGAAACACCATGGCCGCGGGAAGAGCAAAATACAGCATAACCAAGTTGCCAACAGAGCGGGCAGCTACCACAACGCGAAAAAGATTGTCATTGACGGCTTCTTCAAGTACTTTCAAGTCCAAATAGCCAAAAGAGCCTGGTGTCGTCAACGTTTGGACTCCATTCCGAGGACAAGGAAAAATGAAATTCAAGAAAGCATTCCCGAGTGTGACACTACACTGGGCAATCATTGAGCCTGAGGCAGCAAGAAAACACATGAGACACGGCCATCATGCCGCAGACCGAATTGGGCATACGAAGGTTGGCTCGCATGCCGTTGCCTTCGTTTACCAAGTTGGGAAAGCCTCGTTTCACACGGCCGCAGGGATGACCACTGGTTGGTTTGGGTCCCGAGGCGTACATACGACCAACAGCCCGGCAGTTGTGATGCGAGCATACGAATTACTCGGTACCATGGGCCATGTGTTGATATCCCACGAGAATCGGCTCTCCCATCCGAATAGCAGACTGGTCCCCCGCCAGACGGTGGGCACGTTACCATGTGATGCCGTGTGAAGCTGAACGAGTCCCAGCACTGCGAACCCATCTACATGGTTGACAAAGGTGGCTCAACGGGGGGGATTATGCACGCAACCACAACTGGACAAGCCACCAACAACAGACGAGGGGGGAGACGAGAAGGCGTTGCCGTCCTTCCGTCCATCTTGTCGCATTGGGGCGTGAGGATTCAGGAGCGAGCATCGGCTCGTCACGAAGAAACGGCTGCTGAGAAACAGCCAGATCTCTCCGGCGACCTTCCAGTCCTTGGTTCCGACTCGTTGTCTCCAGGTTGCTTCGACGCGAGCCTCTCCTCTCATCTCCTTGAGCCCAATCGGGCAAGTCTCACCACGATCCCGTCTGGGCATCGAAACGAGTAAACGAGATGCTTGATTACGTCAACTGTCCTTGTACACCTGTACGTTCGTACATGGCAAACTGGCTGGTCGTAAGCGGGGTAACAGTCGACGCCGCCTCAGCTTGCATGTACGTCTGAGACGGCTTCGGGATAGAATGTATTTGAGGGACGCCCCAGGCCCTCGAATGCATTCTGTCCCAAGGCCGTCTCAATCCGCTTCGCCTATGAGAAACCATGAGCTTCAGGGTCCTCTCTCCCGAGTACATCGAGGCCCTCGATCGTAGACGAGGGTCCAAGAGACACCACGATGAGGCCTGCAGCCTTGACGACCACCAGCTGGGACGTCGCATTCGCCTCGCTTCCGTCCCCTCGGAGGAAACTCTCGGCGCACTGAGCACCCTCCCGACGGAGCTCCTCGGCGAGGCCCTCCTCAACCTCGACCTCCCGAGCCTCAGCGCGTTCCGCCGCGTGAACCGCCGGGCCATGCTCGCCCTCGACTCGCTGCCCGCCTACGGAATGCTCAAGCAGCACTGCCCCTACGTGCTCCGAGCTGCCGTGGCCCTCGACGCCGGCGCCTTTGACCTGCGGCACCTGTACGAAACGCTGCAGCTCGGCCAATGCTCCAACTGCGACGGGTTCGGCAGCCATCTCTACCTGATCACCTGCCGCCGCGTGTGCTACGACTGCTTCAGCACTCGCTCCGAGTACGGCCCGATATGTGCCACGGACGCCGTCGAGAACACTGGGCTGTCGGATCAGACGCTCTCCCGTCTACCTCACGTGTGGACTGTTGCCGGGGCATCCGAGTCTTGCTCTCGCAACTGCAAAGAGAGGAAGAAGCTGTACGACGGGTCCGCGGTGAGAGGCCTCGTCGGGCAGGGCGACGACCGAAACACTGCGCCCGGTACGTCCGAAAGCGAATCACCTTGCCGGTTCACGACGTTGATCTCGGCGCCCGCTATAAGGCCCATCGCGAATGCGGTCGACTGGGGAGTCGCCTGTCCCGAGTGCAGCGGCGTTGGCAAGTCGCGATACTTGCGCGACGGCTTGGCCAGACACCAAGAATGGCACCGGACGCAGCAGGCGGCGAGAAGAGAGGCGCTCGAGACGTACTCGAAGCTGCTGCACGGGTGGTTTCTGGCGCCGGAGAACCAGGCGCGGGCCGATGATGGGCTTCACTCATGGAGCCACGGGGTTTCGTGACGTGGTTACACGTGTAAGTCGGTGGGTGAGCCGTGGGTGAGGCGCGAGCGAGCATGACTCGGATGAGAGAGCGGTTCGTTAACGTGCGACTTGGCGGCGTCGGGAATTGCCACGGCAACAAAGACGACAGTAGTCGACGGGGAGTTGGCCAAAGTATAATGGCAATATTGAAGCCATCGATCCGTGGCCAAGGCCCGCCACTAAGAAACAGCAAACAAATTGGCTGCGTCGATCCACGTCAGTCCAAAGCTCCCCACCAACTCAACTCGCCCTTTGTCCAAATCCCCACCGCCTCTGGAATGCCGGTAAGTAGTCGTCGTCGACGTGGTGAAAAGGCCTCAAAATGCGCGAGAGGGGCCTTGGGCGTTGCAGAAATGCATGCATCCCCCCGGTTGTTTCATCTGTGCTAGTCCGTCCTCTGCGTCTGCATGTGCATCTCTCTGCATCTGAGACGGTGACACGCTTCGCTCGAGACGAGACGACACCATTTAGGCCGTCGAGTCGGTCGAGCGAATCGAGTCGAGTCGAGTACATGGCTGCGGGCTGATTGAGACCATGATTCTACAGCGGCGAGCCGTCCTCCTCCTTCTCCCCAACCTCCATCCACGGCAATGATGCGCGTCCAGCTTCTCCAGCAGCTCGTCGACTACCGAGACGAGCATGAGAGCGAGTGCCGCTTCCTGGTCGACGGCCGCGACGTAAAGTACGTCTCCGTCGACCCCGGCATCCTGTCATACCACATCCGCACCTTTTCCACCATCCCCATCGCCCTCCTGCCAGCCTTCCCTGCGGGGAACTGGAACGACGGCCGCATCTCCAAGGATAGCGCCACCGGCGACCTCTTCTTCTCTCGCGCCGCGAAGCGAGACCTGCCCGGGGTCCGGAACCTCTGGCATGGAACCCTGATCGATCACCTGGACCTCACGAAGCTGGGCCAGGTGCGCCAGAACATCCATGTCGTCACCCATCCCTTCTTCGACCGCCCCGTCATGCTCAAGTTTGCCGCCTTTCCCTGGCAGACGCAGTGCCTCGACGTCGAGACGGCCGCCTACCGATGGGTCCACGGCAAGGCCGTCGCTCCCGCCTTCCTGGGCCACGTTGCCGAGGCGGGCAGGGTCATCGGCTTCGTCATGGAGGTCGTCGAGGGCTCGAGGACCGCCGAGGAGGCCTGGGACCTGCCGGCCTGCCGTGCCGCTCTCGCGAGGCTGCACGCACTGGGGCTCAAGCACGGCGACATCAACAAGCACAACTTCCTGGTACGAGGGGCGCAGGCCGTCATTATCGATTTCGAGACGACGCGACAGTGCCGCAGCAAGGAAGAGCTGCGGGAGGAGATGCGGCGGCTGGAGAAGATGCTCGCCATCCCCAGACGCAGAGAGGGAGTCGGATTTCCCGTCGTGGCTTCGGGTCTGACATGTTAGTTGGAACGGGAACTAGGTTGAACATGTGCATTCGGTAAATAAGGGTTTGTTTGTCTCAGCTGGCGCGGCATTGTTCTTGTGGAGGGTTGGTCTTTGGAACACGTTGGGACAGGTCTGTTGGCGTTGTTGCATTAGATATTCTTCTTGGCCTAGATGCGCACCAAATTGTCAATTATGTTGAATTTGAAAAAGACTCTCACCATAAATTAGCGTCGCACAATCCTCCTGACGCCCATACACACGGGAGTATTTCTTTGAATGATGTTGGTGATGGATCAAGATTCTCGCGATTGCTGTAGGGTAGTTTCAACGAGACTGCTTAGTCAGCAACTTGATCCAAGCTTGTGATGGAAGCTCCTGTCGCGCCCCACGATCTGCGATGGACAAGACGCAACTCTCCGTTATCGTTCCCAATCACAGACTGCACGCCTTCGACGATCCCTGCGGATGACTGACGCGCAACTACTTACCTAACCATTAACGACAACCCTGAGGACGCACCGCAAGATGCCCAAAGAAAAGAACTACAACCCCGTCCAGGCCCAGCGCAAAGCTGACAAGGCCAAAGCCATAAAAAAGGGTCAGTTGATTCGACTGGCATGTTACCCATGTTCTAACAAGCACCACAGGCAAGGCAGAAGTTCAAGGACGGCGCAACGAGAAACTAGCACGAAAGAACCCCGAACGCATACAAAAGCAAATCGACGACCTCAAGGCGATCCCCACGACCGGCGCCAAACTCACGCGGCATGAAGAGCAGGTTCTGGCCGGCCTCGAACAAGAGCTCCGGGCGGTGAAGAAGGCGAGAGAAGCATTGGGCGACGAGGCGCCTTCATTCGGCCGAGGCTGGAATCGGGATCGCGAAGGATCTGGCGTGCTGGGCAAGAGGAGACGGGGCTCCAATGAGCCGACGGCCAGCGACGAAGACGTGCCCGACGACGTGCAGAGGATTCCCATGCCTCGGGATACACCGCCCCCGATCCCGAAGGCGGTGCTGGACAAGTGGTACGCAGACCGACGAGCTCGAAGGAACGCAGAGAACACGAGGAAGCAGAACGAGGAAGAGGCGGAGAAACCAAAGGAGAAGACGCCAATGGTCGAGTCAAAGTCGGTATACGAAGCGAAACCAGTACTACGAAATCTTCAACAAGAGGCAGTCACGGCCTTCATGCCAACGGCAGTCAAGATGAAGATGGACAAGGGCAAGGGACAAGGAGGCTTGATGGAGCCCGAGGAGGCGGAAATGCTGGAGCAGCAAGGCTACCTAAAGCGAGGCGAGAGTGGCGACAACAGTGGTCATTCGGCACTGGCGACGGGACCGGCTCGCAACGTGACGGTGGAGGAAGTGGAGGACGAAGAGGGCTGAGCGGAATGAAGGAATTGAATAATCGAGGTTAGTCAAGGAAACGTCATTGTCCGAGGGCGTGCAGCAATCGCGACGAGTGATTGATTGCATAGCCGAGAGGGCCGGCCGAGGAGACGATCCCGGCCGAGTTCGCAGCAGCAGCAGCAGCAGAGCACAGCAACCGAAGCAGACGCAAACGCAAACGCAAAAACAGAAGCATCGGCCAACGAACCCATGGAGCAGCGATGGAGCAGCGAATGAGGCAGCTCGTGACCGACTCGATGCCGGGGTAGGGGAGCAAGAAAAAGAAAAAGAAAACATGGGGGGCTCCAGTAAAAAAGAGGGTGACTGTGCATCATGACTGCATCAAGAGGGGCAAAGGCGACAGAGACTGCTACCTACACCAAGCGTAGCCTCCTCGGATCGGAGTCTCTTGCCCCTCAAGAATCTTCCTAGCCGCAAGTGTCCGCGAGCATGTTGGAACTAAGTCTTAGTCAACGGGTGGAGCTCTCTCAAACGACGCAAAGGCCGAGCAAATCAAGAGTTTTCATTACGCCGTCGCATCCCTCTTTCGGGCTCGACAGCCTTTGCTCTGATGTCGACGACGCCCTCCGAGTGCGGGCCAAGTCTTGTTGGCTCTGGGACGGCGCCGAACCCCGACCGGGAGTGGGAGATGGCATCGGTATTTAGTCCTTGTTCTGCTCCTGGGTCTCTGAAGCCATGGCCTTGCTGGGGAAAAGCCGACACATAGACGGCACCGGTCCTATAAGAAGGTCATATAAGAAACCCTCGCACCGCAATGGACGTCCACCAAGTCAACTCGCGCGCCCTCCGCGATGACGAGGACATGTTTGACGGGGCCGACATCGCCCCGGTTCACGGCCCGCCGCCTCCTCCCGGGGCCGACCTCGAGAAGCGACAGACGGCCGTCTCGACGGCGTCGTACGAAGAGACGTACCCCGAGGGCGGCGTCAAGGCATGGAGCGTCGTGGCCGGGTCGTGGTTCTCGCTCTTCGCGTCGCTGGGCCTCATGAACACCATCGGCACGTTCCAGGCCTACGTGCTCAGCCACCAGCTCGCGGGCTACAGCGAGGGCACCGTCGGCTGGGTCTTCTCCATGTACACGTTCCTGGCCTTCTTCTGCGGCGTCTACATCGGCCCCGTCTTCGACAAGTACGGGCCCCGGTGGCTGGTGGTGGCCGGGTCGGCCTTTACCGTGGGCGGCATGGTGCTGATGAGCTTCTGCACGCGGCTGTGGCACTTCTTCGTGGCCTTTGGGCTGCTGTGCGGCTTCGGGTCGTCGCTGCTCTTCACGCCGTCCATCGCGGCCGTCGGGCACTTCTTCAAGGCGCGGCGGGGGTTGGCCACGGGCGTGGCGTCGACGGCGGGCGGCATCGGCGGCATCGTCTATCCGCTGATGATGAGCTCGCTCATGGACCGCATCGGCTACGCCTGGACCTGTCGTGTCGTTGCCCTCGTGTGCCTGTGCTGCAGCGCCGTCGGCATCTCCCTCATCCGCTCGCGGCTGCCGCCCGCAAGGGACGCCACGGCGCACCCGGACTTTCGCATCTTCGCCAGCCTGCCGTTCCTCTTCACCACGCTGGGCATCTTTTTGATGGAGTTTTCGCTCTTCATCCCGCTGAGCTACGCGTCGACGTACGCGCTGCACCAGGGCTTCGGGGAGGCCTTTTCCTACAACCTGATCCCCATCCTCAACGCCGCGTCCGTCGTCGGGCGCCTGCTGCCGGGCTACTACGCCGACGTCATCGGCCCGTACAACGTGAGCATGCTGGCGGTGCTGCTGTCCATTGTGGCGTGCCTGTGCGTGTGGCTGCCGCTGGGCCACACGGCGGCGGGAGTGCTCGTCTTTACGGCCCTCTTCGGCTTCGCGAGCGGCACGAGCATCGCCATCGCGCCCGTGTGCATCGGCCGCCTGTGCAAGACGCAGGAGTACGGGCGCTACTACGCCACGGCCTACACGGTGGTGTCGTTTGCGTGCCTGATTGGCATCCCCATTGCCGGGAGCGTGGTGCAGGCCAACGGGGGCTCGTACTCGGGGCTGATTGCCATGACGGGCGCCGTCTACGTCGGGTCGATTGCGGCCTTTGTGGCGGCAAAGGTGTCGTTGCTGGGGTGGAAGAACTGGAACTCTGCGCTGTAGGTGGACAGCAGAAAGTTACGACTGGAGAGAGAACTGATTTCGGTATGATTTGGGATCCGAGAAACGACATGTACCAAAAAGGAGTTGGACAGTTATGAGTTGGACAGTTATGAGTTGGACAGTTATTGGTTTAGACAAAAGTGTCATGGACAGGAGGTTACTGTGTACGGATAGTTACATATACATATGGGATACAAAGAGGAATAAAAAAGGGAAAAAGAAACTTGACCTTTACTTAACCAGGGCTCATGGGGGTCTATATGTCTCCGGATAGACTGCACAATAAGCACCATGATTCGTGCATCTCAATCTGGATATTCGCCGATGGGTCGAGTGAGCGACTAACAATCACGACCAATAATCATGACCCCGCGTTAACGGGTTGACTCTTTCAATCCTCACTCCCCAAAGATGCATCAACCACCAGCCAGCAACGACGACGACGACGACGACTACGACTTCGACCTCGGCTCGTACTCGCGCAAAGTCACCACCTCGTCGCCCTCTGCCCAGAAGTGGTTCGACCGCGGCCTCGTGTGGTCCTACGCCTTCAACCACGAAGAGGCGGCGGCCTGCTTCCAGCGCGCCGTCGACGAGGACGCCGCCTGCGCCATGGCGCACTGGGGGCTGGCCTACGCCGTCGGCCCCAACTACAACAAGCAGTGGAGCTTCTTTGACGAGGCCGACCTGGCCGCCGCCGTGGGGAGGGCCTGCCGCGCCGCCCGCGCCGCCGGGGCGATCGGAGCCGGAACCGGGGCGACGCCCGTGGAGCTGGCGCTCGTGAGGGCCATCCAGTCCCGGTACCCGCAGGAGCGGCCGGCCGGGGACTGCGAGGCGTGGAACCGCGCCTTTGCCGAGGCCATGGCGGGCGTGTACGCGGCCTTCCCCGACGACGTCGACGTGGCGGCCGTCTACGCCGACGCCCTCATGAACCTGACGCCGTGGCGGCTCTGGGACCTGGAGACGGGACGGCCGGTGGCGGGCGCCCGCACGCTCGAGGTCAAGGCCGTCGTCGAGGCCGCCCTCGACCTCCCCGGCGGGCTCCGGCACCCGGGCCTGCTGCACGCCTACGTGCACCTCATGGAGATGTCCCCCGTGCCCGAGTCGGCCCTCCCCGTGGCCGACCGCCTCCGCGGCCTCGTCCCGGACGCCGGCCACCTGCACCACATGCCCTCGCACCTCGACGTGCTCTGCGGGCGGTACGACGCCGCCGTGGCCGCCAACCTGCGGGCCAGCGCCGCCGACGACGTCTTCCTCGCCCGCCGCGGCGCCCGCAACTTTTACACGCTGTACCGCGCCCACGACTACCACTTCTGCGTCTACGCCGCCATGTTCGCGGGCCGCCTCGGCGTCGCCCTGCAGGCCACGAGCCGCCTCGAGGCCACCGTGCCCGACGACCTGCTGCGCGTCGAGTCCCCGCCCATGGCCGACTGGCTCGAGGCCTTCCTCTCGCTGCGCGCCCACGTGCTGGTGCGCTTCGGCCGCTGGGACGACGTCCTCGCGCTGCCCCTCCCGGCCGACGCGCGCCTCTACGCCACGACGACGGCGGTGCTGCACTACGCAAAAGGGGTCGCGCACGCGGCTCAGGGGCGAGTCGAGGCCGCCGAAGCCGAGCGCGCCCTCTTCCGCGCGGCGGCGGCCCGCGTTCCCGCCTCGCGCACCCTCTTCAACAACGCCTGCGGGGACATCCTGGGCGTCGCGGCGGCCATGCTGGACGGCGAGCTGGCGTACCGGCGGGGCGAGCACGACGAGGCGTTTGCGCACCTGCGCGCGGCCATGCGGCGCGAGGCCGAGCTGCCGTACGACGAGCCTTGGGGTTGGATGCAGCCGACGCGGCACGCGTACGGGGCGCTGCTGCTCGAGAGGGGGAGGGTCGAGGAGGCGCTGGGGGTGTACCTGGCGGACTTGGGGATGGGAGGGGGAGAGGGAGAGGGGGGAAAGGAGCTGCCGAGGGCGTTGCAGCACAGGGGGAACGTGTGGGCGCTGCACGGGGCGCACGAGTGTGCGAGGAAGCTGGGGAGGGGGGAGCTGGTGCGCGAGCTGGCGGGGCCGTTGGAGAGGGCGCTGGAGGGGGCGGATGTCAAGGTGAGGGCGAGTTGTTATTGTCGGTTGGAGACGGAGGAGGAGGAGGAGGTAGTGGTGGTGGGTGATGGGTGCGGTGGGTGTGAGAAGGAGGGCGTGTGAGGGCATCTGTTACCCCTGATGCAGTCTAGGGATGGAGCGAGCCTTTCAACAGGTAGATATTGCTCAAGCTAGCTATTACCTGATTCTCCCCCTTGTATCTTGGGCTCTTCGAATAGCCATTGAACCTCTCGACGCAGACTATCAAGTCCCATATTATTTATCCTACATCACTTCCTCCTCAAGCCCTTAATGTGCTCCTCGTGCAGCTCCTTGACGGCAGGAATAATCAAGCCCTCAATCTCCACGCCCGGGTCCTCGTGCGGCAGCTCATCCGCCCGCAGCGGCCTCGTCTCGGCCTCGCCCCAGCCGCCCTCGCGCGGCACGCGCACCCAGTTGTCTTCGCGGCCGGGGCTCACAAACACCACCTCCCACTTGCGCGTCGAAAGCAGGTTGCCGATGACGAGGTGGTGCTGGTAGCGGTCCAGGCTGTACCGCGCCTTGCGCACCAGGATGGCCGGGTCCGTCTCCAGCTTGAACGACACCACCATGCCCTCGGGCGCCCAGCCGTCCACCAGGTTGGTCAGGAACTTGGGCACGGGATCCAGGTCGACGACGAGCCGCTTGGACCGCGGCACCGCGGGGGACGAGTCGAAGTTGTCAAACGTCTCCTCCTCGGCGTCGACGGCCGTTGTCGACTGGATCTTGTGCTCGGCCATGCGGTCCGGCGGCACGAAAAAGTCGGACACGGCGGCGGCGAGGTACAGCAGGCCCGACGGGCCCAGGGGCCGCATCAGGCGGGCAATCTCGCGCAGCTCGTGCAGGTAGTCGACAATGGTGACGAAGGGCAGCATCAGCAGCGAGTTGCTGTCGCGGGCGCGGCGGTACTTGCGCAGCACGTCGCCCATCTTGGCCGCGTCGCCCGGGCGCACCGTGATGCCGCCGCCGCCGCCGTCGGGCGCCTCGGTCAGGAAGTCGAGGAAGCAGTCGGTGGCGTGCGAGTAGTGGCGCGAGTACGGCAGCAGGCTGAACTGGCGGTGCAGGAAGATGACGGCGTAGCCGGCCTCGAGGAAGTACTCGGCGCTCGTGGCCCCGCGCGTGCCGGCGCTGAAGTTGTCGATGAAGCGCACCGTCTGCCGCTCCAGGGGCACCGTGGTGCCGCCCGACGTGACCAGCACCACGCGGCGGCCGGCCGTCGCGTGCGCCGTGATGAAGCCGCGCGCGAGCGCCTTGTGCGCCTCGAGGTTGCGCGGCGCCGGGTTCTGGAGGAAGTAGGCCTGCTCGGCGGCCTGCGCCTCGGACGAGGACCTTGCGGGCGCGGCCATGGCGAGGGGGGCGAGGGGGGTGAGGGCGGCGAGGGAGGCGAGAGAAGATGAAGATGAGGACGCGGAGAGGCCCGAGTAGGAGGCGTCGTCGGAGCCGGAGGTGCGGCGGCCGGCCGAGTCTTCAGATCCCGACGAGGGCCGACGGGCGAGATTGAACGACAGCGAGAGCGACGACGCTGGCGGTTGCGGTTGCGGTTGCGGTTGCGGCGGTTCCCCGTGGGCAGGAGAATCCGATAGAAAAGGAGGGCAAGTTATCGACTGAGCCATTTTGCCGCCTGCGCAGCCATTTGAAGGCGGTCCTGTGTTCCTTGTCCCATGAAAAACCACACCTGTGCTCACAACTACGAAGCAGCTTCCATCCCGGGGGGGGCGTTGGGGGGATAAGTAATTGGATTGTTCAACATTTAAACCCCCCGAATAACGTCGAAAAGTGGGCGTCTCTGGCCAACAAACCCTCCGACCGACCGAGGCAGGAAACTTGCCGCGTCTCCGAAGGGTTGCAATCCGTAGAGGGACGGAAAAAGGAGGTCGAGTTGCTGCGCCGTCGTTGGTGTTGCCGACGAGCTGACTGACGATGAAGCCATGACGTACTACGAGGACTTGGTACGAGACAACACCGGGCGCCTTTTTTTTACCAGCGAGAGGAATTGGAGCCAGCTCATAGCTAACTAATATTTATTCTAGGTAATTGATGCAGAAACCCCTTCCCTTTTTCTCTTCCCAATTACACATCTTGCCGTAGAATTAACATGATCTGACCGTGTTGCAAGACGTGCGTCACCTCCCATCGTCGGCTCCGTCTACTCCGGCCATGGTCCGTTGAGCCGGTCCAGCACGGAGTCCAAGATATTCAAGGCATGCCCTACATTCAATGCCAAACGCCATCTTGTCTTGTGACATCTATCAAGTCTCCTCTTAGATCCGTGAGCCATACCCGACCGTCCATGTCGTACAGAGTAGATTACAAGATCCATTTCAATTCGTTCCTCCTTTTGCCTCATCAACCCTACTTCTCCCCAGTTAACCTCCACGCCCGCAGAGGCAAGCTCTGGAGATGGAGCACCTTGGGTTTGATGTACAAGAAGAACGTCAGAGTGCCAATACCCACGCACAGCATATTGACCGTGTAATACCCGTCATGCACCATCTCACACCTTCCTCCTCCGCTCTCGCACCTCTCCTTGTCCGCCTGCACCGCGCAGGAGAAGGCTTCCGTAACGAGCGGGCTCTTGAGACCGCTCAGCACAGACTTGGGCGGGTGGCATGTCGCCACGGTAAAGGCGTCGACCAGCTGCAGGACAAAGTATCGCGGGAAGGTACCGCCAAGGTTGCAGACCCTACGTCATGTGTCAGTGTATGCATGTCAGAAACATCGCGCGCCACTTACGTTGCCAAGAGTGTCATATAAGTCCCGCCAATGACGGGATCCGACACGCGCGCGTGAAAGGCAGAGACGGCCACAAACATGACCGTGTTTGTAAAGGTCGAGAAGAGGTGTTCCGCAATCACCACCAAGAGATACCACGTCGTCACGCCCTCGGCGGGGAACATGGCCACAACCAGCTGCGCCGAGATTGCCGCCACGAGCCGCCCCATGAAGCCCCAACACCAGAGTCGCATGGGCGTGTACTTTTGCGACCACATGCCGGCATAGTAGCCCAGGCCGATTTCAAAGGGAAAGTCGATGAGCACCGTCAGAGCCAGGTTGTCCTTGCCGAATCCCTTGTCGAGCAGCTTCAGGTTGGTGACGCCGTCGTTGGCTTGGAACCCGATCTTGGCAATCAGGTGCACAATGATTATGGTCTGGACGTTCTTGAGCTTGAGAATACCCCACATGATTCTATACACATCCCACACGCCGTCCTCGTTGTGCGACTTCTCTTCGCGCTTCAGGAGGCCGAGTCCGATGGTGACGATGATGTATGTCCAACCCCAGAACTTCAGATATCCGCCGAGAGAAACGAGGCCCTCGTCTGAAGGAACCGCTCGGAACCACTTGTTGGCGAAATCGGCGGCATTGAAGGCGAGGAAGACGGTGTATGACATGAAGTGACCAGCCGTCAACCCAACCGTTTGCGCCGTCGAGGCATACGACACATTGCCGGGAGACAGCAGCGTCAGCGCCCATCCATCCACGGCAATGTCTTGCGTCGCGCACATGAGCACCAGGAAGAACCACCACAACATGAAGGAAAAGGCCGTTATGCCTCCTGGTTTTCCAGCAGTGGCCATCATATCCTCCACGTGCGATCCCAACCACAGCATCCCGAAGCCCGAGAAGAATTGAATGGGCACAATCCACGTCTTTCGCCTTCCAATCTTGGGACTCCACACCGCGTCCACAAAAGGACTCCAAAAGAGCTTTAGAGAGTATGGATACGAGGCGAGACTGAAGACGCCAATCTCGCTGTACGACATGTGGTTTTTGAGGAGGAAGGGCACCGAACCCGTGGCCAAACCCATTGGGATGCCCTGCAAAAAGTATAATAGGACCAGGAGGAGGAAGTTGCGCTGGTCTTGTATCGGGAGCTCGAAGAAACCGTGGTTGTTGAGGGCAGGCGTCTTTGGGACGGGCTCGTCGAGGGAAAAGGATTCGCTCGCCATAAAGTTGGCCGTGACGTTGTTGGCATCGGGGTTTGGCGCCTTGCGGCGCATCTCGACTCCGTTGCTCATCTTGGCGATTCCGTTGGCGTTCGCGTGCCCGTTGGCACTTCCGGTGACATTCGCGTCGTCGTCGTCGTCAACTTTGAGCGTCAGGGGAGGCCGGCGGAGTTTGTTTTGGAGTCGTCGTGCTCGGGCGGTCATAGGTGGCGGAGGGAAGAGGACTCGCAGTTGGGAGGGAGACGAGGGCGACGGCCTTGGTATGCCAGGCGGAGGGAGAGGAACGCGATGGAGAGAGTGGGTTCCAATAAGCGTCCAGATTGGTAGATTGGAAAAAGAGGCGTCAGGCCGGCAGCAGGGTCGGCGTCGTGGTGACGTAAAGTGAGGAACGAGAGACAAGGATGGGCAGTGTCTCAAAATTCAGAATAGCCAAGAAATTCGAAGATGGTTCAGATGAAGAAAGTAGATATGGTGAAGAAAGAAACGTCAAAGTGTACGAGTCAAGAATGGAGAGATTGAAGGGGCGAGAAGAGAGTAAAGAGAATGTGGGGGACAACAGAGATGGAAAGTAGACCAGTAATCAGAAGAAGAGACGATCCATCAAGGCAGCCAGGACCAGGCAGAAGTTCGAGCAGAACAGACAGATGCCAGATGCGATGGAGATGGACATGGCAGGGCAGGTACGTGCATCTGGATCTGGCCTGGCGTCAAAGCTGCCACATTCCGCTAACGTGGCCTCAACTTGGATGTGCTGGCTGGGTATTAGTCAACGGATCTGGATGGTGACGATGTGACCACGAGTCTTCTTCTCGATGCGGCTCTGGTGAGGTTCTGTAGTCGGCTGGCGGCGAGAATGGACGCGACTTTTCCTCGAATGCAGCAATTCCGGAAGTCGCAGGACGAGAGGTCCCTCTTGTTCGCCGATTCAATCTCCCCGACAGCCCGTGCGACGTCGGACAGCTGCTCTCTCTTCGCGAGCAAATGTCTCTCTCTGCGGCGCGATGCCCCGTGTCCGTTTTCCTGGGAAGACGCCCCTCCCAAATCGGAGTCTTGGCCTCCACAGAATCTGGCCCCAAACAGGGGCTGATTCTGATGCCGGCACATGGCTCTCTCTAGGTACCTGACTAATCCGCCGTCAGTCGCCGATTCTCAGTGGTCGGCGCTGGGGTCATCGACCTGCATTAGTCATCCATGCGCCTTATGGATCCGGCAAGAGCATCAACTGGCATGTCACATCACGAGGCACTCAGAACCTGGTGGGCAGCTATCGTGCTGTCGTCTCGTTCTTGATTACTCAGGGAGTCATGTACAAATATTGCCCGTAGTCTGTCCCGTCCTGAGATCCAATCGACGCCACACATGATAAGCCCTTTGTGCCAGATTCCTGCCAACCGTTGGGCCGACTGGCGAGCAAAGCGACGTCTGATAGCTCCGAGTTAGTCGGACTTTTCTTCCGTTGCTTGCGTTTCTTGCGCTTCTTGCGTTGTTGAGGTTGATTGCTTCTCTATGAAATGGAAAATCTCGCCCCTTGGATCCTGGTTCTTGCAGATTGAATTTTCATCCCTACTGTCGTTAGTATCCTCGTCAGATGGGCGAGGCTCGACGTCACTCGCAGCCTCGCCTGGAAAGGTTGCTTTACACTTGCTCGGCCACGATGAACTCGCTGCAGTTCTCCAAGTACCCGGGCTCTATCGTGTAGATGGGCTCGTTGCGGCTCGCCTTTTCCTTCTGGAGGTCGTAGATTTTGTTCATCAGCTTACTCGTCTCGGGCTTGATCTCGATCCATCCGGGCCTCCGTTCCGCCTTCTCCATCATGGCGCCGAGCTCGGCGTACATCTCCTTGAGGGGTGAAACGTAATCCATCTTCTTCGTGATCGGGGTCGAAGTCGTTGTGGGAGTCGTGCTTTGTTGAAGAAGGGAGGCAATAGTCGGCTTTGATATTCCAGCACGTCGAGGGCGGGGAGGCTCGATACTTATGCTCTCCCGCCCTCCAACCTCGTGCTCGCCTCACTCTCGGGCACCTGGCAGGCAAAGCTGGCCATGCATCCGGGCCCAATTCTTCCTCCTTCAGCCACTGCCCATTGGAGGTGGGAATGTGCGCGTGGTGGTTGCGCACGCCGTTTTCGTCAAACTAGCCGTCGGGCTGATGCATACAGCTGAAACCCCCCACGGCATCCTCTGACTGGCTCATTGCGACGGGAAGCTCGCTCGCCAATGCAAGAAGGGCGGCATGTGCCGGCCGATCTTAGCTGTTTTGAGGATGCCTGACTCGATGCCTCCGTAAGCCGAGCAGAGATAGACGGTCGACCAATGGAGAGACTTGGCCTGGCGCGATGAAGGTGATCGAGGTGCAACTTGGCCATCGGTGATGAGAGGGCTGCGTGTGGTGGCTCCATACAAGTACGTACACATTCCAGCCTGAATACGAAGACGTCGTTGAGCGGAGAAATACCACAAAGAAGGTGGATTGCCGTGTCTGCGACGGATGGAAATGGCCAAGATGAGCGCATGAGAAGATGTCGATGGTGGACGTCATATTTACCTGTGTACCTACCTCAGGTAATTCCCGGTCTCGGGCGTGGGCGATAAAGCATTCCCGGAGGTACCTGACTACCAGAGCGAACCCGATTGGTGGGCGGGGGAAGCTTCTCCAGGTCCTAGCAACGACGTCGCCCCAAAACAAATCCGTGGCATCACGTCAACAAGCCAACACTCGACACAGTTGATTCCATATTGTCGAACCCGCCGCCCGCCAATCCGTCGCCATGTCTCAAGACACTCCCCCAGCAGACTCCGATCTGCTCGACAACGAGATCGCTGCGCTGAAGGAACAAGGTGCGCCATCCCCCCCCCCACCGTGCGCAGTGTCAACATCAGTCAACAGCACTAACCCCCCCCCCCCCCTTCTTCAGCCGCCTCTCTGCGCAAGAGACTCCAGATCGAATCCTCCACCATCCTCTCCGCCCCCTCGACCCAATCAATTCTCAAGCCCTCCGCCCTGTCTCGAACCAGGGCCGCCGATGCCTCGCGCACCAAGATCCTGGCCGGGTCGGAAAAGCAGCGCGCCTACGTCCAGCAGTGTCTCTACCGCATCTGCAGCTCCGTCACATCCTTCAAGGTCCACGATCCGGACCCCAATGCCGTCGATGGCGGCCACGTACTCGGGCTTCGCTTCGAGGTCATGTCCAAGGGCCAATTCCTGCGTCCCTACTATGTCATGCTGAACAGACCATACCCCGGCTATAAACATCTTCGCATACACCGACACACCCTGCCGCCTGCCATTCCTCTACCCGGCCTAGCCGCACGCCATCTACCAGCCCCAAAGCCCCAGGGTGAGATTCCTGCGCAGCAAGATCTGGACAAATTCGTGAGGACGCTGCGGAGGGAAGTCGTGCGCTATCACAACCGGCTGGGCGTCTCTGCGGACCTGCGACGGGGTCTTGGCCTGCACGAGAGGACCTCCGCAGATCTGGCGGCAAGCGACATTGTGGAGGTGGGCATCGCCGACATCGAAGCAAAGCAGATCCGCCTGACCTGGGCCGACGAGAGGAGCGGAAGGGTGGTCATGGATGACGACGGCAAGGTGCTGAAGCTCGTCGTATTCGGGAAGCAGGGGCGGGACTGGGAGACGACTAAGGAGCTCTACGGCAACTATGGACGCATTGAGGACGTGACCAAGAAGCTGCAAGAATACGCCCAGAGATGACCCGCCCAGCCACCCCGAGAAGAGCCACAGTGACAATGACATGTCTCGCACACCGGGTGCAAGCAGGCGCCCAGGTAATCGCGACATGCAAGGGACCCATGGGGATTTGGAATCATCATCACAAGGTAAGCCATTGAGGGCCTCGAATGATTCATTTCTGACCTCTCTAAGCAGGCGCTCGCTTGGAGCATAACATGAGAATTGAGCATCTGCCGCATGATTACTAACGCGAAAAAGAGCAACACCATGTACCATGCACCAGGAAACCCAGGCACCCTCGAGCATTCCTTCAACAAAGGATTCAAACTAGTGCCGCTTTCCAGAGCAACCCTCTCAGACGCGCCGCCTGCATGACTCCGCGGGCGCATAACCGACCGTGGGAAGTCAGCAGGTCATTCGGCGCCGGGTCAGACACGGCTACCTGCAGATTGATATCCGGAGGCGGTGGCAGTGCCCTCGGCAAGACCCGCAGGGCGACCATCGGCGGGAGGATCGTGGCCGCGGCGGGCAGGCAGGCGGACAGACAGGTCAGCAGATGCCGGGAGGATGACGGTGGCGTTTCCTCGTCGCTCAGATTACCTGCTGGAAATGTCGTGTGGAGGCGCGAGTGTCGACAGGGAAGGATTCAGCGAAAGGGGGCCAGGAGACCAGTGGATGGATGAAGTTCTTTGCAGCTGCAAGGCGAAACCTTAGATTTTACATGAGGGGTAAAACATTTCGGTTCTGCCCTCCGCCGTCGTCTATATTTGCCAAGCCGGTCCTGTGTGGGGCTCCTCGTCACAGTCGAGACCATATGGCAGGAATTTGCGTGATGAGCGTGTGAAGGCTGTCTCGCCTCTGCCTGATATCCATGGATCCTCGCCTCTGAGACAGGAGTGTAGCACAAGGCATCAAGGCCTAACTTGTAGAGTCAACAAAGAAAGGAAAAACTGAATATTCCTCCCTTGCAATTTAGTTCGACTGAGACAGATCCGACTCGACTGAACAAAACCCCAAGACCTGTCAGAAGGGGTCAGGTTCTTGATCTATTCATGCCTCTTGATCGAATTTCTTGCGCGGTTCCACCCTGCTGCAGAGGCCCAGAGGGGAAACAACAAGGAGAGAGAGAGAGGCTGGAAGCTAACAACGGCACAGCTGTGAGACTGGTTCGGGTTCAATGTTTTTTTTTTCTCATCCTGTGTAGGATTGTAGATGCCTCGGGCGCGAGATCCATCGCTTCTGCCCCGTGCCGTTCGTATATACAGCCAAGGTAGCGCAGGGGCATGCCGAGAGCCGGGCGTGATGCCGGCCATCACGGCTTGCTCCCTTGCCGTTCTAGAGATCTTGATCCTGTTCCGGGGGAGGGGGGTTCTTCCTCCCTGTTCTCATATTTGCATCCAAAAAATAACAGCCGCACGGGTTATCTCGTCGCCCACGAGGACGTCCCGCACCCGCGGGCGAAAGACGGGCTTCACTTGCGTAACTCGTTCTCTGGATGGTGTGAGCGAGGACCATATCGTGGTGTGCTCGGCGATGAGGCGCTTACGTAGTATGACCCCCTAGCCTGAGCGTCCTTTTCCTTCCTTCCACGCATCTTGGCTTGTCGTTTCTTTTTTGGCTTTGAGGCTTTGCCAGTCTTTTGGCAAGTTTTTCCGTCGAGCGCACACCGTGGGAAATTTCACCCCGCGGCACACCTCCTCCGTAGCAGACGATGCCGAACACGTCTCGTCCTCACCAATCCAGCGGCTTCCGCGTCGTCACGGACGTCCCCGAGGAGAGAATGGGCTCGTCCGCGACAGGGTGCAGCCGCTCGCCGGCCTCGTCGTCCAGGATGGCGCGGTCAATCTTCCACAGCACCATCAGCTCGTCGACGATGACGGTCCACTTGCGGATCAGTGGGTGCGCGCTCGCCACATCAGCAAAGACGACTTCCCCTTCCCCTTCCCCTTCCTCCTCCGTCCCCCGCACCTCAAACTTCCAGTTCCCATCCTCGGCCCAGTACTCGGGGCGAAACACGGCGGCGACGCTCAGCTCGTCGCGGGCGCTCCCCACCAGGTCCCGCACCCGCCGCGACGCCGCGTCGTCGAGCCCGCGCGTCGCCTCGGCGATGCCCTCGACCACGCCCAGCAGCTGGCCCGCCTTGAGCCCGACGCTGGCGCCCAGGCCGAAGCCCTCGTCGAAGCCCGCCTGGAGGCTGCCCTCCTTGGCGGCCGAGACGCCCTCGCGGTAGCCCGCCGTCGAGTGCTCGGTCTGGAGACGGCGCATGTCCGAGGGGTGGTGCGACGGGCCGGCGTCGAGGTGGTGGTGGGGGTCGCCAAAGGGAGTTGAGGCGTCGTCGGTGCCGAAGACGTCGTCTAGGGCGTCATTGCCGGGTTCAAAGTCCATTTCCACTTGGAAGGAGTCCTGTGGCAGGGCAAGGTAGGCCTCATCCGCGGTGTGCTCGATGGGGTGGAAGTGCATTGTTTCCGACGAGACGAAGCAGTTCATGGGTGATGCGAAGAGGGAGACCAGGAAAGAGAGTGAAAAAATCTATTCGGTCAAGGGCGAGAGAAGTCTCTCATAGTGAAGAGCTTTTGGGCCGCCGTGACCTCAGGCCAGTGCTTTTGTGGGAATGACTGGATTACCAATGGCGCGCCAGTGAAGAGTTGACACGGTGCGGCTGGAGCCTTTTCCGTGCGCCGCCTGCATTGAGTCACCGCAGGCGGTACAGTGTGACACAGTGCCGCTTGTAGCACCCGATACCCTAAAGCGATGACGGCAGGCAACCAGCCCAAGTCGGATTCGATTCTGACGCGAATCATATTTCAGGATCCTTTGCGGATTCTTCATTTCTCAGTTTTGTTGCTTCAGGTTGTCAAATCTTCATATATTCGGCCATTGTTCGAAACTGCAAATGGTGGTCTGTGAGCCGAAGCACAGGGAAGGGAAAAAAAAAAAAAAAAAAAAAAAAAAAAAAAAGGACATGAAAAAACCCCTTCGTATCCTCTCATAATGTCGTCAGCTTCAGGTCATGTCAAGATGAGATTGGGCGCATAACGCAATTGATTAAAAAAACATGGATCGACGCGCGCAACTAGCAAGCCTCGTTCGCGCCCTCAAACCCGAGTCATGAGGAGCCGGAAACTTGCTCCCCCTCGTGCGAAACATCGTCATCGCCACTGACCGCCCAATGCTGCTGCACGCTCGAAACAGCTTGGGCCTTTGCGCGAGGTTGAGCTGACGGGAGAGCCGTCTCTATCTGAAGAGCCCTAGCGGCCAACACACCAACAGTCCGCTCACTGAGCGAGTGCCCAACTCCGGATTTTCCTGGTCTGGAGTAAAAGCGGTTTCAGGCACCAATCCAATCTAGATGGCATCGGCAAGGGCAGCAAAACACAAGAGCCAGAGGCATCATCTCGAGATCTCTCCATGGGCACAGTCCATCATCTGTGTCGAAAATTGGGTCGTGGAGAGGGAAGATTTCGTCCCGTATGCAACGACAGATCGTCCCAGCGCATAGACCACGACCAACGGCTGAGGAAACACGGCTTCTCCGGATGCCTGGTTTTACAAGTCATCAGTCATGAAAAAGAGCCCATCACCTTACCCACCGCCGCGTTTCCGCTCTTCTATCTGCTGCTCGTCCCGCTATTAATAGCTAACGTGCCTCTTCTCTCCCTCGAGGCCGACATACGAATCATCGTCTGCTCAAGCAAGGAGGGAGCTTGCTTTTCCAACCTCACATGACCACACAACGTCCCATGCTGTGTAAGTTAATGGGCAAGGGGGGGGGGCTCCGACTCGGGAGCTCTAGAAGACAGATATGTTCTGACGGGTCGGCTGACTCGCAACTCGCCTCGCTCACCTCGGGGAGAGATTGATAATGACACCGCTCGAATCCCATCACGAGGACACGGTTGGTGGGTTGATTCCGCCCCCCCTTCGGCAGAGCCCTACTCGTGGCCACAACCTCACGAGACCCGGTCCCCCGGCGATGGCTCCTCCGCTAGGCCCGTCCCATCCCCGCCGCTGGTCTCGGCACCGGAGCCATGGTTCTGTTCCTGCCCCACCGGCGACCACGGGGAAGGGCGTCCCCTGCGTCCGAAGGAGGAGGTGAGGCGAGAGGAGGAGGAGGACCAGACGATGGATGCCAATGAGGGCAGGGCGGAGTAGGGCGGAGGCTCAAACGGAGGGCCGACGGACACGAGAGATTGAACCCGCGTGGTTGGCATGGCCTCTGCGGTCCCTGGCAGTCTTCCGTCCCACAAAACCCTTCCATTCCTCTCTCCACCTTTGCGAGCGTTGAAGCGAACGAAGCGTAATGAATGGCGTCCCGGCACTTGCACCTTGCACCGCCTGTCGTCCTTGGCCGCTGCCGTGCCTCGGGAAGGGGAGACGACTGTCAGCGGCTTCGTTGGGGCACAACCATATCCATCCATGGCAGCTCGCAGGGGTGCCGGGAGGGGACGACGATTCCAACAAAGGGCCACGAGGGTTGCCTGGGTTGGTCTGCTAGCCTCGTGGGAAAAGCTTCCAAAGTTCCCCGGCACAAGTGACATTTCGGTTGACTGTGGAATTCGTCCTTGTAGGGGGGAGAGGACGCGGGAGGAATCCGTGCTCCCTCATCAGCGCTTCAGGCTTGGGGAGGGGGGCTTCCCAGGACCGTCCTTCTGGAACAGGCTCCGATTGGTCTCGCGTCAAAACGTTGACAGGACCTCCTTTCCAGCCTGTCAGTGTGGCACTTTCTGGAACAGCCGACGGCGGCCCCAGCCCTCTCACATTGTGCTGTTACCGTGTCCCCGTGGTTGGAGAAGGAGGAGAAAAGCGGCTGCTCGTATCGCTGGTTCAGCTCCTTTACCCCTTGTCCCAGGCCCCATGTGGCTGTCAAACGTGGGCTGGCGGCTTTGCCTCGTCGTGATGCGCGGGCGTTGGTGGCTGAGATGAAAATTCTCCTTTTGGGGGCGGGCTCAAAATGCGCCCTGCATTCTCAAACAGCCACAATGACGGGCGTGTGGTTTCGGGACTTGGGGTCGACGGTTGGACGTTTTGTTGGACGTTGTGTGCTCACCGGCTGTTTACCTGACGCGGAACGAGCCTTTTTCGAATTCGGATCTCGTACATGTACGGAGTACACGCTTGCACACGCATCTCGTCAGCACAGTCGCAGCAGTCGCTCAACCAACAGCCCCAACAAGGCCAACAGCGAAGCGTCCGTCTCCACCGGTATCAAATCATGGCTTCCCTCCGGCATGCAGCCGCAAGATCGGCGGGAGGCACAGTGCCGCGGCGGCGGGGAGCCAGGACTCATCAGACTCATCAGACTTCCAGGAGACGGGGAGCAGAGACGGAGGCTGCGATCCCACCAGTGAATTTCAGTGGTTTCAGTAATTTGAGTTAATTGGGATTCTGGGCGTCGAGTTTGAAGGGAGATTTCCCCGTAGTTGGCGGAAAAGAGCCCTAGCAGCGAATAGTTCCTTGGAAAAGGTGACTTGGGGCAGGGGGGCGTGGGAGAGTGGCATTGAGTGCGCGTGCGAGGTAAGGGAGGGATGGATGGATCATGGAGAGCGGATTGGAAATGAGCTGGAGGGCAGGTAAAATTTTGGGTCGGTGCGGAAGACGGAAGGCGGAAGGAGAAGGCGGGCGGCGGAAGGCGCAAGGCACGCGCAGCACACGCAGCGCACACAGCATCCATTCGCCCATGATGGATGAAAAGAAAATGTGAGTGCGGACCCGAAAACGAACGGACATGAACTTGTGTTGCTGCAGCTGCAGAGGGAAGCGGGTGCATGAAGAGGCGTCCCGGAGACAAGTTGCGGCTCTCGTGGCAACGTCACCAACAAAGCGGTCGGGGGGTGGTTCGGTGGTCACGGTCCCGTGCAGCAGAATGTGTTGCCAATGTTGCCAGCAGTGGTATGACAACGGATTGACACCCGGCCGGATGCCATGGGCCGCTGTATTTTTTTGCTGTTTGCTTTGCACAAGTGAGTATCCATGCCTCCCTTTGCGCCCTTCTGCCCATCCATCCCCCCTTTCGCCGCCGTCGGTTTGTGGCTTGAAAAAGGGCGGCGTCGGACCAAAACTCTCTCTCGACTCAATGCAGGGCCGTTTATGACTTGTCATAATCAACACGTAGGCGACGACGACGTCGGAGGCACGCTTACACTGGAAATATGTCACGGCCGATGCCCATTCGGCTCACCGCACACTCTTCTTCTTCTAGAATCATGGCTGGAAACAGGATGCCCCCTGACGGCCGCAACCCCCCTACCTGGTTTAGTCAACCATCTTCCTCCCAGCTCAGGAGCCAGGGCTGCGCTCTGGCTCGCCAGATGGAAAATGGAAAATGGAAAGGGAAAAGAAATAAGTACACCCCCACATCCCAAAGACCACGGATCCCTCCCTTGCCTCCCCCGGTCCGTCACCACCAGCCGTCCACCTCCATCTCGCTCGCTCACCTTGCGAGGCCCTTCACCTCGGTGTCTCGTGTGTTTCCCAGTGCAAACCCGTTTGTACCATGTGTGTCATGTACCAAGTACTCTCTGTGCTCTGTAGTACTCAGCCATTGTCCACTCCCCTCCTCCAATTCCTCTTCCCGTTCCGCTTCATCTAGACCCGACTGATGTCCTTGCTTGTTCTCTCCCTCCCTTCAGTCACCCCCCCCCCCCCAACAAACGACAACAAAGCTAAACCGCTGAACCTGGCCTTCACGATTCCCAAATTCCACCCCCTTGCCGATCCTAGCACTGTGCCAAAAAGAAAGAAAAAAAGAAAAAAAGACCAAAAAAAGGGAAACCTACCCGATCTTGCGGTCTGCCCATGATGGCGGTCAGCACCACCCCTGATTAACTTGGCTCTCTAGTTACTCCGTCTGGTAAGTTAATCCCAAGAAGCAACACCCCTTGCTTCAGAGGTACTCCGTACATGGGACTCCGTACGCAAAGGCCAAAGCCACGAGAGGACGGTGCAGCCTTAAGAAATTTCCCACATTACACCCCCCCCCCTCCCCTTCCCTTTCCTTTCCCAAGGACATTGCCAGAAAAGAATTTAAGACATTTAACGTCCCCTTTCGTCGCTTGTTTTTTTTTTTTCGTGTTCAACAAAAAATATCACCCCCTTGACTTGTTCTCGAAAGCTTGAAATCTTGGTCTCCCTGGCCTTCAGTCGCTCATTTTCCTTTGCTGCTCCCGCAACCTCGTTGTAGTTGTCCACGAAGCCACCACAACCACCACAACCACCACACCACCACCGCCCCCTTATACAACCAAGCTGCCTCGCTCTACCAACGACGCACTCGCCATATCCACACCCGCAGCACCGCTGAAGCCGTTACGCTTGTACCGAAACGCAACGAAAGCATGCCTCGAGGACCGTATGATACCACTGGCGTGATAAAGCCCGGTGCACCCAGACCACCAAAGCCCGGCAAGGGACGACGCAGCAGCAACATCATCGTCTGCCGACAATGAAGGGTTTCCCATGTTCCCTGATTTTTTGACCTGATGACGGGTTGTTTTGAGCCAGTGAGTACACCCCCCGTACCCCCTGCAACGAACCGGTGGGCTGACTCTGACCTCTTGTTTAAAGTGTCTCTCGCAACACCTTCTACGTACCATCTGGATGGACAGCACAACCGACCGAGCTATGATATGAATAATCCCCAACCGTCACGGAAGCGTGTAAAAAAAGAGCAATGGATGGTGTTTACGGGACAACGAACTCTTGCTTGGGTTTTTTTTTTTTTGCTTTTTTTTGGGAAACTGTTTGGGAGAAAAAAAAGGGGGCTTTTGGGTAATTGGGACACTGGACACGGATGGGAAAAGAAAATAGACGGGGGCCCTCGTTCAGTTACTTGGGCATGGAGAGAGCCATTGTTCGCTTGAATACCCATGATGCGAGGGCCAGGCGCACGCGCGCCATAGAGATATTCCATCATACGCATGAAGAATGCCCCCCTTGCCTCGTTGAGAGGGCAAAGGTTTAATACACGCTGGAGAGAGATTCGCACGCACGCAATTTGGCGGGTTTTCTGCCTCAATTCTGGGTGATGTGTGTGTGTGAGTGTGTGGGAGTGTGTGTGTGGCTCAAGCCCTGGTCTCTTCCCTCCCTCCCTCCCTCGCTCTGCTGTCATATCACGTCTCGCCCGTTCACTCGAAGGGAGGACATGCAAAGGGAGGGCGGACGGAGGAACAGGCGAGGTGCATTGCAGTCGGTCGTACATTAGCCGTTTGCGGGCGTGCAGCTTGCAGCACCAGAACCAGTCTTCCGGGAGTGGTGGGGACAAGAAGACGGTGGGACGGAAGCGAAAGAGGTTGCGTTTTGGAGGGAGTGTACGAATAATGGCAGAATGATGGCCAGGGGGGAGATATTGACGGTGATACAGGTTTTTTTTTTCTTCCGCTTCGGCGAGCATGGAAATTCCAGAAAGTCGACGGGAGCAGGGTTCCTCGGCGCGATTGCCGGGACCGTCTTGAAACGCGAGGGAAAGAGGCGGGCTGCATCCCACGACGAGAGGACGGAGATGAGATGACGGATAGCAGCGAGGCATGATATGATGATATCCCTGCGCACCAGCCAATTGAGTGGCCGACGGGACGAGGTTGACGATCCTTGTGGCGGCTTGGGATGAAGTCTCGAGTTGAGATTGAGACGCGGGACACGGCCCGACGAGCGACGGCTTCGGGAGCGGCGGCGTGTGAGAGGGCAATTGACAAAAAGGAAGAGGTCAACTGGACGCCCTCCTTTTCATCGTGGGATTCGTGGCTGAGTTTGGCGGGCAAACCTCCACGCGGGGGGCCTTCATGGCTGCTGAGGAAGAAGTAGAGCAGGCAGATAAGAATGGGGGACGAGGGGGGAAGGGTTTAAGTAAGAGAACCGGGGGGAGCGGCCGGCAGGGTCCGCACGATAATTATCAGAGTGAGAGGAGATGGCTTCTCACTTGGACGATAATAAAGTCGATCAATAATACCCCAGGTTTTGCGTCCTTTTGGTGGTGGTGGTGATGGGAAATGGTGGGGGCGGGGAACAATGGGAGGAGGACGACCCATTTTCGTTCGGTGGCTAGCCAATGCGCCCATCCGAGACGGATAAAATGGCTCAAATCGTGGTTCGTGAAAGGCAAGATTGATCTGAGGCCCTCTATCTCGAGTCTATCTGAGATGGGATGCAGCACGTTCCTTGTCCTGGCAGCAGGGGAGAGACGGAGGAGGGCGATGGGAGAGATGGAGGGAGACTCATCAACCATCAACTCGTGTGCTCAAAACAAGATCGAGTCGTGACGGAAAAACAACTGGTTGACCCTCACTGCGAATGCCTTCATTACCGAGGTGGAGAGGCCAAAACCGATTGATCCAAATCTCGAACCATCATCACCGGCCTGGAAGCCCAGCACCTTGTCTGATTGTTCCCAACAAAACCTCCAACACGCAACGCAACGAATGCAGCCCGTCTCTGGTTCATGGCCGGTTTCCACGGCAGCGCTGCTCCTCGTTCCCCTTTCCATGCGGTGAAGCCCCTCCCCCCATGGGCTCCAGCCGTGGCCTGATGTGTGCACCGTACCGCACTCTCTTCTCTCCCTCACGTATGGTTCGCATCCAATCCCGACAGGCGCGCCGGCGCGTGCTCAAACGGGGGGGCTTGCGTTCCTGCGTTACTGGTTACGGGCTACTGCTGGTATGCAGACTGCAGTAAATTGTGTTGTTATTGTTGAGAAGTGGGAGAGATCCGGAATGCGGCGATTGACGCGCGCCGGTACGTATCCATGGACTGCAAATAACACACACAGAGAATCCCTGCTGCTGGTTGACGTCGGGCATGTACGTGTGTGTTGTGACGCTGAAAATAGCCATTGTCGAGTTTGACAGCCATTTCATTCGTCTGCGTATTCGGCACTCACACACATGGTGTCTGTCGTCCGTATAAGTGAAGCAGAGGCGTCACACTTCCACCGTCCACAGTGACATTAGCAGAGCTCATTCCCCCTTCCAGCGTAGCGGCCAGGAAATGCGAAAGGCTGGGGAGGGCCCGGGAGCTGTCAGCCGTGGCACCCACGCAACTAGAAGAAGGGAGCTATCCGCCATTGGGGAGGTAGCTACCGTAGCTTGGGCAAACGAGTGGTCCATTCATTCCATTCTTTGTTGGGAGGGGGTCGTCGTCAGTCGACCACCTCGTCCCGTTTGGATCGGCTGCACCCGATCAACACCACCACCATTGACATGGACAGCTTTGGCCACCGCTTCATCTCGCCGCAATCAAAGCAATCAAAGCCAACCTCTTCTTCCACCCAAGCCCTTCCAGCCTCTCTTCTGCTTTCCAGTGACCAACGTAGCCTAGCCTTTACCCCTGAACCGACCCTCCAGCCTCGAGATGCAGGACGGACAAGGACAAGAAAAAAAAAACCCTCCTCGAACCCCCTTGCACAAACCCGCGTCGGCAACGATTCGAACCTAGCAATCCAATGGTCCAGGCCGCCATGCACAAGCGTGCACAAGCCCTGGACCGCGTCCCCCGGCGCCGGATGCCATACCCATTGGCTCGACCGTTCAGTCGTCGACGGCGGTGAGCTCCGCTCGTTGCGGACGACTTGCGGTGACAGCTGGCCCCCGTCTCGAAAACATCGTACACCGCCATAACGAGCAGAGGGAGTCGTCTGGACCTCCCCACGCGGCCCGCCTCCAGCCGAACGAAAAAAGGGCCTCGCAGAGAGAGGCATACAAAACCGCTGCCGTCTGCCCATCTCCCCTCGACCTTGCCCGAGCGAGATCTTTTTCCCTTGTGACGCATCCCAAAGAGAAAGGCTACCTGCAAGCCCCGGGCGAGCCCATGGCCCCGACGGCATCCGACATTGCTTCACAGAGACGTCCTCTTTCAATGACAAGGCCGTCCTGCACGGGCGAGTCGCTCATGATACGCTGCTAGCTCGGCCTTTTCACTCACGCACACTCTCACACACACTCACACACACAACTCACAACTCACAACTCACAACCATGGCGCTCCTTGAAGACGCCGCCGCCCTCACCTGGCAACAGACGCTCTGCCTGCTCGCGGGCGCCTGGTCCGTCTACGTGGCCGGCCTCGTGGTGCAGCGGCTGTGGCTCAGCCCGCTGGCTCACATCCCCGGCCCCAGGCTGGCGGCCCTGACGCAGTACTACGAGTTCTACTACGACGTGGTGCTGGGCGGGCAGTACACCTTCAAGATCATCGACATGCACGACAAGTACGGCCCCATTGTGCGCATCAACCCGTGGGAGGTGCACGTCGGGGACCCCGACTTCTTCTCGGAGCTCTACGCCGGACCGAGCCGACGTCGAGACAAGTGGACATTTTACACTCAGCAGGTAATTCAGCATGCCCTCGAGGAATGCTGCTCTATGGTACCTATGGCTAACACGTTGAACAGTCCGGCGCTCCTCGTAAGCCATCCTCCTGCACCGACTCCCCCTCCCCGGCAGCCACTAACACGGCAGCAGAGAGCCCTCTTGCGACCATCGACCACAACCTCTCCAAGTTGCGGCGAAGCGCGCTGAACCCCTTCTTCTCAACCCAGACCGTGCGCAACCTGCAGCCGGTCATTGAGGAGCGGGTGGACGCTCTGCTGGACGCGTTCCAGAACTACGCCGAGGTGTCCATGGGCCAACCCCTGGACGTCATGTACCCCTTCTCGGCCTTTACCAACGGTGCGTGCGAGAACGAACGGGTTTTGCCGTGACACACGACGACTGACGTGGGACCGTGTACAGACGTGATCAACGAGTATGCCTTTTCTCGCAGCGATCACTTGGGTATGTTTGGCCACCTCGGGTTCGACTGCAGCGTTGCGGGCGTGACACTAACACGGTTTGGCAGTCGAGAAGGCCGACTTTGGCGCCGAGGTCACCAATAACCTCTTGATTGGCACGCACATGGGCCCGTTTGTGCAGCACGTCAGCTGGGTGCTCACTCTGGTCAACGCCCTGCCCGAGTCCATCTCCAGCCGGTGCATGCCCGGATGGGGAGGCTTCCTCAAGATGAAGAACGACATCCTCGACCACATCCACAGCATCGAGGCGCAGCAGAGCCGCGACCCCAACCTCGGCGGCGAGCTGCTCTCGGCCAAGCCCCGCGACAAGACGGCGGCCAAGGCGCAGCAGGACGGGCAGATGCTCGCCGAGGGCGGCACGCTGACCACGTCGTGGGCCATGTCGCTGGCCACGTTCCACCTGCTCAACCGCCCGGACACGCTGCGCAAGCTGCGCGACGAGCTCTTCGAGGCCATGCCCGACGCGGGCGAGCCCCTCCCGCTGGCCAAGCTCGAGAGCCTGCCCTACCTCGGCGGCGTGGTCAAGGAGGCGCTGCGGCTGAGCATCGGCACCAGCAGCCGGCTCGCGCGCGTGGCGCCCTCGGAGGCGCTCGTGTACCGCGACGGCGCGGCCGGCGGGCGCGAGTGGCGGCTGCCGGCCGGCTCCGTCGTGGGCATGAGCCCGTACAAGACGGTCATGGACGAGGCCATCTTCCACGACGCCCGGGGCTTCCACCCGGAGCGCTGGGTCGACGGCGGCGCCCGCCTGGACGGCTACCTGAGCGTCTTCTGCTCGGGGGGCCACGGCGGCTGCCTGGGTATGGCGCTGGCCCGGGCCGAGCTGTCCATGGTGCTGGCCAAGCTGTTCCGCCAATGGGGCAGCGGCGGCGTGCTGTTTGGCGACGACGAGGGCGACGTGAGGGACGGCGACGTCGGCTGCCTGAGCATCTACGAGACGAGGGTGAGGGACTGCGAGATGACGGCGGATTACTTTATTCCCATTCCATACAAGGTGAGTGTCCTAAGCTCCCCTAACCTCCATCATCTAACACCCCCCAGGGATCCGAGGGCTTCCGCTTCGTCTTCGAGCCCTTTTACACGGCCTGAGCCATAATCATTAATTGCCCGCCAAGGTCCCCGAGCGGGATGGTTCTTTAACGATTCTGCTTTTTTCATGTTTCAAAGCGATGGGAAATGAGGATACGAATTACCTGTATGTGGTTGAAGCGTCACGTCACGATCAATGTTGTTTGGACCTTTTTTTCTTTTTTTTTTTACGAGTTTACGCTCGATACCTTTTTGGCCAGGACTCTCTGAGGATGAGTCCTGTTTGTTGTTTCTTTTCTTATTTACTTTGTTCACGCATCTGGTTTTTTTTTTTCTCTTGGTTTTGGGAGAAGTCGATTGATTCGCTCTCCTTTCTTGCTTCTTCACAGGGGCGCTTTGGTTCATGGACAGGAGGACGACGCAGGTTTTCTCATATGAATCGAGCATCACAGCGCGGCGTCTTTGGGCAGGGGTTCTTATTGTTTGCGTCTGATTTGTCTTCTTTTTCTTTGCACACACACACACACACACACACACACACGTGGAAGGGGAGGCCACAACCAGAATCTCCTCCCCATGGCCAAAGTCAAGACAGCGTTGCTGGACGGGCCGGTACAACTTTTTCTTTTTGTCAGAAGAATTTCGCAACATTACAAATACCCGTCTGATCTGAAGTGGTCATGACATTGTTATCCAGCGAGGAGGGATGGAGAGAGGGATGGATGGAGGCAGCCAAGAGGATGGCATCACAACTCACAAGTCAGAAAATGGTGGAAAAAATAACCCGAGGAAAACAGAACCAGAGAAAAGAAAGAAACAACAAATCAATGCAAATATATATTTAGTCGACGCGCGGACAAGACCTTTTGGACCAATCTCGCTTCTCGGGAATCGTCTCACCCTCCTCGCCTCATGAAGCCTATTGCGTATTCGCTTCTGCACCAAAAACAAGACCATGATGATGCAAGCGGCCCGATGTAGCGAAAAGCCAATTTGCCTCGGCACATGGAAAGCACAGATTGCAGAAAGCAGTTTCTAATACGCAAGAGTAGCCTGACGGGCCCTGGAAGTACGGCTTTACAGGGGTCGTCCAGCGGGTGGCAGTTCTTCGAGTTTATCCACTTCCTCGCCGTCCAACCAGAGCTCGAATTCTAGCCGGACCTTCAATTCGTGTCTGAGACGGATCCATGGACGACCATCTGACGGACTCGGGTGTTTCTCTTTTTGTCTCCCGTCTGCCGCTCCGTTTCTTGTCTCGCCTTTTTCTGACATCTTTGCGTCCTTGTTCTTTCCTTGGGGCCGTCGCTGTCCGCTTCTTCAATCCGTCTTCCAGCGTCGCATCCATCCGTCGTCTTCCGCGCATCGCCTTGCGACAATGGCTGCCGTCGACGCCGCCGCGAGGAAGCGAGTCCTCCGGGTCATCACCATTTCCCTGCTCCTCGACCTGGTCAGAAGAATCCCCTACTGCACCCTCCCTCCCTCCCCTGCTAATTCGTCCAGATCTCCTTCACCTTCATCCTCCCGCTGTTCCCCAAGCTCCTCGAGTTCTACCGCGACCACGAAGCCCGCGAAGTCGACTCGGCCGCCCCCGAGACGCTCCTCCAGTCCGTCCTCCGGGGCCTGCACCGATACAAGGCCGCCTTTTGCCGACCCATCGATTCGCGACACGACATTGTGCTGCTGGGCGGCGCGCTGGGCTCCCTGTTCTCGTACGGACCCTTCCTCTCCCGCTCCTCCCGGCTCCCCGTAACGTTTCCAAGCCGTTGCTAAAGTTCCGTCTGCTCCGAAACCTTCAGGCTCCTCCAGGCCGTCGCCTCCCCCCTCATTGGCGCATTCTCCGACCGCCACGGCCGCCGCAAGGCCCTCCTCGCCTCCATGTGCGGCAACATCCTCTCCGTTCTGCTCTGGGTCGCCGCCGTCGACTTCCGCACCTTCATCGCGAGCCGCGTCGTCGGCGGCCTCTCCGAGGGCAACGTCCAGCTGGCCACGGCCATGGCGAGCGACATCTCGGACGAGGCCACCCGCGGCTCGACCATGGCCATGATCGGCGCCTGCTTCTCCGTCGCCTTCACCTTTGGGCCCGGCCTCGGCGCCTGGCTCAGCAGCATCTCGACCGTCGCCGCCAATCCCTTTGCGACGGCCGCCGGCTTCAGCCTGGCGCTGATTGTCGTCGAGGCGGTGTACCTATACTTTTGTCTCCCCGAGACCCTCCCTTCCATGGTAGGCACCGAGAAGAAGGAGCAGGGATCCAAAAAGGTGGCGGCCAAGAAGATTGAGCGTACAAACTCGCATTTCCTGTTGAATGCGATCCACTTCGTCTTCCTTCTCTTCTTCTCCGGCATGGAAAGCTCGCTCTCCTTCATGACGTACGAGCTCTTTTCCTTCACCTCGGGCAAGAACGGACGATTGCTCGGCTACGTGGGTTTGGTGGCGTCCATCCTCCAGGGCGGTGTCACACGACGCCTGGCGCCCCTCCTCTCCGTCCGCGTCGGCGTCGTCGCCTGCCTCGCGTCCTTCATCCTCCTGGGCCGCGTCTCCAGCGTCGGCGGGCTCTACGCGGCGGTGACGTGCCTGGCCGTGACGTCGGCGACGGTCGTCACGGGCCTCAACGCGCTGAGCAGCTTCGAGGCGGGCGAGGACGAGCGCGGGAACAAGCTCGGCATGCTGCGCAGCTGGGGCCAGCTGGGCCGCGGGCTCGGCCCCATCCTGTTCACCAGCGTGTACTGGTGGGCTGGGCGCGAGGTGGCCTACGGCATGGGCGCGACGGGCATCGCGGTTGTGGCTGCGGCCGTGTTTACGGGGCTGAAGACGCCCAAGGCGATGCAAGGGGCGAAGAAGGGTGCGGTCAAGGGGCAATGAGGGGGGGGTTGGTTGCATTGAGAGCGTGCTGTGTGTTGCATTGTGGGTTACGTCGCATCTGAGGGCGGCAGTCCATCACACGGGGAAGACGAGGCGTTGATGGCTTGGCCACGTACGAATAGCATAATGAAATCCAATTACATCACGAACGGGACTCAAGCGCTGCCTCTGTGCTATTTTACCCCGAGTGACGGTTTGATACGCGCTGGGAAAAGTTGCGGCAGTGGTTTGTGGCCCTACGCCGTTCAATTGATGCAGGCCCAAAACACCACGGCTGGAGGCATCTCGAGAGCACATTGCGCTTCAACAAGTGCACAAACCGGACAGATTGGCGGATCCCAAGAGCAAACAAGCCCTTCAGCCTCTTGGAGAACCCCAATGCAGGTGCCAAAAAAAAAAAAAAGGACAAGGAAAAAAAAACTGCCCGAGGCTGGAATCGATCGACCTTACCCGCACCCGGATTTGCACCGAGATCCTTGGCTCACGTCCTACAATGTTATAGGAGTCCAACGAGTTCCTATTACTCTATACGGGTGTTTAACCGTTCGACCACATTGACGGGCTTTCTTCTTGGTTGTTGGGAACGAGACGTGGGAATTTAGCTCTATATGCAGGTGGTTGCAAGTGATTGACTGGCTGAGCTGAGGGGGAACGCTTCTGTTTGCTTGGCTGTGCGTTTGCTTTCCATTGGCGAGAGGTGCCAGTGGGCTTGGGCGCGCTGCGGGCGGAGTGATAGGTCAGATTTTCTTCGCCGGGGAGGGAGGGAGGTTTGTTTCGTCGGGCATGGGGGAGGGCGAGTTTGGGGAACGCTGGTTGGTTTTTCGACGAGGGACAGTCGCTTTTCCGTCGGATTTGTTTGGCTCTCGGAGGGCTGGTCGGGTTCGTGATACGGGAGGGCCGTCGTGGGAGGTGGTCGAGATGTTCGGGGGTTTCAGTTCGGCGCTCGGGACTCGGTTCGAAAGCACGAGGCAATTGAGGGCGGCATTGACGGAAACATTGAGTCTAGGGAAATCCCCCAGGTCCGGGCAAATCTTATTCAAAGAATTCTTTCCGGAATTGGGCATGCCCTTTCATACGTATTTATACCTTGGAGCGTGTCAACTCCATAGGGCCGGAGGTGGGAAAGGGGAGGGGTGGAGGGCACCAAAGTTTTCAAAAGGCGTCCTTGGCTCTACGTTTTTTTTATAGCTCCGCCTGGTTTCCTGAACGGGGACAGCTTCTAGCCGAGTTGCATTGCGTCTTGCACGCCAATGGGGAGCTTGAGGGTCTCGATAGGGTTTGGTTCCTCCGAGTATGTTGTTCGACGTGTCGAAGAGCAAAAGGAGCAAGCTCTGACGACTGACTACCCTAGACAAGTCGAAGAGAGTCCTGTCGAATGAAGTCTGAGTTGATGGCATGATCGAGCACGGGATATGAGTCGTTTCGAATCATCAGATCACCGTTGAGTCGGCGACGATGAAATGTCTTGGTTGGAAAACACTCAAGAGACCCGCCGTGGTTGTTGTCTTGATATCCACCAGGTTGTTCCGGAGACTGGAGATGAGTTCATTCACGATATGGGGCCATGGGGGCGGCAACTCTCGCATGCGGTGAGGAGGGAGGGGAGGGGAAAAAGCAACGAGACAAGTCCACACGTGGGACCATGTTGGGCATCTGCTTGCCACGCCGACTAGGACGATATATTGTGCGAATGGGTAGGTAGCTATCCTCCCGCGAGAAGACGGTGTAGTATACGAATAGAGTCGGAATAAGCTGCCCATCGCAGCGTAGCCGCCGGAACAACACACACGAAGCAGTGGACCCCCGAGATCGATATCTTGACCATTTGGATGGATGCCAAGGGCTCTGCAGACGAGCTTGAGTCGTCAAGGGTCTTTGAGCAGCCAGGACGGGGCCACGCTTTTTGCCGCGCATGGGCGGGCGGCGCTTGGTGAGTTGCATGAAAGGGTCGAGACTCCACCTTGGCTAGGAATTTTTTTCTCTTGCTCTCGATTTCGCGCCTCCATTTCGGTCTAGATTCCCCATTTCTGTGCGTTCTCTTGTCCGGGGCGGGACGCTGTAACTGGAGCTTGCAGGGGGAGCATCAACAACAAGGGAGAAGAGGGGGAGGGGCAAGAATTTTTTTCTTCTCTGCTCGACGCTGTTTTCGTTGCGAAAAGGATTCGGCGACGGGGAGAGGAGACATTCATGGGTGCGAAACTAAGGTACGACGCGAGACAGCGCCCGTCTATTGACCATTTCCCGTCCATTTTTGTGGTTGCGGGAGCCCTCAAGGTGCTCTCTGTCCTTTTCTTTCAACCCCTCCATCGCACATCCACCTCTGATAAGACGTGGGCGGTGCTGGTGGACTGTTTTTTTCTTCTCTGCCACGCACTGATATTTTTCCTGTGAATTTTTCCTTCATTTTTTTCTTTGGCCAGATCTCTCTTCCGTGCGCGCATCAGCCAGAATCCGTGCGGCGGTGGCAACCACTAGGCGGTGGGGCATGACGTCCCAAATGCGCAAGGTGGACGCCTAAAAAAAATGTTGATGCGGCGCCAAAGGAGGGGTAACGAAACACTCGCTATCACCGAGTGTGGAAGGAAGGAGCTGCCCCTCCCCCTCCCGCTCGAGCGATGGAACTGGAGGCAAAAAAAAAAAGTTGGTAGAAAAATAAAGAGGGCATTGTCACGGGTGTGCCTTCGGCCAGCCGTTTCGAGGAGCGGTAGAATGAGCAACAATGGAGGAATTACAGTCATACCGCCGCCCTTGCACCAAAGTACCCGTAAGCTTTCAACTCCAACCTCTGGTTTTGACACACGCCGAAACACCAAAAAGCTCGACGTCAGTGACTCACGCCGCTTGCGTTGGGCTGACATGGAGGAGAGGAGGGGCGAAAGCAGCAGGTTGGGCAGAAGGGTTCCACGGCAGAAAAAAAAAACAGGCAGGGGGACATGGCCAGCATCAACCCACCACCAAGGAAATGGCTTTGTCGAATTTTCGGCCCATAGCAAATTTTTTTTTTCGCTCTGTCCTTCAAGTTGTTTTGGGTCGCGCTTCGTGGGTTTGCGACCTATCCCCGCAGGTATCTGCTAACAGATGCGAGGTACCGCGCACATCCTGACCACGCCTAGCAGCAATGCGCCCGATGTGGCATTGGGAGGGTGAGGGGATTGGGTATGGAGGTGAACTCTGGATGCTGTGTCGCGGACAAACACGACGGATAGCCTCTGTGGTAGCTTGCATATCAGTTGATCGTAGTAAAACTCTCCTGAAGGAGCGATTGCGTCGATTCGCCCTCAAGAGCTACTTATGCTCGCTTATGCTCGGCCGTATGCCGCAGCGAAGCACGCGAAACGGCTCGCCGCGGGGTTGTTGTGGCAAGCACGCTGGCGGGAACACATCCTGCTTCGCCCACCGACAGAAGGGAATGCATAACATTGCCTGGGTATGCCATTCAAGAACAGATTTCAAGACCACCAGACCACCGTAATTCAAATACTCGGATACAAATCAACGTTGAATGAATACTGGCAATTCTATTCGCATCATCTCGCAGCAGACCTCATTGCCCGCGAAATCACTACCCCTCCATGACCCGCGCACAATGGACACCTCGTACCATCCTCAGACCGACCGCTCTGAATCACGCCCGTCCCGCGCCCTGATTGGCCCAGCGAATTTTTGAAAAACCTGCGGGTGTGCGAGGGCAGAGGGAAAAAAAACCTGACAGCTGTTAGGGCAAGCCCAGAGCTGTGCGCCAGCTGGTTGCCCCGCGCGTAGCTGCCTTCCTCAGGCTCCCTGCTCCCCACCCCTCCCGCTCTCGCCTTTTAAATCTCCTCCTCCCACCACCTGCTTTGATTTCTTTCTCTTCTTTTGCTCCTCGTCTCGCATACCCGGTTCAAGCATCCGATCTGCGAATTTGTATGTACCCTCCTGTCCTCGCCTGCCCTTGGCCTTGAGTTGTCTGTTGCTTCGCTCTGCACCTCACCTTGCATCGCTTTCGCATCGTCTTCTCAGCTTTGGCCGCGCTGCACCCTCCCGTCCTGTCGCTGACCTCTTCGCAGTACGTTCTTGAAACCACACACTCAAACACACTCTCCACAACACCGCAAAAATGGGTAAGGAGGAGAAGACTCACCTTAACGTCGTCGTCATCGGCCACGTCGACTCTGGCAAGTCGACCACTGTAAGTTGCACCCCCTCCCTCGCGACCGGCTTATCTCGGCCGCGATGCCCCGCCTCGCCGCGGGGTTCAATCTCTGCCGCATTTTACTGACAGTTCATCAACAGACCGGTCACTTGATCTACCAGTGCGGTGGCATCGACAAGCGAACCATTGAGAAGTTCGAGAAGGTTGGTGACTTTCCCTCGATTTTGCCCTCACGATGGTCGATTACCCCGTCGCCGCGTCTTCATCCGAACCGTCCTGCCTCGCTTCCTCCCTTCGCTCCGATCGAATTTTTCTCCCACATCCTCTGGTTTTGTGGTGGGGCAATTACCCCGCCACCCACAGGACGTTTGAAAAAATTGCCCTGCCCCACAACAACACAACCATGCGCCTCATCACATGCTGTCGAGAGACATACTGACACGGTCAATAACAGGAAGCCGCTGAGCTCGGCAAGGGTTCCTTCAAGTATGCCTGGGTTCTTGACAAGCTCAAGGCTGAGCGTGAGCGTGGTATCACCATCGATATCGCCCTCTGGAAGTTCGAGACTCCTCGCTACTTCGTCACCGTCATTGGTAAGCTCATCTCACGCTCGACTCGCTCGCATTGAGTACTGACAACCTTCGCAGACGCTCCCGGCCACCGTGACTTCATCAAGAACATGATCACTGGTACTTCCCAGGCCGATTGCGCCATTCTCATCATTGCCGCCGGTACTGGTGAGTTCGAGGCTGGTATCTCCAAGGATGGCCAGACCCGTGAGCACGCCCTTCTTGCCTACACCCTTGGTGTCAAGAACCTCATCGTCGCCATCAACAAGATGGACACCACCAAGTGGTCCGAGTCCCGTTTCCAGGAGATCATCAAGGAGACTTCCAACTTCATCAAGAAGGTCGGCTACAACCCCAAGGCTGTCGCTTTCGTCCCCATCTCCGGCTTCAACGGCGACAACATGCTTGCCCCCTCCTCCAACTGCCCCTGGTACAAGGGTTGGGAGCGTGAGATCAAGTCCGGCAAGCTCTCCGGCAAGACCCTCCTCGAGGCCATCGACTCCATCGAGCCCCCCAAGCGTCCCTTCGAGAAGCCCCTCCGTCTTCCCCTCCAGGATGTCTACAAGATCGGTGGTATTGGAACGGTTCCCGTCGGCCGTATCGAGACTGGTGTCATCAGGCCCGGTATGGTCGTTACCTTCGCTCCCTCCAACGTCACCACTGAAGTCAAGTCCGTCGAGATGCACCACGAGCAGCTCAAGGAGGGTCTTCCTGGTGACAACGTTGGTTTCAACGTGAAGAACGTCTCCGTCAAGGACATCCGACGTGGCAACGTCGCTGGTGACTCCAAGAACGACCCCCCTCTGGCCGCCGCCTCTTTCCAGGCCCAGGTCATCGTCCTCAACCACCCCGGTCAGGTCGGTGCTGGTTACGCCCCCGTCCTCGATTGCCACACTGCCCACATCGCTTGCAAGTTCGCCGAGATCCAGCAGAAGATCGACCGCCGTACCGGTAAGGCTACCGAGGAGGCCCCCAAGTTCATCAAGTCTGGTGACTCTGCCATCGTCAAGATGGTTCCCTCCAAGCCCATGTGTGTTGAGGCTTTCACCGACTACCCTCCCCTGGGTCGTTTCGCCGTCCGTGACATGCGTCAGACCGTCGCCGTCGGTGTCATCAAGGCCGTCGAGAAGAGTGTTGGTGGTGCTGGCAAGGTCACCAAGTCCGCTGCCAAGGCTGCCAAGAAGTAAACGCCTTAATGCTGATGGAACTTTGATGTCCGGGGTGTCAAAACTGCGCTCTCGTGCCCAAGGGCTGATGTACTCGCTTCTACGACGATATGATCTTCACGGCTTTGCATGAGCACTCTCGGCTTTTGACTTGGGGCACATAATGAAGGCTGGGATAGGCAGGTTTTACGTCGGAACTTCAGGTTGTGCATAACAACAAACCAAAAAAAATAGAGTCTAGAAGTGATTCGTGCAATTTTCTGTGTCGTCTAATGTGAAGTAAACTGTGAATGATCAAAGACCGCTCATGTACCACAGGGCGCCGGCACGAGGGCGGAGACGTGTTCATCGCCAGCGACACTCAACTTCTCCTGCTCCTCGGTAAATATGGTGGTGTCTCATGACTCCATCGTCTTTGTGCGCAGTTGTGTCACGTGTCCAGTGTTGTTTGTGACGGCAGCTTCAGATAATGGAAGTTGGCATATATGTCGTCTTACATATCGTACAACTAGTAGCTACCTATGGTACAGATTTACAATGATAATATACAGCATCATGTCGCCTTTTGTCTATGCCCGTGCCTCTGTGTTTCCTCCTCTTGACTCTTCGTGTCACCGGACGCTCCGAACACCTCCCTTCGCTCCTACGGCCTGTCGCCCGTCTTGTCCGATGCTGTGTCGTCGGCCTGCGAAGGCGGTGCCTCAGGACTGGTGGCCAGCTCGTTGGATGCCTTTGCATCGGGCGCATTTGTAGACGATGCCGCGTCGTCGGCTTGCGAGGGCGGCGCCGCGGGACTGGCGGCCGGCTCGTCGGATGCCGCGTCCTTGGCCCACGAAGGCAGCGCCTGAGGACCAGTGGCCGGCTCGTCGGATGCCTCTGCGTCGGGTGTAGTTGTCGACGACGTTTCCGGGAACTCGGTTTCGAGGTCACCTGCGCGGTCGGGGTGGAGGTCCAGGCCCAGGGCTTTGACCAATTCGGCCTCGATCTCGTCCGTGGTCATCTCGTTGTCCTCGACGTCCATCATGTCGTCCTCGTACCAATCCTCCTCGTACTCATCGCCCCACTCCGGCGCGGAAGCTTCGTTGCCGGGAGCCTTGTCCGTTGCTCCAAGGGCAGGTGCTCGCGTGTCCTGTAGCTCCCAGGGCGCCTTCTCCTCGTCCTCCTCCCTCCTTTGCTTCTTCTGCTTCTTCTTCTGAGTCTGGCTCTTCATGATGGGCTTGAACTGGTCTAGGCGGTCGCCGGCTCTGGCTGCGAAAAATTTGAAGAACTCGTCCTCGCCGATGGGAGTCTTGGGACGCGTGGGTGACTTCCGAACCTGGGGAGTTGCCTCCGTTGCGACATCATCCTCTGCGACCGTCTCCGCATCTGCTTTGGCGGAAGCTGGTGTTGACTCCGGAGCGTCTTCCACAGGTGGTTCGTAGTCGGCACTCCTCCTGACCATTTCCTTTCCTGCGACGTCTTCCCATTCCTCTCCTAGCTCCTCCTCAGGGAGGTCGAAGCTGAAGTCCTCGTACTGGGACGCCTTCACGAGCTCGTGCCCGCTCTCCCAGGTCCAGACCTTGCCCGCGGCTAGGTCCTCTACACACTGTAGGAACTCCGTACGACGCTTACCCTTGAAGTCGGGGTCAAAGCCTGCTATGCCGTATTTCAGAGAAATCTCCTGGCGCTTGCCACCGTGCTGACCGGCTTCGATGAGATTGTAGCAGAGTGTGTGGTCTCGCCAAGGCATCTCGACCGTTTGGTGGATCTCGATGCCTCGGAAATCATAGAGGATGTCGACGGCCTCATCTGACATCTCGTCAGGCTTGGCCTTCTTCCACGATTTGGCAATGCTGAGCGTCACGTCTTTCGGAGTCTGCAGGCGACCGCCTTGGAGATCGAAGTCTGAGACCTGCAGGAACTTTCGGAGGTCTCGTTGGTTGGGGTTGAGAGGGATGCGAGACACATTGGTCAGGCGAACGTCGACGCTTTGACTACCAAGCAGGACGTCGTTGACGTCTTCGAGAACAACGGCTTCGAAGGTGCCGTTTGCAAGCAACTTGAGGCTGTCGTCGGTCGTGCTTGCTTCGTCAAGTGCAAAACTCAGGCGAACAGTCGGGCCGATGGTGTCGGGGTTCGTCCAACGGTCGACGTGGGGCGAGAAGTTGAGTATGATGGTCGATTTGAAGGTGGCGTACTGGTTCCCGTCAGGCTGGACAGCGGAAAAGGCGGCTGGGTGAGGAGTGATTGGGTGAAGGATTCGTTGCTGGGAGGTGATGGACTTCATGGATTTTGACGCTTTCGGGTGTAGAACATGACCAAACGTCGCCGTGGTGAAGATTGATTTGCCGAGGTCGCGATTGGAATAAGTCGACAGTGCTGCTTGTTTGGGTAACTTCAAGGGAACCGTCGCTTCGTCGCTCTCTTTGCCCAAAGGGGTCACATATCGGAACCAACTCTGGTATTTCCCCCTCCAGTTCATGCTCCTCGTCTCTCGACTGTGGCTGATAAAGACGCCTTCGCGCTTGGACCCCAACGAGGGAATGAACTGGACCTTTTCCATCTGGCCACGGGGTCGTTGAGTAGTCAGGAGTCGGAGAACAGTGTCCGGTTTGCTTTCGGTCTGCATCGTGCCGGGTTCTGCGGGCTTCCTGCGGCTGATGTGTGAGACGTGGAGGACGGCATTCTTGCCCGTCCCCTTGAGCTTGAGCGTCGTAGATGTGATTTCTTCCAGCTCTCTCAGTTCTGCGCCGCTTGGAATCTTCTTGGTCAGTTGCCCGACGGGCAGAGTCTTCTCTTCGACGTTCCGAAAGTACCCGCTGAGCTTCTGGAGGAAGGTATAGGTCGACGCTTTTTGGGACGTGATATTGATCCGACATTCGTTGGACGTGGTGGTGATGTTCTCATTGCGTTCCGAGTCCATCAATCGCTTCTTTGCAATCCTGAGAAATGCCCAGTCGCCACCTGTGAGAACTGTCAGTCGACCGTGGTTTGAGCATTGCCAGTCTCAACTTACCACGAAGGAAGGAAAAGTAAAACGGATCGACCCAGACAAAGGCCTGCCCGAGACCTGCCTGAAACTCCCGAATCTCAACTTTCCATTTCTGGGTGATGATCTTATGGGCCTGCACCTTTTTGGGTGTCAGGTTCTTGACATCAATAGCCCTGAATGGCGCCCAAGGCGTGTGCTTGACAATCCAGGGATAGTCTGCCAACTTCACTTCCGCCACTATAACCTCTGGACCGTCACGATGGAAGTCTACCAGCTGCTGCACAGTGAAGCCGCTGTCTAGAGCTTCCAAAAGGGCCCGGTACTCATGGTACCCTACCGCGCTGGAATCGGGGCGCAATTCCTCAATGTTCTTCCACGTCTCTTCTCTGCCGGAGACCTCGCGCAGTTCGGGTTTTATTTTCGACCAGTTGATATTTTTGAATGAATCTTCAACCAAGTCTGGTTCGAGCTCGTCCTCTCCTCTCAGTTTGCGTTTTTGGGAGAAATGGCTGAAGACGATTGCCTCGGCTTGAACCCCGAGCGTCGATGTGGAAAGCGGCACATGATGTGCGTCCGAGGTAGTCATCAAATCATGAAATGGGTTGTATCTCGCGGGTTTGCGGGGCTGTGGTTCGTCGTCCATGAAGAGAAAATCCGACGTCGAGCAGGTTTCTTCCAAGGAAGTTGGGTTTGAAGAGGGCCCTGTTGTTGATACGAGAGACAAATGAGAGCCATTGTTCGACGAAGACGAGGGTTTGTATCCAGGACTTCTCCTAGGTCTGACTGTATCTTGGTCGTCAGGTATGTCGTAGAGATAGCGGTCGAGTTCGTGGATGAGATGTTGGTCGGCTTCGGTTGCGCCACGATCGGTCGTGCTCGATTCCGTCGACTCCAAGTTGAAATCGCCCTTGGAATCAGATCTCGGTCCATCGGTCTTCTCGTTTCTTTCTGGGCTTGTCGTGAATTTGTTTGCTATGATGCCATCAATGTCGACGTCCTTTGAGGGCGAATCTGACGCAAAAAGCCGTCGTTGCCCGAAGCCATTTCGATTGGAAACGGCACGAAAGCCTGGTGCTGCGCTGCGCTGATTGAGGCGGGATCGACAAGCGAGACAGATGCGCGAAACCCGCGCAGCTCTTGAAATCATTGATAGTACAATATACAAAAAGATGTAGACATTAATTGGGTGCGTTCAGTCAAACTTCCGGAGGAGTTATGGAAACGATGCCGCATTCGCAGCTAAGAAATTTTGCCCCGATAAGATAAGCGCGGCGATAAGCGATTGGCTTAATTGCGACGCGCCTCGAGGCTTGCGACCGCGTTGTACCTTCGTAGCCCCTCCATTGTTCTTCGTCGTTTCTACGACACAAAGCATATCCTTCTTTCCAACCAAGATGCCTCCATCGAATAGAAGACGCCGCCCGGTGCGTAAGCCAGGTTTCCAGCACCAACTATTCTGCTGATTTGCTGATTCGCTCTAGGTCAACGATGAAGAGTCCGACGAGGATGCTCGCCCCCGACAGCGGCGCAATCGCGCAGACTCTGATGGAGAAGTGCCAAACGGCGTAAGCGACGACGAAATGGACGAGGATGAGCGCCCTGGTGTAAGCGCAGATGATCAAATGGCCAAGAAATTGGTCCGATACGCAATTTCTTGCGAGTTTTCAAGAACCGTAATACGACGAGATGGTATCAAGGAAAGAGGTGAGAACTGTACAGAATGGGTCGCTGCGACCTTGTCTTACTTTTGGGTAGTTCTTGGGAATCAAGGGCGATCCTTTCGACGCATCTTTGAGCTGGCGCAAAAGCAGCTGAAGGACGTTTGGGGTATGGAGCTACGGGAGTTGCCTGTGAGGGAGAAGATGTCTTTGCAAGAGAAACGCGCAGGTACCTATCCATGTTGTTCGACACACTCGTCGCCGCTAACCTCTGAGCACAGCTATGAAGAGTAATTCACAACCGAAATCAGGCTCCGGTGCCTACATCCTCTCCTCAACACTCCCAGAGGCGTACCGAGCCGCAACAATTCTCGCACCGTCGAAAACCCCAAGCGCCGACGACGAGGCAACTTACGCAGCCTTTTGTACCATGGTCGTATCGATGATATGGCTGAACAACGGCGAGCTTAGTGAGCAAAAGCTGCAGAGATACCTCTCGCGATTAAACGCCGACCGCAACGTCTCGATGGACAAGACGGAGGTGATTCTCAAGAGAATGGAGAGGCAGGGTTATGTCGTCAAGAAGGTAGACAGGCCGCCCATCGGACAAGATGGCGACTTGACAATCACCTGGCATGTTGGACCGCGAGCGAAGGAAGAAATTGGTCTGGACGGAGTGATCGGTATAGTTACAGAGGTCTACGAGGAGTGGGATGAGGATCTGGAAAAGAAGCTGTGCTCCAGCCTCAACATCAAGGCTCGAAGAGGAGCACCGGGCGCGCAAGAGGATTCAGAAGAGGAGGCTGGGCAGACAACGATCATCGAGGACTGATGAATGGCGGTTTAATGCGTGGCACATGATACCCGAAAACGTGGATGGGAGAACAAAGATGTTCAGATACGAATTCAAGCTCAAGACCAACGCGCAGTGCTTTGTGCACCATGTCCTCCCGTGTATATTCCTTGAACGCCGTTCCGTGCTGGTGAAAACCAATCCAAGACTCCGAACCCACCCTAGATCTATTCCGCTCGAAAAAGGTCCGTCGCTGTTGCAATCATTCGCGCTGTGGTGGTAAGCCGCATGGTAGGATCATTTTCTGCGAAGAAAGCCGAGTTAGTCATGTAGATTTCCCTCGAAAGTCCACGGAAACGTACCCGAAGCATTTGGGCGCGGATCTTGGCAATTGGCTCGTTCTCGGCCAGGGCAATGTACGAGAGGAGAGGTCGGTGACCGGCGATGGAGGAGTAGGTGTCGCGCTGAACGTTGACTCGCCACTCCCAGCTGGGAGTATCGGGGTGACCAGTGCCGATGTATTTGGCCTGGAGGCGCTCGAGTTCTTGCTGGTTGCGGAGTTTGTCGGCCTGAGGGGGGGGAGTTAGCGGAGGGGAGCAGGGCTGGCGCGAGGTGGCGGAGACGTTACCATTGTGAGAGGAGGTTTTCACGAGGGGAACTGTGTTGACGCGACAAGACTTTGCTGGCTGGCGGAGAGAGCTTGGATTGTCGCGGACTCGCGATGCTTGTTTGTCGGAGTATTCGCGGCGGGTGTCGCCTGAAGCTCGGCTAAATGGGGGCCTCTGGAAGTTTCCCCGTTTCATCTTCCATGTCATCAGAGGGTGTCACGGGCAAAGTATTAAATCTCCTAAGAATAATCAACGAGGACACCTTGTTTTTTAGGGTGTTTGACTCTTGTTGGGCCAATACTAATTGTCGAGCCAGTTCTTAGGGAGAGCTCAGTTCATTTTTCTCTTGGGTTTTTTTTTGGGAGAGGTTTCTAAGCTCAATCTATCCCCTGTCTTGGCGGTCATCGACAACTCACAACCAGAGAAGCACCAACGCGACCCCCCAACCAAAGCTGATTTCAAAGCCAGGTCCCTCGAAATGGCAGGGTATTATTCATCTAGGCCCGCTCTGCCGGAGCACTGGACAGAGCTGAGCGGAGCAAGGCGTCACAGAAGAGAATGCGCCGAGCGCGTGGAGAGGCTGAAAGCCATATGCATGAGGTCGTGTCGCAAGCCGAGCGTGTCCGAGTGCCCAGGATGCTACGCAAAGGTGCTGGACGAGATGCGGGCGCAATACGGCGCATCTCAAGGGCGAGGGTGGTTCTCGGAGCGGAAGGCATTCCTCGAAGAGCTGAATGACTTGTTTAACGACGGCTATCGCAAACCGAACCTGCCATTGATAGAACAGCACATCGAGTCGGAGAAGGAGGCGTGGTATCGGTGGGTGTTGCGGACGTACCCGGCGTTCCTGTCGGCGGGCGACCAAGGCGTGGACCCGGAGCTGCTGAGGAGCATGCTGAACGACCCGGACACGTCGCGAGACGAGCTCATCAAGAGAGTCTGGGACAGTCTCGGGCAGTCGGAGCAGTGGTCCAAGGACGTGGACTTGGTGGTGGACCTGCTCCAAGAGGGCACACAGCAGACGCGCGAGCTCAAGCAGACCTTCATCAAGATACTGTTCAAGGACCGGACGACGAACGAGCCGTTGCCTCATTCGCTCAAATACCTCGAAATCTTCGAACGCAACTCCTCGATGCGCCCCGAGGAGATTGTCGACCGCATCGTCCAGGACGAACGAGCGACCATGACGTCGCAGCCGCAGCGAGACGAGCACCTGTCCCGGCTGGCGGATCTTCACCGGGCGAGGACGGCCATGGAGCAGACGCGCCAAAAGGCTAAGAGCCAGGCGGCGCAAGCATCGCAGACGCCCACCGTCGCCGAGGAGCTGTACCATCTCCCGCCCTGCGAGGTGTGCGAGGGGGTGGTGCCCCGAGAGGTCTGGTCGTGCGTGCTCTGCCAGCTCCTCACGCAAATCGGAGGGAGGAAGAAGCTCACCATGTACTGTTCACGGGACTGCTCCGAGAAGGGACATGTAAGTGGCGGGCGCGGCTGTAGCCTGCGAGACGAGTTCCATGCTGACGAGCGACAGGACGCCCACGTCGAAAGGGAGCACGACTGCGAGGCGGGAGAGGCGTGCGTGCAGAACTCGGACGAAGAAGAGGTCGAGTACGACGGGACGCAGACGGTCATTTGCGACGCTTGCATTGACGATAGGGAATCTGCCATCTATTGCTCGGTCCGGTGTGCGACGCAGAACCTGCCGCATCACAACGATAAGAAGCACGGGGTCAAGACGGGGCCGGAGGAGATTGACAATTTGGTGTCGCCGCTGTGGAAGTTGGCGCAAAAGACTCTTAAGGAGGGTAATCCTGGGCTTAGCATGACATTTGAGAATTAGAATGTGAGGTGGATGGGAGACGGGAAGTAGATGATGAGGTAGAGCTCGGATGGATGGTTTGTATTGTAAAAAGACACCTCAAGTACCTACTTAGTTAGAGAGCAACGGCTGGAAGTCGTGTATAATAGATGGTAATATGACGGAACTGGTCATGTTCCTAAGTAGCCTCCTCGACCATCTCGTTCTTTAGTAGATGTAGACTATACCCATAGATCACTTCAGAAGTCATTTGGCAGACAACAAGATGGAGTCTTGATCTTCGGGTTGTGGGTACGTACCGGTACGGCTCCGTGCTAAGTAACTTCCGAACCCGACCGGCGATAATCGAGAAGCATCGGCGAGTCTTTGGGCCGGATCCATGCACCACGAATCAATCTCCCGGACCCAAACCCTGCCCTATCGCATCGCGACTTGCGTCATTTCAATTCCTTGACACGCGCCGAGATGGATGCTAGCGACACGTCTCCTCTCGGAGACCCAAGCGCGGCGGTGCGCAAGAGAATCTCGACGGCGTGCGAGGCGTGTCGAGCCACCAAGATCAAGTGCCAGCCGAGCGAACAGCCCGGCGTGTGTCGCAAGTAAGATCATCTAGTCGACCCGGTCCGCTCGCCAGCTCTGACAGCTTCGTCCAGGTGTCTCGAGTCCAAGAGGGAGTGCATATCGCGGACAGGCCCACGCACTCGGAGGAGGAGGACAAAGCTGTGCGTCTTGCCCCGTGGACGAGTCCGACGTCGACAGCATCATCCGCTGACTTGATCATGCAGGGCCGGCGACGGAGCGCAGCCTCTGCAACCCCCGGCGCCTCCTCGTCCGTCAAAGACCTTCACCATCGACTTTGACGTGCCGTCGCAGCCCGAAGTCGACGAGAACTTTGACGCCTTGCGAGACACGCACGTGCAGTTCATCGACAACATGTTCCCCCCGGAGCCGGACTCGGACGTCGACCAGGTCGCCTCCTCGTCCGTGACGGGCTTCCCGACGCCGCCGTCGTCCCACAGCCACTCGATCCAGTCTCTCCACGCCAAGCCCCAGTTCAACCTGGACTCGGCCGAGTCTCTCCTGACGTCGTTCCGCGGCATGCTGCTTCACTTCCCCTGCATCGTGCTCAAGCCCGACGACACCGTCCCGACCCTCGCCGCGACGCGCCCATTTGTCCTGCTGGCCATTCTGGCCGCCGCGTCCGGATCGCGGACTCTCCAGGGGCACAGCCTCTACGACGAGGAGTTTCGAAAGGTGCTGGGGCTCAAGTTTGTGGCCGGGGGGGAACGGAGCATCGAGCTCCTCCAGGGCATGCTCATCTACTGCGCTTGGTACGCCGCCCAACCCACCGGGATGGAACTCGAGGAGCTGACGCCGGTAGGTATCCCTTTCACCTTCGGCCCAAGAACAAGCAAGCCTTGCAGTACGTTCGCATGGCAGGAGACTTGGCCCGCGATCTGGAGCTGGACCAGGAGATGCCCGAGCTCAGCGGCGGACTCGGCTCCGAGGTGACGAGCGAGCAACTCGACAGGATCCGTACCCATCTCTCCTGGTTCTACGCCGTGTCAAAGTAGGTCCTCGTTCAAGCTGCACTTGCGACATGAGCTGATTGCTCATCTTGGCCTTAGTTTCATGACTGCGTGGAGAAGGGTGGACGTGCTCGTTCCCTTCACGGCCTGGACAGCCATCTGCTGCGACATGATGCAGCGATGCGCCGAGGTTGACGGCGACTTCGCCCTCAGCTACCTCGTGCGACTGGCCAGTTACACCAATGCCGCCAAAGACGCCATACACGAGAGCACGGCGCCGAGCGAGCAGCAGAGCCAGCTCGTCTTGATCGGCCTGGAGGCGCAGAGTCGGGAGCTTCGACGGTGCATGCTTCCGCACATTGCCCGTTCTGGTACGTCTCCGAGTTGGTAGCATGTCGAGCGTGATGCTGAACATGTCCAAGTGCCAGTGAAATTCTCCGAGTTGTTCTTTACCATCTACCTCAACGGCGGACCCCTTCTCCGTCTCGGCCAGCCCAAGAACAAGCCTTCCGGATACATCCCCCCCTCGCTCCCAAAGCTCAAGCTTTGCGCGGCTGAAATCAGGACGCTGTTCGACTTCATCGCCAACCTCGGGCAGTCCGCCTTTGCGGCATTCACCTGCAACGACTGGACCAAGTTCATCCTCTCCGTCATTCTCGCCGTCCGCCTCTCGTTCCCCCTTAGTGAGCTCGTCGGTTGGGACGACGCGTGGGCTCGAAGCGAGCTGCGCTTCGGTGACTTCATGAAGCACATGTGCGACGGCGCGGACCTGACCACGGTGAACACGCGCGTCGACGCCTTCTCGGCCGGTCGCGTGGTGCTGAATGTCTTGAAGGAAAAGTACGAGCGCCGGGTCGCGTCTCTGGAAGCGTCGGCGGCGTCGGCGGCGGCGGCGGCGGCCATGGCTCCCTCGGTCGGCATCCAGGCGTGTCCCATGTTCGACCACAGCATGGAGCCCTACATTGCAGCTTGGGACACGGGCTTTGGCGTCGACGCCGCGGTGCCGCCGACCACGGAGCGCTCCGAAGACCAGCAGCCCGTGTTCCACGATCTGTGGGCGACCATGACGATGGGATGGGCCGAGGGATGAGTGCACGACGTGCTGTGTAATGGATCCTTATACATGCTAGCAATGCTACAAGTCGAGGCGAATCCTCACTCCCTGAAGAACTCTTCTCCCGCGGGCACGTCTGCGTCGGGTACCCAAGTCACGGACCGGATCGTGCCGTCTTGGCCGGCCCTGAAGCGCAGCTTCCAAAAGCTCGGCGGCTGATCGACCCATCGACCGCGCGAGACCAAGTCGTTCCGGGGCCGGAGCCACGTAAAGGTGTCGTTTTCGTAGTGGTCGAGCTCGAACCTCTGATCGTCCCGGCCCTGGAGCGCCCACGAGAGCTGGCCGCCGCGTAGCGTCACCTGGATCTTGAGGTATCGCTTGTCGTTCCAGTACGTCCCGGCATAGGCTCCCAGAGGTCGGGGGCGGGTGTTCATGGTGCGCTCCCCGGCCAGCGCCGAGGCGGTCCGGGAGTACCACTCGAGGTTCGAAGCCGCCGAGACGCGGGCGGCGGCGACGAAGTCGTTGCGCAAGGGGGCTTCGAGGATCTCTTCCAGGAGCAGCTGGAGGACCCAGTCGGGACAGTCGTTGAGGGCCAGCGAGTTGCTCATGACGACGACGGCCACGCGCAGGTCGGGGACCATGGCAATGGCGGACAAGGCCCCGACCAGGCTCCCCTGGTGGTAGAGGACGAGCCTCGAGGGGCTGCCCCGGGCGACAACGGGCATCTGGCCGCGCGGCATGAGGCCCGGGTTGATGCCGACCCGACCCATGGGCCCGGGCAGCTGCACGCGGCAGAGGCCCAGCGCGTACGACGCCTCGTGGCACGTCGGCGGCGCCATGGCTATCTTGGCCGAGACGAGGTCCCCGGCGCGCCGGACGGGAGACGCGGCGGGACCGGACGAGGCCGCAGACGGCTGCTCCGAGACGGCGTCGACGACGGCGGCGTAGGCGCGCAGCAGGTCCGACACGCAGCTGAACATGCCGCCGCTCGCGCTGCCAAACACGCCCTCGCCCGACCGCACCGTCGGCACCTCGACGGGGCTCCCGTCGTCGAGCGTGGCGTAGGCGCGGGCCACGCCGTCCGTCTCCCGCGGCGGTCGCCCCGTGAAGGTGCGGCTCATCCCCAGCGGCTCGAGGAGGCTCTCGCGCACCTTATGCGCCCACGACCCGTAGAGCTCGTCGAGCACCAGGCCGGCCACCTCGTAGCCGAGGTTGTTGTAGTCCCACTGCTGCCGCAGCGGCAACACGGCGGCGCGGTCGCTGACAAAGGCCAGCGTGTCGGCGTGGCCGATGACCAGCTCGTTGCCGCAGCCGCGGTAGAAGTTGCCCCTGGCCATGCCGGACCGGTGGGCGAGCACGTCCGTCACCGTCGCGCGCTCGCGCAGCGCCGCGTCGGCCGGCTCGAAGCCCGGCAGCAGGTCCCCGACGGCGTCGTCCCAGGCCAGGCGGCCCTCGTCGACGGCGTGGCCGAGGGCCATGGCCACGAAGAGCTTGGTCAGCGAGCAGGCGGGGAAGACGGTGCGCTCCGAGACGGCGAGGTCGCGGGCCACGTCGCGCCGGCCGAAGGAGGCGAAGTAGGGGGGCGAGCCGGCGCGGTGCACCCCGAGCGAGAGGCCCGCGGTGCCGCCGATGCGCATGAGCTGCCGGATGGTCGGGTCGAGGGCCTCGAGGCGGGAGGGGAGGGAGCGGGCTGCCGAGGGGGGGTCACTTGTTTCTTTGTCTTGAGCGTGGCCGGCCATGATGGGTACTTGGTTTCTCACGAGAAGAAAGGAATCTCGCAAGCCAAGACACCCCGCATCCTGTTAGTCTCGTGCAGCTTCTCCATCACAACGGCCATTCTGACCACTCACGAAGCACGCGAGTAAGCAGCTCTCACGACAATCCCCTTGCCAAGGAACACTATATGATACCGTAGGTACATAATAACACCAATTCTCTACTATCCTTTTGGTATGAGGAAGCACTTGACCCAAGGTACCTTGGATGGCAGAGTACTTATGGTAAAGTCCCATGTGCCTCAGCACTATTCTGGAGACAATGTTGTTTCTGTCCCGTACATTGCTTGGAGCTTCAGTCCAGTCCGAGGACGGACGGCGCCACCAATAAACCTCCCCAACATATTTTCGAAACCACATCGAGCACCCAGCCTCTCTCTCTCTCCCGTCCTCACCGGACGTCCTGCTTATCCCCTTATTTCACAAGGCCCCCCCCCGCCCCCTTCACGGCCGCATCTCACCGGTCGACGTCGCACGCTTACACGCTCCCACCACACACTACCAACCACCCCAACAACCTAGTTACACAAGGCCAAAAAGCACGCCTCATCCTTTCCAAGCCAGAGAGACTCGGACCCTGCGAGCACCTCGATCCGGAAAACCTAGACGTCCTGCCACCGGCCGGTAAGAAACCGGATCTTCCCTCACCCCATGCCCGCGCCCCCCATCCCATCCGCATCCCGCTCGACAAGCCCTGTCCTACCCCAACCTCGCTCCGCTTGCGCCCCCCCCCTTCCCCTTCCCCTCCCCCCACGGGAAAACAAACGAACCGTCGTGCCACGCCGTGAAGCGCTCACTTGATAAGGCACCTGCTCGCTTCCGTGTCACCCCCCCTTCCTCCTCCCTCGGTCGAGTAAGGGGGGGGTTCGGCCCGTGAGGAACCCGCGCGGGCGACCTAGCCCTAGCCCGTCCCCAAGACGATGCGTTTGAACGCCGAGTTCATGTGATTGCGGAGAGGTTTTTATTGAACAGCGAAGGGGGGGGCAACTGGGCAAAAGGTGCGTGGAATGCTCGCTTCGACTCCGATACCACCTTGGAGGTGGTGTTCCGTCACACGTCGTCATGTTGACGCAGCCTCCTCTTCAAAACCTGCAACACCATGTATGTATGTGGCTTTACATTTGGTCGCAAACCTCGCTCTCTGTCCCCGAGCTCTTAAGGAAACCAGTCGTCTCCATGCAAATATCCGCCCCAGAGATCAACTGTTCAACGCAACATCACTGTTCCAGCCGAGCAACCTGGTCGCGGCCTCGTCGGCCCCTCCTCTCCTCGTCGTCTCGCTTGTTTGTTGTTGCACCGTCCGTCTGCTTCACTCAATACCCCCTCGTACCGAGCAAACCTGCCCCCCCCCCTCCGAAGCCATGCCGGCAGCAGAAAAATCACTTTCAAGACAAAAGACATGTAACAATGCATCTTGCGATATTCGATTCTATAGGGACTAAGGGGCCCGGCTCGCACCTTGCCCGGTGGACGACCAGCGACATGTTCCTCGCGCCGTGAGACAGAACGGAAAGCACCGGCCAAAGCGATAGCGATAGATTCCCTCAACTGCCAATGTTCCTCCAAGATCGTCCCGATTCGTATATCCATCAAACGTAGATCCGACCCAACATTCCTAAGTGGTAATAAAGACAAACAAATCGTGAACCAAAAGTAAGAAAACGATCAACACCAAATCTGTACCGGGGCAACTCGTTGACCCCGACCTTAAAGCCATGCATGCCCTTAATCCCGCCATTGACCATGCCCGGCCTTTCCAACCCGAATGCGTCTCTGCAAATAAAACAAGAAGAGAAGAACCCCGCCACGACTCCTAGAATTGACGCCTGCGCATGCGTCTTGCCCGAAGTAGGCGGATATAATCATCATACCAAACCGACAATAGCGAAACCAACAATAGCACCGGCGCCAGAAGATACAACTCCCACACCTGCCTTTTGATTTTGCTGAACCATCCAAGAAGTGACCGTGAGACTCCTGACATGATGGCCGAAAGTCTCCCATGGCTGACCGAAATCGTAAAAGGTAATCGTCAAAGGCTGAAACTAAAACGTACAACTCCAATCAAAAGTAAAAGGACGAGCTCCTGGCATGATAATAAGAGAGAACCGACAAGATGTGTATGGCCGGTCGACTACCGCTGGAAAATGTTTGGGGATCCTCCAAAGCGAGGGTTGCCATTTTGGGGGAAAGTATTGGGATTCCCGTTCTGGTCGGGCCTGTATCCGTTCCAAGACTCGTCATAGTACGGGGCGCTCATCTGGTATACGGCGGCCTGATGACCGGTTTCGTTCAATATACGCATGACCGAAGTCGGCGAGTTGTCAAAGGCCGTCGAGTTCTGAGGACCGTACTCGTACCACCCCGATGGACTGGTGAAGGTGGGAGGGAGAGGTGGATTGTACGCTGGATAGGTGAATCCTGGCGGCGGGCGTTTGGTCAACGTGTAGGGAGATCTGGTCCACGCGTTGCCGCCCTGCCCGTTCCTGAATTGGCCCGAACGGTTATGGTTGGCCGTCTGTTCGGATCGAACTCCCAGTGGGTTCTTGGAAAAGCTCAACCTGATGCCATCGGATGTGCTTGTCGACAAAGGGTGCCCGTATAGTTCGTCAAGCGTCTTGCTTGCGCAAGTAATATCCTCAAACTCAACAAAACACATTGGCCCGGCCGCATTGGATTTGGCACGCACCACCATCCGCTTGTACCCCCGCTGCCTAGAGAACAAGGCCTTGAGCTCCTCCTCTGACGTGTTGTTCTGAAGGTTGCCCACATAGAGTGTATTGCAGGGCGGGTTTTGATCCTGGGGTCTGGCGGGCGGACGTCGTAAAGGATGCCTCGGGTTGCTCGGCGGATATGTCGCGACTCGGCTTGACCCGTTTCTGGGGGACAGAGGGATCGATTGCGTCGACTGTGCCGACATGGGGCTTGTATACTGGGACTGCGACGACGGTGCTGGTGGCGCATTAGTCGTGTTTAGTCGTAGATCAACGTAAGCAGACGGAATCTCGGGAGCTGTGCATGGCCCTAGGTTGCTCTCATCATTCTTTGCGTAGTCAAAGGCCTCATTCAAGAGTTTCGTGCCATCGTTGTCGTCGGTAGATACGTTGCCGATAAGCGACTTGCCAATATTCCTTTGGCCATTTGAGAGTGGGTTATCGGCGTGAGATAGCTTCATGGACCGTAGTTGCGTTTCCAAGGACAGAGTGTTGGCGGCATTCGAGTCCGTCGGCATCATCTGGGGTCTTGGAAGGAGAGGATTCCCCGCGTTGGTGTATGAATTGTGGGATGCGCCCTGGATATTCGATTGCTTGTCCATGGACATGGGGAAGACATGGCCATAACCAGCCACGTCATTCAGAGCTCGAGCTGGTTGCGGGGGTTGGATTGGTCTGGACGTGGAGGAAGAGGACGAGGAGGGGCTCGGGGTACTGTCGAGCGCCCTCCCATTCCCATCATAAATGTCGAAATCACCCATGATTTCCACGTCCATATTTCCAGCATCCGCGAAATAAAGCGCCAGATCCTTCCGCGCAACGGCCGCGTTGGGCGCCGAGTCGAACGTGAGCATGGCAGAGTAGACTTGGCACGTAGGCAACAACTGTCCCGTTCGCATGTCTCTTGGATTATGATAGGACGAGTAGAGCTGAATGTCCAGCATGCTCTCGGTGAATGCAAGAATTTGCCGTATGACGAGTTCCGTGACTCCTCTCGGAAGATAATGCACCAGAAGGCGAGGCTTTCGGAACTGGGAGGCATCGGACTGGACGGAGCCAAAGGCGGCCTTGGGGCCTCCCGGAGGAGAAGACTGTCCTCCAGCGCCCGCGCTACCACGAATAGGACTGGCGGCATGGGCAGCTGGGAGCCTCAGGGGCACGGTAGTCGTGTGAAGCTGTCTGATGGGATCGGGAGCGCTCTGGGCCGTGGACTGTGATGCGCGGGGAGGCGATGGCATGCGGAGTGTGCGACGGGCTTCGCCATGGTTGTAATCGCATGCGCTGCGCGTCGAGGTAGAAACCATGGTGCATTGAGAGAGAGGGGCCATAGAGGGAGATGATGATAGGGCGCCAGTTAGGAGAGCGAGGATGCAGGCGGGTTGCGCCGACGAGTTAAGTTGGTTGACGCGCAATCAACGAAGCGTTGAATGGCGCGCGCCGCGACCTCGGTTCGGGAGGGCTAGACGACGTTGCGAGGCCTGGATAGATGTCTTCGGAACGGATTGGAAAAGAGCGATGAAGAGCGTAGGAGCAATGCTGCAGAGCAGCAGGACCAAGACGAGATGATAATGATGAGGGACGAGGGAAGAAAAGTGACCCGAGGGTGTGGGCGAAGCGGAGGGTGTGAGTGAGCGCGACAGCGTCGCAGCGAGCGGGTGTGGTGTAAGGTGAAAGTATCGAGGTGTCGGCCAGGGAGAGGGGGGGATGGGATATGTATGCGCTGTGGAGAAAGATGGAGGTGGAAAGGACCCAAGGGGGGCGTACACAACCTCGAGGAGGGCCAGGGGGGAGGGGTGGCTCAAGGGAAGTGCCTTGGTCCGGAGTCTTTGCGTCGTGCCGGTATCGTGTCGCGCCCAGCCTAAAGGAGAGAGGCCGTCGGAGAAGTGATGAAGCGAGCTGGATTGTTCGTACCGCTAATAATAGCTTCTCTCGAGTCTCGACGCATGTCAGCCTTGGCTCAAGGGCGAGCGCGAGAGAGCCATCACTTGGAGTGTCATGGGCTTCGAGGAGACATTGTCGCGAGGGAGATATGCCTCGGTGAGGGGATGAGAGAGTGAGAGTCGTACCTTGAATGAGTGAAATACGAGACAAAGGCTTATCGAGTCGTCAAATGATCGCTTTGTTGATGAGATATGGGAAGCAGAGAGGGACAAGTCGCTAAGCAAATCAAGGTCGGTGAGTCGGCTTCGCAGGTGAAGGGGGAGGTGAAGGGGGAGGGGGCCAGAGGGGGACGACCATAGCACTTATAAACAGGTGGTCACTAAAGTTTGCCGTGTATTCGTGCACACTCCGAAACCCGAATGAATCATCAAGGCATGGTCAGTAATTGGGTATAATGAAAGCAGTGGAAGTTGCCTCTATCCGCTCCTCGCCGTAAGATTATTTTACGCACCTGTGCCCAACTACATTGCTCGGCTGGCTGTAGAATTGAAGAGACGTCAACCGTCTACAAAGTACGAATACCTCGGACAGTGCGACCGTTTCTGGGGGCCTCTCCCACCAGTCCAGGCCGCTCGCTGCAGGATAAGCTGCTTGGGATCCCCTGGCTTGCGGCCTTGGGAACCTTGGGGCGGCGGCCAGGGCTGAGCAGCCGGCGAGGGATCGATCCAGCTGGATCGCTGGGTCGGGTAGGCGGGGGACAACCCAAATGGCAGAGAGCTCGCCGCAGGCATTTGTTGGTCCACCCAACACTCCATTTGCTCATGCACCAACGCACCGTAGCACCAACAGCCGGGGCCCGGGGGGCAGGATCCGCCCCAAAGGAGCTTGGACTGAATCGGCTTGGATTGCGTTCTGGTGCGTGGTTATCGTGTGCGGGGCTGGACTTGAGACTGCTCGAGCGCGAGGGGTGAGGGGAACACCAAACCATGGACGTGATGATGATGAAGATTCGTCACCCAGATGCCGTCTAAGGGCGGCATCGGGAGTCGAGCAAAGCCCACTTAATAAACGCGCCAAGGAGCCACGATGGCTACCGTAACAATGTCGACGAGAAGAGCTTGATGCGAGGTTGGTGTTTGACAGTCGTCGAGTAATCAGGCAGGGCACTGTGTTCTATCTTGATCAATACGCCTGTCAAAACGAAGCGACTGTGGGCGGACCGAGAAAGAGGTGGCGAGAGCCAGAACCAACGGGCCACGCTTCGAAGTCGGTCCGGAGAACTCTGTACGTTTCGAGATTTTGGTAGAAGCCTTCTTTTGGTGGGAGATTGGGGAAATTGGAGGGTCTGTCCTTTTTTCCCTAAGTGTACTTCGTATGTATGTGTGTCTCTGTCAACTTCACTCCAGCTAGATATCGGATCGCGAATGAAAGAGGGTGGGAGCCTGCCTCGACGAGGCCCAAAGTGGCGCGAGTGACGGACCGAAGTTAAAAACCAAGGCGACTGAGGCCGTTGCCATTTGGCCATCAGCCAGTCCTTGACGAGTCAAGCGGCTCTCCATGAACTGATGAAGCAACCAACAATGGATTGCTGAGACGAGCGACATGCACGGCCTGGACTAATAAAACGGGTGACAAGAAGGGGATGGCGGGAGTACTATAGCAGCAACGGTTGATCGAATACGTAGGTACGTACCTAGATATCAGCTTGCTGCAATCAAACCGCTGCATTATTCTGTCAAAATGCATGCGGACTCGACGAGTCGACATTGCCAGGACTGCCGGGAGCGCTTGATGCTGTGTGAGTACTTGCAAGGCTCCAGGCTATTCGGCGGGGGATGCTGTACTCCGTGCTTGGTGGTGCATTGTGCTTCTGCAGGCCGCTGCAGGATCATTGTGGAAGTTACCGGCGGTAAATGTGTTGAGAGATAAAAAAAAAGGAAAAAAGAAAAGGAGGCTGGAGAAACAGGCTTTCTTGCGAGATTTCATCATTCGACTTCTGGCGGATGAAGCAAAGGTGGAAGGCGCCAACTTCCATCGTGCCGGTGTTGGTAGGGTGTGCTCCTTCCCTCCCGCTCAACGGAAGGTGTGCAAGACTTCGGTAGATGGAAAGCACGGGGTTTCGTGGAGGAAGGAGCGACAGCTCTAGAGAAAATGGACACCTTAGATGGACACCTTGGACGACCTCCTAAAAAAAGGTCATCATCATCAGAGCAAACCTGAAGCCGTCCCTACCTTAGTTGAACACCCACACTCCCATAGTCGCTGGCCAATCACCACGATGACGCGTTCGCCCGGAATCGACCAATGGCGTGTCACACGAAGCTGTCAAGGTGACAGGCGTTCGAGTGACCAGGGCAAGTGTTGGCACCGGCGCGTTGTTTGCCATGTATTGTACGCTGAAGAAACCCCCTCCGTTTGGCTTGCCAGCTTCTAACATTCCGTAATTCATGATTCATAGGTCAAGATAAGAAATAAGCATCGAGGCATTCAAAAAATCTGAGCTGGAGACGATACCCAGCAGACTCCAGCATCGGCATCGACCTCCCTCTCCACCGCCCCCACCACGGACCGGTAGCTACATCCACCCCTATCCATGTCCTCAAGGAATGCTTCGTCCTGCAAGGTGGGCAGGTGCACTTACATGTGTGTGCGACACGGTTCGGCATGACGCGCGCCTTCAGCCTTCTCGACGACTACTACCATGCCTCTTCGGTCTGACTCCCCGGGAAGAAGGGGAATCAGCCTCACGCACGCCCAAAAACGGCTCGGCGACTGCGCGAGACTCGGGGTCCCTCCGCTCTCTGGTCATTGCGACCTCGTGGCCGTACATGAGTGTCAGTGTCTCGGCGAGAGTGAGATTTCACAGAATCCAAAGCCGCCCCATCCTCAGCGTGCCTCTGTTAGCCGAATATTCTGAAAGCTTCACCCGGATAAGTCGGCGACCCAATGGGATCTCGTTGAGGAATGGGCCACCAGCTGTTGGTAGCGGTCTCGGTCCTTCATCTCCTCGGGGCCGGCTTGAGAGGCGCAGTTTCTAGACGCGGCACCGTAAAGAGAACGTGTCACAAAAACACCCATCTCCCTCTCAATACTCGTCTGCTCAAACAGAGGGATCTGTCCCCGTCATTCCCGGACTTTGCTGCTGTTGACGACGTGGCCCCAAACCTACGCAGTGACCGTCACTTTTCAGGCCGCACTCCCTTTGTTTCACAACAATAGAGTCAATACGATCCCTTCTGGCAGATTACTACGCAGATGCGGAATATCATGTGCATCGAAGAGATGAGCGAGGTATTTACACCACAAACGACTGGTTATTCGGATGCCACGGTTCTCTTGCCAGACATGTCTACGGACATGTTAATGAGCTGCGATTGGGCTCTCAGTCACAGCCAACTTCTCAGAGGGGCCTTGTGTTCATATATTTGCTTCACCGAGATAATGCAAAGGAAGTGCTTATGCCTGCACTCGGAGCCGGCTCGGCTCGCCATTTATCCACATGTCAAACTCTCTCTCATCTCAATATTCCTCGGAGACTTGGACATCAAGAGGCAGGGATCCCATACTGAGCTGAGCAAGGATTGACTCCCTCTCGATTGCTGCCCGAATAACATCTTCAATCCTTGCAACCCCCTTTTGTCGTCGAAACCCCTTCTTGTTCACCAACTGCCTTCTGCGCGAACTGCTCTCGTCCAGCCTTTCGTGGGGTCTTCGTGGGAAATCTTCGCCACAATCTCATTACAGATCATCGATGCACCATGCATCACCTTTGCTCTTATACCTACGTATAGCTAACTTGGCTCAGCAGGGTTGATATCATGAGAGCCTCCGGCATCGAGTTTACGATACAGTCTCAGTCTAGGAGAGGGTAGTCTTAGCTGTAAACAAGCCAAGACGACGACCCAGGGTCTGACAACAGATGGCTCTGTCCCTCGCTGTCTCCTCGACCTTTGACGGCGCCTATCCAAGCAACCCATGCTATCTCAAAGTATAAATACAGACCTAGCCCACGCTCATTGAGCTTGCCGATCCCTCCGCTCTCTGCCCGGCACCCATGCGATCTCCGACTCTTAATTGGCTATGGGGTCGGTCCCAGACTTTCCCAGGTTCTCCACGGACAGATCTTTATGTCATTCCGTGTGCTGGGGACATCCTCTTCTCTTATTCCGCCCGCAGTTGGCCTGATCCTTCGAGCACAGGTTACCTGTGTGTCGGCTCATGTTCCAATTGGTTGAAACTGACCATAAACTCTCCCTTCAGACTTTCGGCATTTATAGCGGCAGTAACGCAGCACCCTGACTCACCAATCCCAAGCTCCCATGGAGAAGAGGCGATCCTACAATACGCTGACCTGCATGTTTTAGTTCATCAAGTATCAAGGTCAAACCGTCGTGCCCTCGTTCCAATGCGGCCCATCTTCCGCTAACAACTGCCCTTATCCATGAGTTGTTCTGCACGTCTACACTGTCGCGGCGACTGGCCTCTCGCTTTCGGATACACGGCCTCTGCAGGCTCGGATCGGCTTATCAGTAGTGCTTCGCCTCGTCGAACAATTGAAAGCGCCTCCAGAGATCGGAAGCGGCGCACACGAGATCAGCACCGTCGCCGTCGGATATACCGACCAACGCTGCGCCCGACCGACACCTGAAATGACCCCATCTGCCTTTATCTCAGGTTTCGTGAGAGGTGTATCCCGGTCTCGTGTGTTCAACTGCTCTCCTTCATCCGTCCAAGGTCCAAGGCGCAAGGTCCGAGCCTCCAAGGGGCATCCCTCACCTCCCATCTCCCTCCCTGGCCATGTGCCAATGAGGTGGGCCAGTCGCCCGGGCTATTCAAGCCATCAACCAGCTGGGTGGCCCCCTCGCCTCCCCTTGAAAACGGGCCCCGGGATGGCAGCCCGTTGGCCGTCGTGGTCTGATCTATGCCCGAGCTGGACTCGGCCTGGCTGGCGTGGTTAGCCATCCAGACTTCAAACTTTCACTTCAGAGATGCAGATCGACCAAGCCATCCAATCCAAGCGCGTCCCTCGCCCACCCACCTTTTCCGAATTCCCCTCTCAGTAACGCGCAGGATCGCGTGCAAATTACGTGCCGGTGCAACGGCTCGAGCGCGCGTGGCAGGTCGACGCAGCTCAGCAGCAGGCCCTGGCATCTCCTGAGCACGCCCGTTTTCCGCCATCAACGGCTCCGGACACACAAAGATCGACACCCTCATGTGACGTACGCCCCTCTCCCGTGTCTTTCAACCTCCCCGAGCGCTCCGACTTCAACACGACTGCTCGTTCCAGTTGAAACGAGCTCAAGTGCCGACCTGACGAGCCCGACAACTTGACCCTCCCCAGCCGGCACTGGTATGTTCAACGTGTTGGTTCAAGCATCAATGAAACACGCGACGATTCAAAATTCCCCTCTGCTCAATGCGGCCTAGCAGGGCCTCACTCAGCTCTTGGCATCGTCGTCCCCCGCTTGGCCGCCCTGGCTCTTGCGTTATCTCACGTCAAGATGGGATTCTGCCAATTGCCCATGGCTATCTGCATAATCCTACGCATTCGACAGCCACGAAGCGGCTCTGCATGTGTGCCTGACCGGGGTTGAAACGAGCAACGTGACCATGCAAAGCAGACCTGATGACTGAATTATCGGCCGTGTGCCTGGGGCCTGGGCGACAGAGGCTTTCGTTTCTGCGTCACTGTTGTTGGCAATGTTTGCTTTTCCCTTGGCCCCAGTGCCTTCGTCAGCAGACTATCTACAGTAGCGTCGTTATTCCTTGGAGACCAGGAGACGCGAGGAAGCGGGGAGATGCCCTGGATGCCGGCTGGCTCTCTTTACGCGTCTTGAAATGGTAGGACTTGCTTGGCAGATCGGACGTGTCGGTATTGGATATCAGAGCGAAGGTCGACAGCATCCCGCTTAACCACGGAAAGGAATGCATGCGGAAGTGCAGATGGTTAGTCGCCTGACACACTTGTCAGACCTGGCAGTTGGGGAGTGAGTTCTCCGGGATTCGGATCACGCCGAGACGGGTTTGAGAAGCGGCAGAGCAAAGCAAACGGGTTGACCGAGTCGTCGGCTTCGGTGAGCGGAACACGTGTTGTGCTGTTCAGGCGTTCTGGTGAACACTGACGGCAGGTTTGGACATGTTCTCAGCCCAAGAAGCGAGTGGGCGAATGCAGAGAGAACACTTGGGCATGTTCAGGTGGTCAAGGAAGCGTTGACTGGAACATTGCTGTCCCAACGGTTGAGTGATTCACTGTTGCGGGCTTGTCAGGTCTACTGCCTGACGAGGCTGAAGACGATGGCTCACGCATGTTCCGAGCAAACAACGGAGGCTCCCTTCCAACTCGCTGGCTGGTGACCTGCTTGTTCGCCATTGGTCGAGCCGCAGGCGAGGTGTGTTCATTCGCCCAGGGCAACCAGAGGACGATTTCGAGCGATATAAACACGTCGCCGTTCGCGTTTTCGTTTTTTGGACCTCTTCCTCTCATCATCACCACCACCTTCTTGAGCTTCCGTCGGCAGAACCAGCGCCATCGATTTTCATCAAGCGCCATCTCTCGACGGTCTAGACTCTACAGATCTGTACCCCTGGATCCAAAATATCGGGGCTTTCACTCCACTCGACCTCATCGTCACGTCCAGTACGATTCTTCTCTCCCTCAACTGCTAACGGCTTTGACTGACGCCTCTCTCAGCAGGCAGCGACTCGCGATAACACCTCGCCCAGCTTTCAACATGGCTGCCGACAACAACAAGAACCTGAGCGATGTGCAGAAGCTCATCCGCCAGTCGCCTCCCGTCGACGTGACCAAGGCGTATGATGCATCAACCCTCAACAACAAGACCATCCTCATCACCGGCGGCGCCAACGGTCTCGGGGCTCACATGGTCCGCCACTGGGCTTCTCACGGCGCAAATGTCATCATCGGCGATATCGCTGACGGCCCGGGCGAGGAGCTCGTCGCCTCTCTCCGCACCCTGCACCCGGATTCGACCTTTGTCTACGAGCACTGCGACGTGACCGACTGGGATTCGCAGGCTGCCCTCTTCAAGACTGCCGCTCGCGCGAGCCCTTCAGGATGCATCGACATTGTCGTTCCCAACGCTGGAATCATCCTCCCCAGCGCCTCCACCACGTTTGAGAACCCGACCATGGTCGACGGCGAGATCCCAAAGCCCAACTTGAAGACGCTCGAGGTCAACATCACCGGCGTTGCCTACACCACCCATCTTGCCCTGTACTATCTGCCTCGCAACCAGGGGACGGACCGCTGCATCCTCCTCGTCGGCTCTCTGGCATCCTTGATCCCACTTCCCGGTCAGCCTCAGTACGGCATGAGCAAGCACGCCGTCCTCGGCCTCTTCCGTTCTCTGCGCGCCACGGCTTTTCTCAAGGGAGTCCGCGTCAACATGATTGCCCCCTTCTACACGGCAAACACCAACATGCTCAAGCCTCCCGTCGAAGCAGCCATGCTCTCGGGCAGCCCTGGTCCCGCCAGCGTCGAGGACGTCATCGACGCTGCCACGCGTCTCATCGCCGACGAAGAAGTCGCTGGACGATCTCTCGTCATCGGTCCTCGCATGACGGCCCGCGGCGTGGAGGGTGCCGAGGACTTTGAGGACATGATGGCCGGTGAAGAAGAGGGTGAGGGCAAGGGCCGATCCATCTGGGAGTGTCACGCCGGCGACTACGACCGCGTTGATTCCTTTGTGAAGCGCTACGTCTACCTCCTCTACGCCATTGAAAAGGTCCGAGGCTGGTTTGGTGTGGTGTCGGACGTCTGGGGTGTCATTCGACGAGCAGTCACTCCCTGCAAGAGGGATTAGGTAGGAGGAGTTCTCGTGACCAAAAAACAACCATAAAAAACAACCATAAAAAAACAACCAAACAACCGACGAAACTCTGCAGGATCGTCGAGATGACTAGCACCAACAACGAGCGAGGCACGAGGAGTTTAGCGGCGCCGTCAACGCCGTCGAGGGCATCGACTTTACCCCGACGGACATGCAGGAGAACAACACGTTTGAGATCACCAGAGCATAAACAAACGGGCGAGGCACGAGAGACGAAGCAGGCCATGCATGGATCGGGTTGGACATGAGAGAGAAGAGTGAAAAGTTTGGCGTTTGGACGAGGAATGTTTTAGGATTTTGTAACTTTGGGCGAGATGAATGAACAAGATTACATCTGGCTTGTGAATAGGTGACGTGCGAGTGAATGCTGATGTCGTAGTGACGATGTCGCCTGTAGTTTTCCGTCTCATATTCCTATGTTGCGATGCTTACTCTGACCGATGTGCTGAAGCTGGATTCACAAGCACTGTTCACCTCGAGGAATGACAACCCCTTCCTTCAATACAGATACGGCTCCCGCCCGCCTCAAGCACACCACCTCACCAAGCACCATCAATTAAGCCTCGCCCATCATTCACATTTCAATCCAACGGCCGAAAAAAGAAAACACAGTCTGAAGCCTTTCTTAACTCATCTAGAGTATGCTTGCAAGGCGAAATGCGTCTCGGGCCGTCACGAAAAAGGTTCTACCCTAGCCAGTTTGTATTTCGCTCGAAGCGAAACAAGGGGGGAAGGTTTCGAAACATCAAGACCGTGGCAATTATCATGTCCCCCTACTTGCCATGCTTCCCCTTTCCAGCGCCCCCGTCGAGAAAAGAAAAGAAAACGCCATAGACGCCCAAATTGTGCGTGGTCTCTTGGTAGTATCCCTCCCAACAGGGCTTCGAGCTCGAGGGTCTCTCTCTCCCTGATTAAGAAATAAAAAAAACTCGTTCTTTTTCGTCCCCCTTATTTTTCTTCGGTTCCCAAAAGTTGACCATCATGCCATGCCCTGTTTCGATCCCTGCCTTCGCTGTCTTTGCGTTGTGAAAAAGAAAAAAAAAGAAGAACAAAAAGGGGGGTTACAAATGGACGAAGGAAAAAGAAGCATGCCCGTCAACTGCGCACCCCCTCGCGAGGTCTTCGTATCATCCCAAACCCGTTCATGAGAATATGCCCATGTGCTTTCTAAAAAAAAACTTGGCGCTTCGGTGCGTTGCGCTGCGCTGCGTTGTTGTTATTGTTGTTGTCGTCGTCGTTGTGTAGTTGCGTTAAAAAAAGATTCCTGGAGGATCGGGCCAAGCTTGTACGTGTCGATTAGCCGCATTCCCTCGGTGTGCAAGATTTCGTGTCGCGGACCGCGAGGTCCCTTCTGTGGTTTTTTGTTTGTTGCGTGCGTCATTGAAGAGCCGTTTCTTGTTGGGCTGCTGTTTTGTCTCGATTCGACGAGTGTTGGATGTCCAGATATGCCGTTCAGTGTCGTGATAAAAATAAAAAAAAATAAAAAGAGGAGAATACAAGACGAAGAAAATGATGAAATGGTCTCGCGGGTCGTCGTTTGTAGAATTACAGCATGACACACCGCGGCGAGTCCTTTCTGCGGCGGCGGCGACGGCTTTTCTTGTGGGAGCCGCCGTTCATGTTGTGCTTGTAGCCGTCTCCCTCATCGGCGAGGGCCTGGAGCTCGTCGTCCCTCCGCAGCATCTGGCGGCAGAGATCGACAAAGACCTCGTCGACGTTTGCTGGCGGGGGGGCGGTCAGCGTTAGCCTGGTCCGGTCTGATAAGGGGGTATAACGGAGTACGGGTAGGGGACCGGCTTCTTTCAGTCGAGGCCAGGCTGGGGGACCGGGCCGGTGCAAAAAAGGAAAGAAACTCACTCCTCGTGCGGGCACTAGCCTCGTAGTAGGGAGCTCCCCATCGCTGCGAGATGGAGAAGCCCTTTGCCCTGGGCACGGCGCGGTTCTCCTCCAGGTCGCACTTGTTGCCGACAATGACAATGGGGATCTTGTCGTCGTCCTTGATGCGGATGATCTCCTCGCGCAGTCCGGCCAGCTCGCTCAATGAGGACGCCGAGGTGATGCTGAAGACGAGGAGGAAGCCCTGGCCAGTCTTCATGTACAGGTCCCTCATGGCGACTGGTGCAACATCATCATCAGTACGGGTACGGGAGTGCGCGTCCAACAAGTGTTGGGACAAAAAGGACCTACCGAACTGTTCGGTCCCAGCCGTGTCGAGGCTGAAATGGTGAGAGAGTCAGTCACGGGGGGGAAGCTAGGGGAGGGGGAGGGGGAGGGGGACTCACATTTCGAGAATGACTTGGCGTCCCTGGAGAAGCGAGTCAGTGTGCCGAAATACCAGTAAGAGGGCGGCGATGCTTACATCGACCTGAACCTGCGTGCGATACGAATCTTCAATGGTGGGATCGTAGGACTCAATCCACTCGTTGTGCACGAACTGGGCCGTCAAACAACTCTTGCCCACACCGCCTGACGAGTCAGTACAAGGAGTCCAAAACGTGCGAGCGTGGAATTGGGCGGTGACGGACCTGCGCCAAGTACTACCACGTGTAGTTCACGACTGCGGCCGTGTCAGCAAAGAGGTTTTTCGAGTTTGGGGCTGAGGAAGAGGAGAGTAACTCACCTGTGTTGATACTGGTAATGCCGCGCCATGTTGGGGGATGGCCAATTGAGCGAGTGACAGAGGAATGACGGAAGAAGTGAAGGGAGAGAGCTTGGTCGAATTCCCCCGAGAAGTAATAAAAGAATGCGCGGCCTTTTGGGGGGATTTTTTTTTTGTTTTGTTTTGTTGCGGCGAGGCAGACAGAATTCGCAGCGTCAAAAACGAAACCAAAAAAGGCACCGTTGGATCGGACGTGGCCCGGGAGAAGAAGGAGTTCGCGCGTGGAATAAAGGTTGTGCGACCACTATCGAGGCGGAGAAGGGACCAGGACAGGGGCGGTGCGCAGGATGGGAAAAAAATGTTCCGGCGTTGTAGGGGACCTGGAAGCGTTGCGATATAGGAACGAGCGAAATCGAGATGCCGGTGTGTGTGTGAATGGAGTCAAAAACGAAGGAGACGAGGAAGGGAAGGGAAGGGAAAGAAAAAAAAAAAAAAAAAGTACGCCTCAAAAAAAGACTGGGCTGAAGAGGTTGAGCTGCCTGATTTTGAGTTGTGGTGTCCGCTTCCCAAATAAGACGGAGCGCGCGTGGCGGCTAGCGTGCGTGTTTTGAAGACGGGGAAGAAGTAGAAGACGAAGAAGAAGAAGAGAAGGGGGAGGGACGAAGAGGAGGACGAGGATGAGGATGAGGATGAGGAGGAGGAGGAGGAGGATGGATGGACCGACGAGTGTCAGACGGTGGCTTTTTCCTAGCGGCACGAGCAGGAAGACTTTGTCCAAAAGACGCTTCTTCTAGAACTCGGTCACCACTTGACCGAGCTAAAGTGGACTGACTCCAACGGGGATTGAGAGATGCGGATAAGGAAGAAGAAGACGAAGGACTCGAAATGGTCAGGAAAGCAAGGGTTAAAGGAAGGGGAAAGGTGGCCGCCCGGGGTTCCGAGGAGAACAGGCCGCTCTTTTAAACACCCGACACACGTCTCACTGATCAAGCCCTGAAGCAAGGGAGAGAGAGCTGAAGGAAGAAGGACGATGGGCAAACGCGAGGGAGCGATGTGGGGTGCGTGGGCGAGGAAGAGGGAAGGCGTGTTTGTTTTCTGTTTCGAGGCTGAGACGACGACAAGAGGAGGAGAGGGAGAGAGAGAGAGTCGAGAAGCAATAAGGCACTGATGAGGCAACAAGGCAAAAGCAACGACGGGGGGGCAAAAGACGAGTCCCGGCGGGGGGGCGTTCGCTTATAACCTGCGACGGTGAGATGGAAGAGAGGGTCAGAGGGACGGCACTTGGTATGTCGTCCAAGGGAAGAGGAGTAAGTGAGAGAGAGAGAGAGAGAGAGAGGGTGTTGCGAGGAAGAGGGATCGATCAAAGAGGGCGTGCGAAAGAGTGTGGCTCTTGCCTTCTCCCAGGTCGGGCGATGAACAGTGGGAGTGAGACCGGGGGAGACGAGGTGGAGGGGTACAACCACAGCCAAAAAAAAAAAAAAAAAAAAAAAAAAGAGTGCCCGGGATTGTGCAAGGATATCTGGCAGAAGGAAAAGCAGAAAAACCACCATTCCCAGCAACCGAGTTTCCGGCCCCTCGTCTGTCTGTCCCTGAGCTGTGCATGCTTCGGTGCGTGCAGCTCCTGGTCCTGCTTCTGCTTCATGCTTCATGCTTCATGCTTCTGCTGGGACAGGGGATGCAACCCAAGGCGAGATGCAACGACGACAGATCAGAAGTCTCGAATGGGAGCTTACATTGGACACCAAAGTAGGTACGCATGTTTTGCTTCTCCGTGACTTCTCCAGCAGCAGCATCACCACCAGACACGCACACCCCCCCGCCCCCCTCATTCACGTCTCCTGGCTGCAGCCTGAAGAAGCAAAAAATGCCCCGAAGGCGGCAAGCCCCATGCCAGGGACGACAACCAACACTCGAGCAAGGCTTTTATTTTCCCATTCTGTTTTTTACGACGTGCACGCCCTCCGGTTGGTTCACGCGGGTGTGCCCGTGGCTGTCCAGTTAACGGCCGAGGGAACCCCAAACAAGTGATTCTCCCTTTTCTTCACCAGGGACGTCTCTCTCTCACAACTCTCTCTCTCCCTGCCTTCCTTCTCTCTCTCCCAGCATCCCCCCCTCTCTCTCCCAAGACCGCGGTACGGAAACGTGGGTCGCCATTGGGCCTCTTCTCTTTTTGACCCAGGCTCCCCCCTTGCAGGCCCAGCTCCAGCCCGGAGGGTCGGGAGCCCATTTCTCACAGGGGGGGGGGGCGGGGGGGGCGGGACAACAGTGGACGACAGTGGACGACAGTGGACGACAGGCTGATGACGACCCGGGGCGGGAATGGGCTCCAGCAGAGAAGCAGCCAGTCGCGTCGCATCCCTAGGGGGGGAGGGGGGAACGGGATTGGGGGGAGCCCACAATACGGCCTAGTAGCGGAGGGGGGGAAGCTTGGGTGGAGGGGAGCTTGGGGAGGGGGGGAAGCTCGAGGGAGGAGCTTTTCTCAGCTACAGTCTCCGTACTCCGTAACGTGCTGAGGTGAGCAGAGAAGAGTGGAAGAGAGGGCACAAAGACCCGGCATAGAAAGAAAGCAAGGATCAAGGGAGGGCCCTGCGTACCTAGATAATTTGGCATCGGAAGCGGAAGGGGGCCCAAGTTGATTGGACAGGGGATTCACATGGCAGTTCCAAGGTCGAAACGGCCTTGGTCCGAGGGACAGACACGGGTGACGGTGACGGTGACGGGACGGCTTTCACAGCAGGACGACGACGTGTGCCTGTCTGTATGTATCCGCATGTACGCACCCGCTCTCACACGCGAACTGGAAATGTCCCTTGGCCGTCCCGTCTCGTCTGCCCCCCTCCGCATGGGCCGTGGCCGCCGGGCTGAGCCGGTAACAGCCCTTTCGAGTCCTTCTCGGACGAAGCCGTCGAAAAGCTCCAGCCTCCGGGAGACCAAGTTCCTCCAAGGTTAAGACGGCGATGCCGATTTCGATACGATGCATCTCGGGACCATCTCGCTTTCGCCTTTTACTTGCTCTCTGGCCTTCTCTACTAGCTCCCTTTTCCCCCGTATCGAGTAGATTGGACCTTGGTCGTCCGACATGGTGTGTCCGAGGGAATACACTACACAAAGTCGCACCGCCCTCTCGCCCTTTGTTTCCTCGACTGACGAAGATTGGGATACGAACGAAGCAACTCATGTCACAGAACCGGTATCACCTCCAACCCTCAAAAAGCAAAAGTAGTGAAACGAAGCTCCCAAAAAAAAAAAAAAAAAAAAAAAAGAAAACTTGTTTGCCCAGCCTGTTAGGCTTTCCCGTCACGACGGCCCAACTCACGGTTCGCTTTCCCATGCCCCCAGTGCGCCCTGTGCCTTGGATCTTTTTTTACATCTCCATTATCCACATTCCTCAGAATCTCATGGAAAGATCATCATCACCATCGTATCTGTTGAGGAAAAAGAAAAAAAAAAAGAGAAAAAAAAATTCTCTGCTCCATCTCCAGCTTCGCCCCCGGCATATATTGCACCCGCCGTCATTCTCCTAGTGCGCACACCGCATCGGCAGTTGTCGAAACCGGGACCATCCTTGCTTGAACTTCTGTCCCTCTCTCTCTCTCTCTGGTCTCTCGCTCGCTCGCTGCTGTACCTTGCAGCACAACCCAGATTGGCCGACTCCATGACTCCATCGCCCTGCAGTTTGATGAGCTGGTGAATCGATCGGGGGCCTTGAGTCTTCCCTTGCACCGTGGGTTTGGGAGGGGGGGGGGGGGGGGGGCTTTTTTCGTCATGCTTTCCTTGGCTGGCCTTTTCCTTCTATTTTTTTTCTTTCCCTTTTAGTTCGGAAG
>WMHX01000309.1:0-57253 GCA_013420875.1 Thelonectria rubi
ATGTGGCGTTATTAGCTTGGGACAAAACTTTTGAAAGGCACCTCCGTATATTAAGACGAGATTAGCGCTTTAGCAGCCGTGTGACTTAACTGCGATGACCCTCTGGATCCTCCTTTGTCCAGTCCGAATTTACCGCACATTTCGAGAAATCCAAGAGCTGGAAAACCTCCCGACGTTGTCAGCACTTGCGACCCGAGTCCCAGATCTGCCAGTGAGAGAGCCCCGATTGTCAGCGCTATCGCCCAAAAGACGAAGGCTTGGTTGCTACGACTCCTTCACCGTTCCTACCAGGTCACACAGGTTATTGGGGAGGCAGGAACCTCGGTTTTTCCGGCGGGAATTTCTCCCGACGCTCACTTCTCATCGCTCAACTGCCCTCACTGCTTCAATCCTTTTCTTGCCCAGCACTCGCTTCATCCCTTACGCACCGCAGGCACAATGCTTCGCGAAATCGCCTATGGCTTGCTATGCGTCGCCGTGTCGGCCTACGCCCTGGAGTGGTCGCTGAGCCTATTCGATGACCCCAACGAGCCACCGAGATTCCAGCCCAAAGTGCCCTTGATCGGTCATCTTCTAGGCTTGTTGAGAACCGGCCCCGCATACTACACCACTACAAGGTGAATAAATCATCTCAACGTCAAATGCAGCCAGCTCACCATACCCAGCAAACAAATGAAGGCGGAGATGTACACCATCCCCATACTCAACACAAAGATCTACATTTCCAACACACCGCGCCTCACGCCGCTCATTCAGAAAGCTTCCAAGACGCTTTCTTTTCGCCCTTTATTGCAGACCGTCTCGAGGTTCATGGGCGATGCAAACGACGAAACCTTTGCCTTGTTCGGCGGCGAGTTGGCCGACAAGTTCAGCAAAGCCATGATGTTGAGCCTTGCTCCGGGCCCCAATCTGGACAAGCAGAATGCGAACATGGCCAGCCGCGTACTCGTCGACATAGATTCTCTGGTAGAGTCAACAAACGGCGGCAAACAGATCTTACTGCTGCAATGGACGAGGCGCGCAATCGTGCAGGCAAGTAGCTGTGGCGTCTTTGGCCAGGAACACCCGTTTCGCGATCCAAAGGTGGAAGAAGCATTTTGGTACGGCTTGAACCCATACCTAATAGGGACCAACTAACGATGGCAGGATATGGCAACCCTACTTGCCTTCTCACATGGCGGGAATAGACTTGACCGGCAAGGGCTACGCAGCACGGGAGATTGTATACGACGCTCTGCGAAAATACTACAAGACTCTCCCCGAGGACGCTTCTCAGGTCGTGCGTGAGCGACAGCGCGTTCTACACGAGGCCGGCGTTTGTCAGGACGATGCCTTCAAGTTGGAGGGCAGCTTCTGCGTTGGCATCTTTGGAAACACTGTTCCCACCATGTACTGGACCCTGTACGAGCTCTTCTCTCGCCCCGAGGTTCTCGATGAACTGCGAGTCGAAGTCTCTCGGGAAGCGGTGCGTGGAACCAAGGAGGACGGATTCGTGCTTGATGTGGCGGCGTTGAAGACCAGATGCCCCTTGCTCTTGTCCGTGTACCAAGAGACACAGAGAGTCAGACACGTTCACGCCATCACCCGCAAGGTCATGTCCGACACACTCCTGGACAACCAATACCTACTCAAGTCTGGACACTATCTCCAGATGCCCGGAGGCTCAATTCATACCAACAGCAAGGTCTGGGGGCCAACGGCCGACACGTTTGACCCTCATCGATTCATGCCTCGACAAGGCCGGGCGGGAGATGAACACAGCAGCTTCGTCGCTTGGGGCGCAGCACCGCATCTTTGCCCTGCCAGACAGTTTGCCTCGACCGAGATCTTGATCATGGTGGCCTTGCTTGCGATGAGGGTGGACATGAAGCCGGGTGAGGGCAACTGGGAGACAAGTCCACCTCTAGATTATAGGGATCTCGTGACAGTGCACAATCCAAAGACTGAGGCGAGAGTGGAAGTGAGTGGGCGAGACGAATGGCGAGGTGAATGGAGCTTGAACATGGGCCAGAGCACCACGCGGATTTCCCTTGCCTCGGGGTAGTTCGCCTCATGCCGCGGTATCAACGTGAGCTGTTGTCTCCGTTCTTTCTAGCCTCGATAGACGCCGAAACAAACCTCTTTTCGAGTCCCCGCCGACCAGGATGCATTCCCGCTACTCTCTCCCGGAGAGCATTGTCGGCCCCGCCGACGACCATCATCGGCTTCTATAAGCGAAGTGAGGCGCCTGCATTCGGCGACCTGCGCCTCAAAACAGAGCAAGGCATTGGGTCTTTAGCTGCTTGGCGTTCGGGCTCGCCTCGCATCCGCAGTCACCGCTGACTCTGGTGTCGCCTATTTTGCGATGAGTTTTCGATGCAGGCTGCAGCGAGGCAATGCTTCATCGGGACAATATTTGAGAGTCAAATGTATAAGAACCGGCGTCTTCTCGAACGATTTGTTCTGCATCACACCTCCATCTCTTCAAACCATCCCAACCACTAAACACAAGACCTCAACATCCCATCGCAACCATGACCAAGCGCACCGCCCAAGTCTCCGTCCGCAACAACACTGGCGACGCCATCGTGGCCGTCAGCGTCGTCCACAAATACAGCGACGACTACACCAACGAAGGCCAATGGGGCATCATCACGCCCGGCGAGCTCTCCGACGAGACCATGGAGGTCGAATACAACACGGGCGCCTTCACCACCGGCCGCGACTGGTGGGTCGTCACCTGGTTCAACCCGGCCATGACGACGCAGCGCTTCTCGGACCCGGAGAACTTCCGCAACATCATCGACGCGCTCGAAAAGGTGGCGCCCAGCGCCGTCGGCGCCGCGGCCGGCGCCATTGCCGGGCTCGCGAGCAGCTGGACCGGGCCCGGGTCCATTGCCGCGAGGCAGGCGGCCAAGCGCGTGGCCAAGTTGGCGACGAAGCAGTTGACCAACGATGCGTCGACGGACGGCTTCAAGCAGCACATTCTGAGGTCCGAGGACGAGGATGAGCTGACGGAGATTGTCATCAATGAGGATCTGACCATTACCTTTAAGTCGAAGTCGGGCGACTCGGAGACGGTGTCGTCTTCGAGGGATGTTGAGCAGGAGTAGGGGTTGGGTTGATTGGTGCTTGTGTAAAGAATAGAGGATCTGTTTATAGAAGTGAAATATATGCATGTGATGCCGAAACGTCTTTCTGGTAATCGGTTTCCGTTCCCAACTTGCCTGAGTAGCGTGACATGAACCCAACAGCCACGCCACGTACTCCTAAGAGACTGGAATCAACACAGGAATCTTTGCTCGATGGACTAGGCTTGATGAAAACTGAAGTCGGTCGGGCAAGCCATGCAACTCGCTGGTGATCTGCCATGTCCTCTCACAGAGGGAGCTTGGCTCGATCTGGGATCCATGTCATGTCACCAGATTGGCAAAATGGAAGACTAAGCTTGGTGTTATCTAGATGGAGACGGTTTTCAGAATGACCGTCGTTCGAGATCCCCGACGACAAGGGAAGAGAGGTTGGCCAACCCCTTTACAATAGTCCCGGATGGCCACGCTCAAAGGGTCCAGGGTTCAAGTAGATAATAGCTGCCGGCTTAGGGGTACTTGTCGAGCTTGTAAATAATGTGTATCGATGGACTATTAAGGTAGATTAAGGTAATGCGAATAAAATAAAACCTCTTATAAATTTAATTTATTCTCCTTAATTAGGTTTTTAAATAAAATATTTAATTTTTTTTTTATTTTTTTTTAATTATTAAATTATTAATATATTAAGCCCTTATATATATTTATATATATATATTAAGATTTTATATATTATAAAAATTATTATTTTTAGATAATTTATATATTAAATATTATAATTAAGATATCTTTTTCAGCTATTTTATATTTTTAAATTCTTAAATATTTTATTTAACTTTTTATTATTATATTTAAATATATTTTAATAGCTTTAAATAATAGAATTCATATTATATTATAAAACTTAATAAATATAATTATATATTAAATATATTATAAGATATAAATAATGAATTTCTTAATTAAATTATTATATACTATTAATTATAAATATAAATTAAATAAATAAATATATAAATTAATATAAGTAATATTAAAAAGAAAAATCAAGTATCCCTTTACAAAAAACTAAATACCTTTTTATATATAAAATAAATAAAACTAAATACCCTTTAAAAAAACCCTAAATATTTATTAAATAAAATTAAATAATTAATTTATATTAAATTAAAAAAGAATTTATAAAAAAGGATTTAAAGAAAGTATTTATATAAAGTATTTAAATAGAATATTTAAATAAAATATATAAATTTAAATAAAATAAATAAATATAAAAAGAAAAATTAAATATCCCTTTAGAAAAAATTAAATACCTTTTAAGAAAAAACTAAATGCTTTTTAAATAAAATTAAATAATTAATTTATATTAAATTAAAAAGGAATATATATTAAATTAAAAAAGAATCTATTAATAAAATATTTAAATAAAATATTTAAATAAAATATATAAATATAAAAAGAAAGACTAAATATCCCTTTAAAAAGACTTAAATACCTATTTATATATAAAATAAATAAAACTAAATACCCCTTAAGAAAAAACTAAATACTTTTTAAATAATATTAAATAATTAATTTATATTAAATTAAAAATAAATTTATAAATAAAATATTTTAAAAAGAATATTTAAATAAAATAAAGAAATATAAAAAGAATAATTAAATATTATTTTAAAGAAATTAAATATTTTTTTTATTAAAATAAAATAATTTTTATATTAATTTAAAATAGAATTTATAAATAAAATATTTAAATATAATATATAAATATAAATAAAATAAATAAATATAAAAAGAAAACCTAAATATCCCTTTAGAAAAAACTAAATACCTTTTTATATATAAAATAAATAAAACTAAATACCCCTTAATAAAAAGCTAAATATCTTTTAAATAAAATTAAATAATAAATTTATATTAAATTAAAAAAAAGATATAAAAATAAAGAATTTAAATAAATTATTTAAATATTTTATTTAAATATACTATATAAATTTAAAGAAAATAAATATATATAAAAGGAAAACTTAAATATCCCCTTAAGAAATACTAAATACCCTTTAAGAAAAAACTAAATATTTTATATATAAAATTAAATAATAAAATTATATTAAATTAAAAAAGAATTTATAAATAAAGAATTTAAATAAAATATTTAAATAAAATATATAAATTTAACTAAAATAAATAAATATAAAAAGAAAAACTAAATATCCCTTTAAAAAAAACTAAATACCTTTTTATATATAAAATAAATAAAACTAAATACCCTTTAAGAAAAAGCTAAATACTTTTAAAATAAAATAAAATAATTAATTTATATAAAATTAAAAATAAATTTATAAATAAAATATTTAAATAAAATATATAAATTTAAATAAAATATATAAATTTAAATAAAATATATAAATTTAAATAAAATATATAAATTTAAATAAAATATATAAATTTAAATAAAATATATAAATTTAAATAAAATATATAAATTTAAATAAAATATATAAATATAAAAAGAAAAATTAAATATCCCTTTAGAAAAAATTAAATACCTTTTAAAAAAAAACTAAATACTTTTTAAATAAAATTAAATAATTAATTTATATTAAATTAAAAAGAATTTATAAATAAAATATTTAAAAAAAATATTTAAATAAAATAAATAAATATAAAAGAAAATTAAATATTATTTTAAAAAAATTAAATATTATTAAAAAAGAAATTAAATATTTTTTAAATAAAATTAAATATTAAATTTTTATTAAAATAAAATAATTTTTATATTAATTTAAAAAATCTTTTTTATTAAATTAAAAAAGAATTTATATTAAATTAAAAAAGAATTTATATTAAATTAAAAAAGAATTTATATTAAATTAAAAAAGAATTTATATTAAATTAAAAAAAATTTATATTAAATAAAAAAAGATTTATAAATAAAAGATTTAAAGAAAGTATATATATAAAATATTTAAATAAAGTATTTAAATAAAATATATAAATTTAAATAAAATAAATAAATATAAAAGGAAAACCTAAATATCTCTTAAGAAAAAATTAAATATCTTTTTATATATAAAATAAATAAAATTAAATAGCTTTTAATAAAAAGGTAAATATTTATTAAATAAAATTAAATAATAAATTTATATTAAATTAAAAGAGAATATAAAAATAAAGAATTTAAATAAATTATTTAAATATATTATATAAATTTAAAGAAAATAAATATATATAAAAATAAAACTTAAATATCCCCTTAAAAAAAACTAAATACCTTTTTATATATAAAATAAATAAAACTAAATACCTTTTAAGAAAAAACTAAATATTTTATAAATAAAACTAAATAATAAATTTATATTAAATTAAAAAAGAGTTTATAAATAAAGAATTTAAATAGAATATTTAAATAGAATATATATATTTAAATAAAATAAATAAATATAAAAAGAAAAACTAAATATCCCTTTAGAAAAAACTAAATACCTTTTTATATATAAAATAAATAAAACTAAATACCCCTTAAGAAAAAGCTAAATACTTTTTAAATAAAATTAAATAATTAATTTATATTAAATTAAAAATAAATTTATAATTAAGATATTTAAAAAGAATATTTAAATAATATAAAGAAATATAAAAGAAAGATTAAATATTATTTTAAAAAAATTAAATATATACTTTTTTATATATAAAATATATAAAACTAAATATTATTAAAGAAAAAATTAAATATTTTTTAAATATAATTAAATATTAAATTTTTATTAAAATAAAATATTTTTTAGATTAATTTAAAAAGTATTTTATATTAAATTAAAAAGAATTTATAAATAAAATATTTAAATATAATATTTAAATAAAATATTTAAATAAAATATTTAAATAAAATATTTAAATAAAATATTTAAATAAAATATTTAAATAAAATATTTAAATAAAATATATAAATAAAATATTTAAATAAAATATATAAATAAAATATGTAAATAAAATATATAAATAAAATATATAAATTTAAATAAAATAAATAAATATAAAAAGAAAAACTAAATATCCCTTTAGAAAAAACTAAATACCTTTTTATATATAAAATAAATAAAACTAAATACCCCTTCAGAAAAAGCTAAATACTTTTTAAATAAAATTAAATAATAATTTTATATTAAATTAAAAATAAATTTATAAATAAAATATTTAAAAGGAATATTTAAATAAAATAAATAAATATAAAAAGAAAAATTTAATATTATTTTAAAAAAACTAAATACCTTTTTATATATAAAATATATAAAACTAAATATTATTAAAGAAAAAACTAAATATTTTTTAAATAAGATTAAATATTAAACTTTTATTAAAATAAAATAATTTCTATATTAATTTAAAAGAACTTATATTATATTAAAAAAGGAATTTATATTATATTAAAAAGGAATTTATATTAAATAAAAAAGGAATTTATATTAAATATTACTTTATATATATAAACATATATTAAGGCCTAATATATTAATAATTTAATAATTAAAAAGGGAATTAAAGAAACTAAATATTTTATTAAGAAAGCTACTTAAAAGGAGCAAGTTAAACTTATAAAAGGCTTTATTTTTAAAAGATATAATACTTTTAAACCTATTTAATATAAATTCTTATAAGAAGTACCTATTATAATTAATTAGGTACTTAATAGTCTTATTAATTTAGCTTAATAATAATAATAATAATAATAATAGTAAATAAAGGAAGAGAAAATCCTATTATAATTAAGATTTAATTATATAAAAAAGGCTTAAAATAGTTAATAAAATTATATAGTAAGAAAGAGAGATTGCACTTTTAATAAGTTATTAAATAGATAAATAATATATATATCTAGCTTATTATATAATATCTATAATAATAATAATATAAATAGTAATTTAAATAATAGAAATATTAAATATAAATATTATTTTTAATATTAAATAAATATTTAAGATTCTTTTTAAAATATTATTAAATTTTATATATTTATAAATAGTAAATTATATTCTCTTAAAATTTTAATTTACTTTTAGAAATAAATTAAAAAATAAATATTAAAATATATATAAAATTATTAAAAATAAAATTTAAAATTAAAAAATATAATTAAATTATTAAATAAAATATTAATAATATAAACTTTAAATTTATAAAGTTATTTATTTAATATAAAACTTCATTATATTTTTACCCCAGTTTTAAAATTTATATATAAAATTTTAAATTAAATCTTAAATATATTTATTTATATAAATAAATATTAAATATATATTTTTATATTATTTATAAATTTTTAAAAATAAATTTAAGAATAAATATTAATAAATATATCTAAACAGTAAATATAGTAAGGAATATTATATTATTTTAAAGCTATTTATAAATCCATTAAGATAATTTCCTTCTAGTTGCAACTAATCCCCTACTAAAAATAGCACGCACTTATAGACTAGGCATTCTCTGTCGAGATATTAGGGAAAATCGGGCACGATACCTTCACTCCCTCAGGCGACTCAGCCATCGGCAGCCAGAGAGCCAATAGCGGGCTAGTACGATCCAGCAAAATCTCGGTAGAGAGGGCATCGGGGAAGATACTCCCAATGGAAGGCAGCTCGGAGAAACCTGCCAGAGCCTCCTGAATAGAATCGTAATCCCTCCCCTCCCCCTTCGCAAACGTCATCTGAGCCGTAATCATCCTGTCCTGCGGCCGGTGAAGCAGCCAAAACGACGTGGCGCCGCGCTTCTCGGCGGCGTCCTTGAGCACGGGATACAGCTGGCGGATCAGGCTCGCGACGTCGGCGGCCTTGGTGGCCGGCCGGTCGTCCGTGTTGTACGACCAGCGCTGGAAGCGGCCGACGGCGTGCTCCTGGACGGGCTTGAAGTTGTGCGCGCCGACCACCTCCCACGACCAGTGGCGGACGGATCTGAACAGCGGCTGCTTCCAAAAGGTCGTCTTGGGCTCGCCGACCTCGAACTCGTTGGTGGTCCAGTTGTCGTAGTCTTCGGCTTCTTGCAGGGTGCGGAAGAGGTAGGCGCCGCCGGTGAGGACGTCGCCGCTGACTTCGTGGTAGCGGCACGGGAGGTACTTGAGGTACATTCCCGGGCGCTTGCCCATGATTTGGCTGCCGTGGTACTGGTCGTTCCAGACGTCTTGGGGGGAGACGCGGGCGGCGATGTGGATTTCCGCGGTGAAGGCGCCTTGGGCGTCGATTTTGCCGGCTTCGTAGGTGGCAGCTAGATGTGTCAGTGAGGGATGCAGCTCGGTTGATCTCGACTTACACATTTTGAATCTTCAGATATGGTAGGTGAGATGGTGTTATGAGAATGGTAGGATTGTTAGATGTCGAGATGTCCGTTTCTCGAGATGAAAGCCGCCGCGACTTATCTATCTCTGAGTGTGTGGCTTGATCATGAGCTGGAATGCGGGGTGAGATCAATGACGCTGCTGCCTGCTTATTGCGCTACCTACGTCTCGTGTCAGCCAAGCCTCAGAATAGAACATCTCGGCCCAACTATTCCCCGCAAGCTCGAAGCCTCTTTATTTGTGTATCGGATTGGCCCAGTTGTGTAAAGACGAGAGTGAATCCGTTCGGGACTCCAGCTATGTATATTCAATGTTGACTTCAACGTTGAGCTTCTCAAGGGCAAAGCAGTAGCCTAGAGATGGGGAGATCTCGGAATCAGCCCATCCAGCTTCTGTCATACATTATGACGCGGTTCAACTCTGGGTGAGCTGTGACTAGTTCCAAGCTACCATTCAGCTGGTGCAGTCGATTCCTGCTTAAAAGACGGCGTTATTAGGGCGAGTGTTTACCGGGCTCAGCTGTATCTGTAAATAGACAATGGTAAACACCTCTGGTGAGTGGGCAATGGTGATCAGACGACACATCACTTCGCAGCCTGGCAGCTGCCTACATAGCCCAGCCCCAAGTCTCCAATCCCCTACACGCCCGCAGCAGCCGCCACGGCCGCACCAGCAACGCTCGCGGCCGCCGTCGAACCCGTTGCATTCGTCTGCCGCGCCATCTGGTGCTGGAAAACACAGACACCCGACATGACGGCCATGAGAGCCCAGTGATAGCCCATGGCCTGCGTGGCGCCGCTCCCCGTGTACTGAAACCTGCCCACGTCGAGCATCGACATGGAAAACGTCTTGGCCTCGGAAAAGATGGCCACGACATCGTACCCGTCCTTGGCGAAGCCCATTATCGGCTGCCCGTCACCTAGCGCCCGCGCGGGAACGGGGTTCGTGTTGGTGAATTCCTGGTACGGCACGAGCACCTCGACGTTTGCGCCGGCGCCCATGCGGATGAGCTTCCAGCCGTTCCTCGAGCCGCCGAGGCTCTTGACTTCGTCGCCCCGGGATCGGCGCCACTCGAACCACTCAGAACGCTGACACCATCGTTCCATACCGTCATGGTGAAGCGGTACCGCACCTCTGTGTGCGGGTAGAGCATAAAATACCCATGGGGACCCGGGGTTTAGGCTACCTATAGGTACCTATAGAGTAAATTAAAAATTTGGAAATACCTATAAGAACCTATAGGGAAATATAAATATTTAATATAAAAGAATAAATAAAAATAGAAATTAAAAAATACTTATAAATACTTATAAATAAAAAATAAAAAAATAAAAATAATATTTAATAATAATATTTAAATTATAAATTATAATTAAAAAAGAAATATATAAAAATTAAAATTAAATTATTTTTAAAAAGCTTTTTTCCTCTTTTAATATTATATTTTATACTATTTAGATATATTTATTTGCCCCTTTATATATATTTTTACTTATTTTTATTTATTTTTCTTTTTTTATTAAGATAAAAAGGCTATAAAATATTATATTTAATTCTTATTTTAAGCTATTAAGCCCTAAAGGGTATATATAAAATAAATAATATAATATTATTTATTTAAATAAATAGGAATTTAAGGGAAATAATATAATTTTTAATAAAAAGGTAAATTAAAAAATAAAGAATAAAAAGGAATATTAATAAAGAAATAATAATATATTAAGTAATTTAGGGCTATTTTATATTTTAAAAATATTAATATTATAATTTATTATTATTATTTTTATTTTAAATTTAAAATAAAATATATTTATTATTATAAATATTCTCTAATTATTAATAAGAATTAATATAAATAATTAATATAATTAAAAATATAAATTAATAATATATTAAATATAATAAAAAAAATAAAAAAAATATTAAAATATAATATAAAATTAAATAAAAAATTAATTATTAATAAAATATAAATTAAGAATATAAAGCTTATATAAATTATTAAAATTATAATTAAAAAATTCTTTTATTTAATATATAATAATTATTATATTCTTAATAATATTTTAATAAATAAAATAATTTTAAATTAAAATAAAATATTAATAAATTATAAAATAATAAATTTAAGGAATTATATTTTAATTATTATTAATTATTATTAAAAGAGAAAAATATTTTAAATATTAATTATAAAGAGAAATAAAAAATTAATATTTTTATAAAAATTAATTATTTTTTTTTAATATTCTTAAGAATAATAAAGAAAATAAAATAATTTTTAAAAAGAAATTCTAATTAATTAAATAAATTAATTAGAAATTATTTAAAATAAAAAATATAATTTTAAAATAAAAAAAGGAAAAAAATAATATTAAATTAATTAAAAAATAAAAAAATATATAAATAATAATTTATATTAATTAATTATATTAATTTATAATTAAAATAAAAAGGGAATAAAAAATATAAAAAAAAGAATAAAAAGATATTATTTTAATAATAAATTAGCTTTTAAAATATAAAAATAAAAGGACTTTTAAAATTAAGAATTATATATTTAGGATAAATATTATTAAATAAAAGGTAAGGGGATAAAAGATTTAGATTAAATTAGCTATTATATTTAGATTAAAAATAATAAATTAAGCTTAAATTAAGAAAATAAAGAATTAAAATTTTTATATTAAAATAGTAATAATAATTAGGAATTAAATTTAATAATAATAAAAAAGATATTAATTTAAATAAAAAAGAATAATAATAAAAGTAAAGGTTATATTAAGGGCTATAAAGAGGTTTTATTAAAAGGAAATAAAATACCTTAAGTTTATATTTAAATTATCTTTTTAATAAAGGGCTTATTATAAATAATAAAATTAAAAAGGTTTTAATAATTAAGAAAATAAAAGTAAGAGAATGCTTTTTCTAGCTTTTTAAGGACTTTTAATATAATAAATTAATAAATATTCTCTATAAAGTTAATAAAAGAAGCTTAATAAAATTAAAAAAAATAATATTTTAATAAAAAGTAATTTTCTAAAAAAGAGACCTTAAGATTATTATATTTATAATAATAAATATAATAATATATATTCTAAATATATTTAATTATAATTATAATTAGCTAAATAGAAAAGAAATTATATACTATTAAAAATAAAAGTATAAATTTAAAGGTCTTAAAAAAGCAAGCTTAAAATTAAAAAATAGATTTATTATTATAATAATCTAAAAAGGTAAATATAATAGAAAATTAAAAAATTAAAATAAATAAATATTTAAAAAAGAATAATTAATAAAATTAATAAAGAAATTATATAAATCTTTAAATCTAAAAAGAGAAAATTAAATAAAATAGTAAGAAGATTATTATAATTAATTATTATAATATATAAAAAAAGGGGGAGATTATAAAAATAGATTTAATATTAATAAGAGAGTAATATATTTTTTTAGTACTAAGAAATTAATAGAAAAGCTCTCTCTCTTTATCTTAAGGTATTAAGATTAAATCTATTAAGATTTTAATTAATATATAATAAATTTAAAAAAGATTAATAAATATAATTTCTATATATTAATATAAAATAAATTCCTTAAAGCCCTCCCTAAAAATATAAAAATTACTCTAATAAATATTAGAAATATATAATAGTCCGGTTCAATTCCTAACATAGAAACCTAGAAAGGGTCGTTCTAGGTTTTATTAGCGGAGAGATTAGGGCATTAAAGGCAATTAAGCAATAAGAGAGTAAATAAATATTATATTGCTTAATAATTAATTATTAAGAGTGCTAAGGGTAATTAAGGCAAATAGCTATAGGTCTTTTAGGTAGTTAATATAAAGCAGTTATATTAAAAGCTAAAATAGCTTAAGGGCTTCTTCCTATTTACTAGTAATAAATATCTTAAATAGTTATTATAATATTAGAATTCACTAGGGGTTATTAAATAATCTAAAGTAAACTCTTTCCCTAATTTATTTAGGTTTATAAAATAAATTAAAATAAACTTTTTATAATTAATATATAATATAGGTAGGGGCATATAATATATATTAATCCTAATATAAGCTATAATATAATATCTCCTCTCTATTAATCTTATCCCTAAGGCTTTAAAGTTAATTTTATTTAATTCCTTTATAATTAATTAAATTTATTTTTTTAATTATTTTATATTATATTTTACTAATTATTATATTAAATTGCATTTTTAAATCTAAATTTAAATATTTTAATCTTATTATATATATTAATTTTAAGGGTATTAATATTATGCCTTATTTATACTATTTTAAGAATAAATAAATATATTAAATAGCTAAGAAATTATCTTACTATTAGGTATATATTAAATGTAATTATTCTTATAATAGTAATAATATTACTATTTTTTATAAGCTCCCTTCCTCTTATTCCTATCCCTTTCCTTCTTAATTTTATAATTTCGCAAAATATTATTTAATAAAAAAAAGTAAAATCTAATATTAAGAGAATTAAGGCAGAATTATAAGAGGTTTTATCTAAATTAAACTATTTATATAAATAGTATAAATTATTAAAGTCTTATAATAGTAATTTATTTATTTAAGGGATAATTAAATTAAATAAAGAGAATAGCATTTATTCCTAAGAGGGGGCTTTACTGGATAAATAGTAGTCTATTAAGGCTATATAGTCCCTAGGCGCTATAAATATTATTAATTAGAATTCCTTAAAGGGTTTTAATATTTCTATCTTTAATTCTATTACTATTAATAGAAGTTCTTTAAAAGGCATTATATATAAATAAGGTATTCTAATAATTCCTATATATTTTTATTATTTCTATAGCCTTTCTATTTAATTAGGTATTTAATAAAGCTATCTTCTTTTCTTATATTAAGGATCTCTTTTACTTTATATTCCTTAAGGGCTTCCACTTCTATATTCTAATCTTCACTAATTTTAACTATAATAGTATCTTTTATTAATTTAAATAAGGAAATATAAAAGATTAAATAGATCCTAACCTTTAAGGGTAAATCTAATTTATAATTATTTTTTAAGATTTTTTTAAGGATCTTATAGGGGCTAATATACTTAAAATTAAGCTTCTTATTAGGTTACTTCATACTAATATTCTTTATTGCAAGAAGTACTATATCTCCCTTTAAGAAGGTTAATCCCTTTAACCTCTTCTAATTATAATATTATTTATATTAATTCTATATAAAAAAAAGCTTAATATATAGCTCTTTATATAAATTCTTAAGCTAATCTAATATAAATATAACTATTAATATAATAAGTCTATTCTATAATTCTCTATAAATATTAAGAGTAAATCTAAAGTTTATATAGTTAAGTATAGTTTTTATGCTTTTATTAATTATAATATTATAAGCTAATTATGCAGTAAATAGCTTCTTAACCTAATTATCCTAAAAATAGTTAATATAATAGTAAAGGTAGGTTTTAATAACCTAATTTATTTACTCTATTTATCTATTAATTTAAGGTCTTTATATAATGCTTAATTTATAGTTTAGTTTAATCCTTATTATAAGGCATTATTAGAATTTTAAGAAAAAGGGTAGTCCTTTATTTAAAATAATCTTAAATAATAGGCTATATATATTAATAATATTTTATAAGAAGATATAAAAAAGTTCTTCTATATTAATTACTTCTTAATATAGAATAAAATAGGAAAATTTAATAAGTCTATTAATAATAATTAGAATGCTATTATAAGCTATATTTATTGCAAGATCTAATAATAAGGGTAGTTTTATAATAAAGTCTATAATAATTAAGTCCTATAGTCATTTTAAGACTAATTAGGGTTAGAGATATTTATATAGTTTATAGCATTACGCTTTAGTTTTTTTATAAATAAAGCATTATTTAAGAATCCTTCTAATTATTTATTTAACTTTAGGAAAAATGAATATTATTTTAATTTATTTAAGGGTTTTATTAATTCCTTAGTATCTATAGAGTGGGTATTTATGGATTTTGTATATAAGCTATTTATATAGCTCCTTTAGTATATACTATTTATTAGTATTCTTAAATTTAGATTGCTTTTAATTATATTTTAGGATTTATTATAATAGTAGATTTCCCTATTCTATTATAAAAATTATTATATTTTATATAATTATAAAGTATTATTTTAAGCACTTAAAGTACTAATTAATAATATTTTAAATAATCTTATTAATTTTATAAAAGTTATAATTTTATTATATTTTTTATATTATTATTTACTAATTCCTATTATATAGTAGGGAGTTATAGATATTAATTGCAATTTATTATTATATTGCTAAGGGTATATAGATTTAAGGGCCTATTATAGGGTATTTATTCTTTCCTAGGGTTAGATTATTAATTATATAGTCTATTCCAGTCTATTCTTAATAATATTACCTAATAAATTTAAAATATTAGGGTTTTAATAGTAATTTCTAAATAGTAGTAATATACTTCTATTTAAGGTATCCTTTAGAAGTAAAATATAAGAATTATTCCTTAATCTTTACCTTCTTAATATTAAAATTAATCTTTTAACTAATAGTATTAATTTATCTATTCTTAAAGCCTTTTTTATATTTAATAATATAATTAAATTTAGAGAGGTATTTAATATATTTAAATTATTATTTATTTAATTCTTAGGTTATTATAAAATATAAGATATTCTTATAATCTATATAGACTATAACTTAATAGTAGCTTCTTAAAAGGTAATATTAAAACTCCTTAAAAGTATTAATAATAGCTAGGAACTTTTTATTATAAATTAAGTAATTAAATTTTATTTTATGCATCTTATAGGAGTAAAATGCAATAGGGTATAAGAGTCCTTTATTATTATATTATCTAATTTAAGTACTAAAAGTAAAGTCTAAAATATCTATTTTAAATTTAATTAATTATTTAGAATTAAATATCTTAAGTATTAATTTATTAAGGATAAAATCCTTAATATATTTAAAGGCTTTCTAGATATTAAATAGCTAAAAAAACTTTTAATCCTTATATATAAATTCTAAAAATAATATAATAATCTTACTAAAATTCTTAAGAAATTATTAATAATAATTAATAAATCTAAGAAATATTTATACTTCTTTAATAATAATTAATATTAGCTAATCCTTAATTACCTAAATTTTCTTTAGGTCTATTCTAATCTTATTATAAGAGATAATATATCCTAAAAATTCCACTTTTAAGGTATAAAAATAACTTTTCTTAAGTTTAATTAATAGGTTTGCATTTTAAAGGGCTTATAGTACTATATAGATATATTCTATATATTCTTATTTTATTTTAAAAAAAATAAGAATATTATTAAAATAATATACTATAAATATATTAAGGTGCTTATATAATATATTATTAATTATCTATTAAAATATAATTAATATATTAATAAGTCTAAAGGGCATAATAAGGTATTTAAAAAGTCTATATTTTATTTTAAAGGCAATTATCTATTTATATCCTTTCTTAATGTAGATTAAATTATAAGCTCTTTTTAAATTAAGTGTAATAAAATACTTTATCCTATAAAGTTAATCCTTTAGTTTATTAATTAAAAGTAATAATATTTAATCCTTAATTATTATATTATTAAGTATATAATAGTCTATAATAAGCTAGAATTTACTATTTTTTTTAGGAATAAATATAACTAAATAGCCTATAAATAACTTTAATATCCTAATATATCCTTTCCTTAATATATCTTTAAAATAAATCTTAAGCTTATATAGCTATATTTTATTAAGATTATAAATCTTATAAAATTTAATTATAATTCTATCCTTAAGCTATATCTTATAATCCTAATCTATATATAATAGCAGACCTATTTCTATCTCTTTAGTAAATAGTTATTTATAGACTTAATATTATATTAATATATTCTATAGTCTATTATTATTATTAAATGCCTTCTATTTAAGGTTATTATTTATATATATAAATTATTATTTAAGGAGTATAATTATTTATTATATTTATTATATTTAGCCCTTTTTATATTAATATTTAATTCCCTTTAGAAGTATTAATTCCTTTATAGGTTAAGGAGTGTCTTTATATTAACTCTGCCTATCTTCTCTATCCTCTCTAATAGAAAATTAAGATCTTATATTATATAGTAAATTATAATTAGCATTATTAGCTATATTACCTTAAAAGGCTTATACCTAGCTAATATGCTAATTAATAAGGAGGTTATAATAATATAGCTATAAATAACTTAAGATTAGGTTATATATATAGAGAGATATAATATTAAAATAGATACCTTAATTTCATCTTTTAATAAATACCTTAAAGTAATTAATCTTATAGGTAATTAGTCCATTTTTATATTAAAATTAGTTTCTTTTAATATTATAAATTAAGTATAATTTATTCTTATCCTTTTATAATAGCTAAAAAATAATTAATAACTTAAGGGTTAATAATATTCATTTTAGCTCTATTATCTACTTAAATAGTAAACTATTTGCCCTTAATTTATATTTATAGTATTATTTATTATTTTAATATACTTAAGCTCTATATTGCACTTAGAGCTCTTTATAGAGGTTCTGCAACTTCCTCTAGCTCTTGCTAGTCCTATAGCTCTTTTATAGGCAGTATTTATTATTTTTTATTAATTTGCTAGCTTATTATAGCTATTCTATAATCTTTATAGCTTCTATTATTTTTAGGGGGCAGACTATTTGCAATTATATAGATTATTATATACTCTATTAATACTAATTAGCAATTTTTTCTTATTTATATTATTTATACTTTAGGAATTTATAATTAAGTATATTATTTATACTATCTATATATTTTTAAGGAAATAGTTTATTATATTCTATAAGGGCATTAACCTTTAGGTATTGCAATCTTTAGATATTTTATTAGGTTGCTAAATTATTAATATAATACTATTATTTTAAAATATAACTTCTTAAGTATTTTAAATAATAATTATTTATAATCTTATTAATAAAATATATTATATAATTATAATTAAAATATAAGATCTATAAAATAGTATAGTAATTTAGGTATATTATTAAGAGGATAGGCATATTATCTAGGTGCAATATAAGCGCTTTTTTATAATATACTTTTTCTTATATAATTCTATATATATAAAAGTCTTTTATATTAAGGTCCTATCCTTTCTATATTGCCTAATAGATTAGGTTCTAAAAGGTATTATTATTATATAAATTAAAGTCTAAAAGCATTTTATTATTTATAATATTATTTTCCTAAATATTTCTAATTTCTTCTAGAAAAATATATTAATATTAGATATTTAGTCCTAATATTATAGCTTAATTATAATCTTTAATTATTAAGAATAGCGCCCTATTATTAGCTCTAAATATTATTTACTATTTTTTAATTAGATTAATTAATTCTTTATTTATAGAGCTAAGATTTACTATTTCCTATATAATAATGCATTCTTATTAATAAGTATTTATAATATTATTCCGCTATTATCTAATTTCTTATTAAATATTATTAAATGCTTTATTACTTAAGATAGAATTAAATTCCTATTTATTATTAAATTATATAATTATAATAAATATCTTATTACTTAATTTTAGGGTTATAAAAAGTCCTTTAAGGATAGGTCTCTAAATAAAGTACTTAATAGTATTCTTTTAGATAGTTTATTAGGTATAGATCTATTAAAATATAAAGTAATTATTTAATTAAGCTTTATTATAGTCTTTATAGAGTGCTTAGCTATTTAGCTAGATTAGTCCTTTAGGGATTCCTATTTTATTATATCCTTATTATATTATTGCAATTATATATCTATTATTACCTTAAGGCTTATTAGGGTAATAGCTATTATTCTTACTATCTTTATATATAAAATAGGCATTATTATAGTAAATTATTTAATAAAATAATTCATATTTAATTTTATTCTTAGCAGCTAGTTTAACTGCTAATTATAATCCTCCCTATCCGCATATAATAGCTCTAAAAGCTCGTTTAGCAAATATAGGTTTAAACTTTCTATTAGTTTTATTAGGGTCCTAGCATTTATACTTAATATGCCCTTTCTTACTACAATCCTAATAAATAACCTATAAAAAATCTTATTAAATTGCTTTAATTTCTATTAGGCTTATATATATCCCTATAAAAATATTGCTATTTTATTATTCTTAGTTCTTTCTCTTACCTCCTTAATATTAATTTAGATAATAGGGATTATAAGGGGTATTATATCTAATTTAGTATTCTTAAGATTTCTCTTTCTTATATTTATACTATTATTTATTAATCTTAATAGCTATAATAATATACTTAATAAAAGTATTAAGTTATTTAGCCTTAAAGATTTTATTCTTAACTTCTTCCTTTAGTCCTTTATAGAAAATCTTAATAAATATATTATTATTCTATTTAAATTTAATTATAATTTAATAAAAGGCAATAATATAAATAGCAATAGATCTAATTTACTTAACCTTATAAATATTAATAGCTATATATTATTTTTTATTAATTATTCTAAATATATTTTTAAGTGCAATTTTAAAGTTATTCTATTCTAAAAAGATATTAATAGTCTTTTAATCCTATATAACCTTATTATTATATTTAAGGTAGTCCCTTATAATAAGTTTAAATTATATAGCTATAGTGCCTTCTATATAACTATAGGCATATATAACCCTTCCTTTAGCTAAAGCAAATTTGCATAAGAATTATTAAAAGTATATCCTAAAATGCATAATAAAAGGCACTATATCCTTAGAGTTTCTATTAAATAGTTCCAATTAAGGGGGTTTAATTGCTTTATTAGGGTTATATCCTATCTTATAAGCTTAAATAGGGTTTTAAGCCTATAGCTAAATATATAGCTCTTAGACTATTACTTATAATTATTAGACTTTAATAGTAACCTTTATATTAATTAGGGGGATATTATATATAGAAGGTGCATTATTTAATATAGAGCTTAGGGTATTAATAAATTAAATTCTAAATATACTTATAATAATATAATATTACTTAAGGTTAATATAATAACCTTCTAAATAAGAGCTTTTAATATATAATAGTCTAATTTAATTCCTAATATAAAAACCTAAAAAGGGTCATTTTAGGTTTTATTAGTAAAGAGGTTAGGGCATTAAAGGCAATTAAGTAATAAGAGAGTAAATAAATATTATATTACTTAATAATTAATTACTAAAAGTACTAAGGGTAATTAAAATAAATAGCTATAAATCTCTTAAATAATTAATATAAAGCAATTATATTAAAAGCTAAAGTAGCTTAAGGGCTTCTTTCTATCTATTAATAATAAATATCTTAAATAGTTATTATAATATTAGGGTTTACTAGAGGTTATTAAGTAATCTAAAGTAAACCCTTTCTCTAATTTACTTAGGTTTATAAGGTAAACTAAAGTAAACCTTTTGTAATTAATGCATAATATAGGTAGGGGCACGTGATATATATTGGTCCTAACACGGGCCATGACAAAATATAGAACTAGCTTAAAGAATAGAGAAAGATTATAATAAGATATAGGGTTTTTATTATAAAATAGAAAATATTTTTTTAAAGCTTATTTTTTATATTAATAAATAATTAATAAAGAATTATAAATTAAATAATTTATAAATTAAATTTTTTTAATTTTAAGAATTAAATTATATAGATCTTAAAATATTAAATAATAATCTTAAGAATAATCTATATAATATATATACTATTAGAAAGATAATAAGAAGAATAATTAAAGATTTTAATATATTAGGAAAAAAGAGTAATAATATTAATTAGAAAGTTAATTTATTATTATTTAAATATAAAAATTAAAAGCTTAAAGGAAATATAATTTTACTAAAGGTATTATTTAATAAATAATCTTAAATTTTAAGCTTAAATTAATATAATTATTATTAAATTTTAATAAATAGTAATATTATATAATATATTAAAAGGGGGCTAATCTATATATATATACTATTATATATTTATTTAAAAAGAATTAAATTTAATATAATATTTTATACTCTTAATAAATTTAATAATAATCTTATAAATCTAGAAAGATATTAAAAGAAATATTATTATAAAGATTAATATAATATTACCTTAAGAATTATTATAAAAAATTAAATAAATTAAAATAAAATAAAAAGAATTTTATTTAAATTCCCCTTTAAAATATTTAAATCTATTTCTTTTATATTATTTTTTTTTATTGATAATATAGTATTTTTCTTATTATTATTATTATTTAATTAAATCTTTTTTTACTAAAAGAAAAGAATTTAATAGTTTAATTTTAATAATCTTCTTAATATTTAAAATCTTATAAGCAATTAAATTTAGAATATAAATTATATATTAAATAAAATCTAATTTATAAAATAATTTTAATTAATTAAAAGGGTTAATAATATTATTAATATTCTAATTTAATTTAATTAAATTAAAATAAATATTATTATTAATTAAAATTAATTGCAATTAATTTATAAAATTAAATTCCTTAAATATATAAATAAATATAATATTTAATATATTACCTTCCTAATTAATAAAAATATTAATAAATTTAAATATTATATTTTATAATTCCTAATAGGTATTAATAAAAAATATTATTATACCTAAAATTATAAAATACTTATTTAAAGTAAATTATAAATTAAATATAAAAGAGATCTTTATTTAAAGTGAAATATCTTTAAGAATAATATTTTAATAGTAATAAGCCTTATAATAAATCTAAATTATAAAGGTAAATAGACTAGAGATATTAAATTAAAGGGCTAAAAAAGTAATAAAATTTAGGAATTTAGAGCTAAAAGTACTATTTATATTTAAATATATATTAATAAATATCTTATTAAATAATTAAATGCTTTTAATTTATTAATTAATTATATTAATTTAAAATAAGAATAATTAAAATTAATATAATTAATTATTATAAATTAAATTACTTATTTAATATAAGAGTTTATATAAAGGTAATAAAAATAATAATATTAAATATAATAATAAAAGCCTTTAGTATTTTAGAGATTTTTAATATAATTAAAGGGCTTTTATTTTATAATTTATTATTAATAAATATAATAAAATTAATTTATACCTTTTATAAATTACCTTTAATTAGCCTAAATATATTAAGGCAGCTTAATTATAAAATACCTATATATTTAAAATATAATATAATTTCCCCTTAAAAATATAAATAATTAATTTATTATATTTAATAGTAAGATTAATTTTATTATTTAAATATTTTTTAAATTAAATTATTAAGGACTATTATAAGATAAAGTTATTAAAATACTATTTTAAAAAGATAAAATATATTAATTTTTTATTCTTTTAGAGAGAGATTAAAATATTATTTATTAAAAATATAAAAAGGTATAAATAAAAGGAAAAAAATTATAATTTTTTTTTTAAAGAATTTTTAAAATAAATAGCTTTAATTAATTAGTTTTTTTATATATAGAATATTCTTTATTCTAAAATATAGGGTATATTTATCTTATTTATATTTAGTGCTTATTTATATAATTATTATTTATTTATTTATTTCTTATTTAGATTAATATAATAAAATAGTACTTTTAGCTCCTTTAGCTCTTCTCTCTCTCCTTAATGCTTTAAATCCTTTATCTAAACTCTTAATTTTTTTACTTTAAATATAATTTAATATTACTTTTTATTAATTTATTTAAATATGATTCCTTCCCTAATTAATAATATTAATACTATATAACTTATTATTACTATTTAATAAATTTATAATATCCTAAAATGCACCTTTAAGTAATATAGCCCCTTATAAATAGCTTAATATCCCTTAATTAAGTAAATTATTTCTAGCTTAATAACCTACCCTATATAATATTAGCCTATAAAAATAATAATTTTCTCTTTAAGGAAATTAAAAGCTAAAAAATATTGCAATTTATAAATATTATATATAAAAATAACCCTATATATAAATTCTAAGTATAATTAAATAGAAGAAGGTAATTTAATATTAGCACTAAAGATCTAATAATATATATTATAAATATATATTTAAAATATTACTTATTACCTTTTAGTTTAAACTCTTTATAAAATTTAATAGCTTTAAAATATAATATAGCTATTTATCCTTTAGATTGCATTTTAATATATTATTTAAGAGCTTTTATAAAATATATACTTAAATCTTTACTTTTAATTATTTATTTTTAAAATAATTTAAAAGATAATAAAAAGCTTTTTTATTATTTTATTTAAAAATAAATTATTATATAATTAATATAAAAATTAAAATATTAAATTATATAAATCTTAAATTTAAATTTTTATATAATTTATATAAAAAGAGTAATAATTATATTATTTAATATTAAATTAATTTATTTAATATTAAATTAATTTATTTAATATTAAATTAATTTATTTAATTTATAATAAAATAAGACCTTAAAATAATATAGATTATTAAATATTTATTTAATCTAATTAATATAGTTAATTAATATAATTAAAAATTTCTATTTTATTTATTAATTTATATATTTTATATATTATAATAGCTTATTTCTACTTACTCCCTATTTTAATATACCTTATTTAATTCACTTTTATATAAAAAACATTTTAAGAGTATAACCTCTTAAATATTTAGAAGGCTTCTAAACTTATTTTATAGTAATTCCTAATTAATATTAAGGCTATCTAGATTATATATATTAGCTAAAGTTTAGTAATAGATAATAAATAAGACTAGATTATCCTTAATATATTTCTAAATCCTAATAAGGCCTTATATATCTTCTTTATTTTATAGCCAATTTAATCCTAAAAGTATATTCTAAATAGATTTATATAGCTTAATTATACTATTAAAATTATAAATCTTATACTATATTAAAGTAAATATAAACTACTATAAATTAACTTAAAATTAATTCTTTATAAAAGAATAAAAGAATATTACTTAAAATTTAATATAATAATTAAAATATATTAATATAAATAAAAATAATTTAAAATATTAATTAAATTTATATATACTTTACTAAAAGGTATTTTATTTTTTTATTAATTATTATTAAATTAACCTTATTAAAAAGGGAATATTTTACTTTTAGAACTATAGTTTTAATACTATATAATACCTATATAAGGATCTTAAAGGATATAAAGATATTAATTGCCTTAATAGTAGAAAATCTATTAATACTAAATATAAATAAATATTATAATTAGTATAATTAATTAATTTAATTTATATATTTTATTTTAATTTAATTATTCTAGATTATATTTATTTTTTAGGCATATTTAATACTATTAACCTTAATCTATTAACCCTTAAAATAGAATAATTTAATTATAATCTAAAAGATCTTTAAAACTATCCTAATTGTATTAATAATATTTTACTATTTAATTATTAATATAATAATATTTATATAAGAAATAATTAATTTTCCTTTATTATAATCTCTTTTAGTTTCTTATTTATATTTATTAGAGGGAGAATAGCTTTCTAAATCTAAATAGGCTTATTATTAAGAAGCTAATTTATAGCCTTAATATATTAAATAGTAATATTATTATCCTTCTCCTTTTAATCCTTCTAATTAGGATTTCTATTATCCTTTATAATTAATTTAATAAACTCCTTAAGAGATAATTAAATCTTAATATAAAAGAAATCTAGGTATTTATTTTTATATATATTAAATAAAATTAATATAATTAATTAATATATTTAAAGGCTTCTCTTATTACTTTTTAATTATAGCCTATTTCTTATCTTTATATATTTATACCTATTAATTAAAATTAATAATTAAATAGATATTTTTTTTTATAAGAGCTATAATATAATATTTCTATTATTATTTTATTATTTTATTTATATTTTCCCTTAATTATTATACTTTTAAGAGATTATTTATTTATAATTAATTTTTTTATATTAAGATTTAATAAATATTTATTATTAGCTTTCCTTTTTATCCTAAAGTTATTTATAAATTAGCCTAAATATATATAATTAGTAAAATAATTACTAAAAATAATAAGCTTAATAAAGATTATATACTTTTTCTATATAAGGCTATATTAAGGCAATAAAGGATATAAATAATATTAATATAATAATATAAATAGGAAAATAAATTTAATATTAAGAGATTTAATATTTTTATTTTTATTAAGATTTAATCCTTAATTTATAAATCCCTTATTATTTATTTACTCTATTTTTTCTATTTTTATTATATTTATTAGAAAATAGTTCCCTATTTAATCTAAAAAGGGTAATAATTTAATTAGATTAAGCATAAATAATCTACCTTATAGCCATATTCTAAAGGAACTACCCCTTAAAATACTAAATATGATATAATACTATTTATTTATTTTTATATATAGGCTAAGCGCTATTATATATTACTCTTTTATGCCCTATATAAAACTCTAGCCTATATTTATTAATAATTTACCTTTCTCTCTATATAATCTTATTTTAATAACCTTTTATTATACCTCTTTATTAATATAACCTTTTTACCTTAAATTATATTAATTTATTAAATTAACCTTCTTTTTTTCTTTTTATTAGCTATTTAATATAATAATATTATATTCTATTATAAAAAAGAAAAATAAATAAAAAGTAATATATATTTATATTTAATCTTATATATATAAAAGCAAATAGCTATATAAAACCCTAATTATTATTAAGCCTAAAAAGAAAGTGCATTATTTTTATTTTTATTATTTATTTATATTATTATTAATAATATATTAATAATTATATTTTAAGAGATTTATTATTATTAAATAATTTTAAACTTTTTAATTTTTAAAATACTTTTTATTTATTTTTATAAAAATATTATATAAAATATATTATTTAAGAATTTATAATTTATAATTAATATATATAATACTATTTAAAAAACTATTAAATTTTTTATTATATTTATATTTAAAAATAAATTTAAATTTTAATTATATTAATTATTTATATTAATTTAAATTTAAATATTTAATTCTTAATATTTTATATTAAATATATTATAATTATATTAAAAAATATATAAATATTAATAAAAATCCTAAATATTTATTAAGCTTTTATTATTAAAAATTTTATTAATTTTTATATTATTTAATCTAAATAGCTTTTTATATCTATTTATTATATTAAAATATTTTAATTTTAGCCTATTTTTTATAATATTTATAATATTTATTCCTATATTAATAATTAACCCCCCTTAAAATTTAAATAATTAAAAATTATTAAATTTAATACCTTTTAACCTTTTAAATAGCATTTAAATTATATTAAATAATTAAAAGCTTAAAATATATTTAATAATAACTCTTCTCTTTTTAATTTTTCTTAATAAATTAATAATAAAAATTACTTTAATAAATATTTTAAGAATATAAATATAGAAAATAATTTTAATTTATTTAAATTATTCTTTTCCCCTAAATATCTTAATAATTATATTTAATAATTACTTAATTAATAAACTAACCTTAATATTTTATTAAATATTTTTATTTTTATTTTTTTAATTTCTTTTCTTAAAATTAATATTTTTTATATTTTTAATATTTAAATAATAAATATATAATTAATTTATTTTAATATTTTTTTATATTAATTTAAATTATATTAATTATTATAATAATTATTATATTAAGGATTTTAAAGATTAATTTATAAAAGATTAATTTATATAATTTTTATAAAAATAATTAAATTTTTATTAAATTAGCTTTTAATTTATACTTAATATTACCTCTTTATTTATAAATATATTTCTATTTATTAAATATATAATTTTATATATAAAATATTATATCCTTTTCTTCTTTAATTATTATATCTTTTAAATTATATCTACCCTATACCCTTACTCTTATCCTTTACCTATAGGGACCTAAGCCCTCTTTACTTACTTTCCCCCTTACCCATAAGTCCCCATACTAACTCACTTAGGTCCCTATGGGTCCCTATGAAACGTCCTTAGGGACCCAGAGGTCCCCATAGGTGCCCAATTTTATGCTCTATGTGCGGGTGCTCGCACGCCATGCCGACTTCATAGGGCGCGATGCCGTAGCTCGGGACGCCGGGGAGGTTAAAGGTGAAGTCGCTGCCCTTTCGCGTAATGTAGGCCATGGGAGGAGCCTCGACGCCGGGGCCCGGGTGAAGGATAGTGTGGCCTCCGTAGCCCACGGGCATGGAACCGGTTGTGAGTCGGGGGCGGCCAGGTGGATGGCCATTTTGGACCACGACTTTAGCCAGGCCATGTGCATGGTTTTGGGGAAGCCGATGCGAGCGACATTGTCTGCGATTTGGATGGGGCCGTCGGGTTTTGAAGAGCCGCTACCCATTTTGCTAGTCGAGTTGCTGTAGGTAGAGATGGGAGGGTTGTCGGTTGGCGAGAAAGGGGTGAGAGACTGCCAACGGAGTGTTTACAATACCGTTGTGCTCAGAACACCAGCCTCGACAGGCAAATTGCGCCTTTTATAGCCAGCCAATCCTTCCAGTGAACCCTGCTCTGATCAATGCTACATAATAGCCTGATGCTGGGGCCAACAAGTCCTGTCGCCGCGTACAACCTATTTAGGGCATAGCGTGTTCCAAATGCCTGACGAACAGAGTAGACGAAACGATGGCCGAGGGAGTAATAAGCGGCTGGTTCGCCTGGAATGAGACGATGAAATCGTGACATTCGGTATATATATTATCAAGTTACATGCCGTGCAAGCCTGGGGTTTCATAAATCGACTGGTCCCGTACTCGCAAGGAAACCAGACCAAGGCCCTCGCATGTTTTACTGTCGAATCGGTTCCGTTGCGCAACCCAACACCCATCAACGGCTCTTCATCTGAATTCGCCGAACGAAGCCGTCTCGAATCTGGTTTCCCTCTCCCTTGGCGTCAGATCGATTGCCGCCATCCTGCCCGTGCGGCGGCAGTGAACCTCGAGTCGCGAAGCGCCGTCGAAGCGTACCCAAGAACCTCGGGCCCAGGGACTAGTCTTGCAACGATGACGCTCAGGATGAGAAGCAGAAACCACGAAAGCAAGCAGAGCCCCATCCACAACCCGAGACGGAGTAGACCTCGAGGAGCTCGCTATAGTGGTCACATTCTGACGCTGCACGTCGCCACCGATCATCCAGTTATCCATCCGCCAGCAGATGTATTAAGAACCTAACTCAAGAACGACTGAATAGCGTATTAAGGCTCTCGAACATGGCCCCGTTATCGAACTGAAGATATTGAGCCGAATTATGTCCAAGTACTACAACGCTAGACTCCGGGTGCCTGGTCCAAGTACATAGCAACATTTCGCAAGAAACATAATAAGAGACGTCCAAAACGAGCTAAGTGATCGACTCTAACGCGTAACGACGCGAAGGAGTTTGGCGATGATGCCACAATCCAGCTATTCTGCAGATGAATCGCAGCTAACCCGAGATTCCACATACTTTTGCGTAATATGGGAGTAAGCTTTAAAATGTATATAGCCTTGCAAGAAGAGCTTCGTCGGTCGATATCCATTTCGTTTTCCGCATGGACGGCTTGTTGGACGAGGCCGACATTTCCACTTGGACTCCGAAAATATTCCTCCAGCCACTGTCCGAATCGAGGAACAGGACTTGACGTTTCGCCAGAGGTCCATGGTAGCGACTCTATAGATAAAGAAAGGCGGCGAACATCTTGATGTATGAGACGGGGGGCCAGACCCGGTGTAGGAATCGCCATCTGTTGAGGTTCCATTTAGGGTTGGTATTAATCTGGAACTGGCATTTTTCAAAGTACACCAGCTCGGCAGAACACACGTAGTTCTCGAGACGAGTGCGAAGTACCCTCAACCGGCCTCCCAGACGCAGGCGCAGATCAAGCAGACTGCCCATGGGTTCAAGGTTCGGAGCTTGATTTGAGGACGGTGGTGCCGGCGTGGCTGCCCATGAGTTGCTCGAGGGAACACACAGCGGCGGCTCCAGCTTCCATCGCGGCTTTAAACGTCATATGGCTAATGATTAATGCAAAAACATTAGGAAAAAAAGTACTAAACTATGGGAGTTAGATGATTTGCCAGTGCATAGAGAAGCGTACCACGGTGACGTTTTCCTATCTCTTTAACGAAGAGAAATTATATTTAGATACTAGAACAGGCTTGGGCATCCACACAACAGAAGCTGTCCGATCATGGAAGACTTGCATCAGCTAGCAATCTATCAAAGCCATATGTAACAATGTTTAATTATTCGACCCGGCTACCATTCGCACTCCCAATATAAACCCAGAAAAACAGAAAATAGTTGCATAAAACTATTCGAATCTTATATTACATATATAAATACAAGATCAAATCCAGTGTTTCTTTAAAGCTTTGTTCTTTTCCAAGAAGTGGTATACTTGATCATAGTCCTTGCAGATATGTGTAGCGTCCCAACCGTCGCTTCCAGGGATGTCCTTCGCGAAAGTTGTTTGCTGCCCTTCTAAAGCAACATCTCCGCAGCACATGATGCTCTGCCGTAAATAGTCGAAGCAGTGGTTCATATGCCATGGGGCTTCTTCGAAAACCTTGTCTTTCCCTGCTGCTAGCACCGCGAATCCCTGAGCAATACTGTACTACGTAGCGTTAGAATCTATCATGCTCGAATAGAGAAAGTATGGCGTCTTTATAACAGACATACCAGGCAGTGTAGCTGGTGAGTTACCGAAGTTGTAACCACAAACATGTCTTTCTTCTCGAAATTGGACAGCGGCGTTGGAAGATTATCGTACTCGCTAGGCTTTTTGATGTGAAGGTAACCGAGCCCATCTGCAACTATGTGTTAGTGGCATCTTTGCCAAGAAGAAAAAAGAGAAAAAGGAGCATATGGGGGAGCATGCCTGGAACAAGGCCGAGCCATTTATTCCTCGTTTTGTTCTTTAGAAACTCAGATGGATCATCTGGGAAGAAACCCGGATCAGGCGTAAAGGTGGTGATCTCTGTGGAAACTGCCAGAACGAGAATGTTAGTCGATAAGCGTTGGGGTGGATGATATATAACTTACACGGAGGAACAAACCCCGTCAAGTCATTCGTGGTCTGAAGGCGAGCCGATCCTCGGCCTGGAAACAGGTTGCTGCTCAACAACAACACAATGATTACGAACAACAGGAACGTGTCGATTGTCCACCTGTATCTCTCAAAGACTCGCCAGATGGGCCTTGCGGGTGATGGATCGTATACATGATCTGGCTCTTTAGAACCTATGCTAGCATCTGGATCCTCCGCATCGTGCGTTTCGACACTTCGATATTGGTGATTCTGTTCTGGCATTGTCAGCGTGCGGACACGTGGTGGCAGGTACCGCCTGAGGTATGTAGGGGAGAGTTGATAAACGAAGAATTGAAGAAGAGAAAGTGACAAAGCAAGCCTAGAGGAGGTCGAAAGGTGGCGGTTGCGGGGAGAAGCTGTCAGTGTGTGAGAAAATCCAAAGACGGTTGATATGAGACCGTAGAAGAGTCAATGGCGTTGGTTTTTTCCCGGTCGAAGTAAGGGGGTTCCCAAGTCGTATCATCCTTTGCCGAAATTCCGAGCAACAGGGATATCACACCCGAGGTAGTAGTATTGGGCTGTGCGGCGGCCTTCTCCGACGTCGGAAAAACAAAGTTTTTCTTGAGACCACGTTCCTTGAGCAATCAACAAAGTTAGATTTGGCTAGTTTCGTTACTCGACAGGGAATTGATTCGAGATACTCCGTATAAGAACCCCGGGGGAGTGTGATGAACTCTCGGCCAGCCCGTTTCCGGTGCGGAATGACAACATTACCAGTCCATATGGAACGTTAGAATTGAGTTTGCTGTGTGCATCACGGTCAGTCTCTAGGACAAAAGTTCTTTGACGGGGGGCACTTACAAGCCGAGGGACCGATGCTCCGCCTCATCATCCGCTTCTGGGGTTAGGTATGACGGCAAAAGGTCCCTAGTTAACATGAGTACGCGCATCGGCACTCAAGGTATGCAGGGCAGGGATTCTTGGGGTCACTAAGTTCCGTGACCTGGACACGGAGCGGCCCGTTGGCACTTGGGCTCCGCCCGCACGATATACAGATATATGGAATCCCCTCGGCTGGGGTAAGATCCACAGCCAAACGCCCTTAACTTGCCACCCGTGGAGAAGTGGAGAAGAAGAGAATGCCACATCACCCTCGGCTCATCCGCTCCCTTAGTGTCGTAATACCACTCGAGGCGGGGCTCCCTGTATCAACTGATCAGGTGGGAGGGAGCAGAACACAGACCTCCCGGGCCTGCTTCCAAACTCGGTGTGCGGAGCGTGTCGGATGTACGGAAACCCTGGGGGTGTCAGGAAAGGTTGAGGAGCCTAGATTGATATCAAGTGTTGCGCCTGGTTCGGCGCCTATTCTTTGTCCCGTTGCGCTATTACTTCCTAATACGCAGCATCAGACCAAGCCCCCCAAAGACATCACACTCAAATTCAACATTATCGAACAAACCCGTCTCCGAATTACGAATTCGACATGAAACCAGGACCGTCAAGACTGGCATACTGCATAACCGCAATCCTGGCGGTGCCTTTAGTCTCTTGGTTCTTGGGTCCTCGTCTGTACGAACATGTTGCAGGTTTCTTCAACCCGCAGATCTCAACGCTTCAAGGCCACGGCTACGAAGTACAAGTCTTCTCGAGAGATCCTTTCGTCATGCATATCCGCGGCTTCATGTCCAACGAAGAGATAGACCATGTGCTCAAGTTGGCGTAAGTAGGATGAGAAAAATTCACACACGGACAGACACTCATTGCTTCACAGTGAAGGGAACTGGGAGACCTCCAAGATCTATCCAAACGGAGAGGCGTATGTAGATGAAAAGATTCGCATCTCAGAAATGGCGACGGTGCCCCGAAACGACTCCATCACACGTGGTCTCGCCGATAGGGCAAGGAAACTGCAAGGGTGGCGGGGCAACAGTACCTTCATCGAGCGTATGAAGGCGCAAAGGTATCCTGTCAATGGCTTCTTCGCTTGGCACGAAGACTATGATGGTCGGATGGATGTGGGAAACCGCGTCACTACCTTCATGATCTATCTGAACGACAATTTCACAGGCGGCGGAACCAACTTTCCTTTGTTGGAGCAGCCAAAAGATGCGAGGTGGTGCAACGTCACAGAGTGTGGAGACACAGAGTATCCCGGGGTCACCTTCAAGCCGATCAAGGGCTCGGCAGTGTTCTGGGAGAACATGTATCCGAACGGATCGTTCCATCCAGACGTGAGCCACGCTTCCTTGCCTGTCAAGTCTGGACAGAAGCTCGGCCTTAACATTTTCGCGTGGGATAGAAGCTGGACTCATCCCCGATAGCCTCTGAAGGGACAATGCCATGGCGAATGTTTTAGGCAATGGAGGAAACCCGTCTAGTCTTGTGTTTCGGATGTCTTGAGCGCAAGAATTCAAATATGGAAGCAGTAGGTAGAAAACTGGGAGGCATTCGCCAATGAAATGATGCGAGCATTCTTCTTCTTCTGCTACTTGAGCTAGCCTTTAACCGAGCGACCCTGACCATGTTTGGATTCAGAAAATTCTTTCAACGATCTGAGTAAACCATGCGGGTTTGGCGCGTGTCCCAGGAAATTTTCGAGCATCTTCATCATGTCCGGGTGACCGCCCCCGAACTGCAAAACCTCAACCCTGAACCGTTGCCACGCCTTCCTATCCCAAACATCACCCGCAAATGCGGTCTGGTAAATGTCCTGGGCAAAGGCAGTGCAGACCAAGTACGAATAGTACCCAACGTCGTACCCGCCCGCAAAATGCGGGATCGTGCCGTGCCAATTTCCAGCGCGCCTGAGATGGCCAAAGTCGACCCTCTCGCACTCCTCACGCAGACCGTAGAAGATATCCCGGAGATTCAGAGATTCAGCCTCTTCTTGAGACTCAACACTGTGTATCTCCATATCGAACATGGAAATTGCTCTTCCGGAAGGCCAGTCAGTCTGTATCCCAATACTTTGATGCAGGAGACGAGGAGTCAAACAAGGCACTCACAGCTGCTTCAGGTGATAATTGGCACGATTCATGTACCTGTTTTGGACGAACCCATCAATGAGATCGTCCGGAATCTCCCTGGGTGGGGGGTCAACGCCTGCGTTGTTATCCTGCCAGCCTTTGAGATACCCCGAGTTCAGAGTTGTATAATGGCGGCTCAGCCTTTTCAAGACGTCCTTTCTCCAGCATAGATTCTCAAGCATGATGCTGGGCATCTCGCCGAAATCGGGAGGCAAGTTAGTTCCATGAAATCTGGCGTATTTCGTCTTGGAGAGGAGGTTATGTATTCCATGCCCAAGTTCTCCTGACTGTTAGCGCTATTACGAACAAGCAGAGGATCAAAGGTCTTACCATGGAACAGCGTCACCACCTGGCTATGCTTGAGTAGAACGGGATCCTCAGAACCGCTATTAGGGAAGCAACACATTAATATAGTTGAGGGATATCGTCTGCTTCCATCAGGTCTCTCATAAGCCTGCACGAAAAGGAAAAGTCAGCCTATCAGCTTGCAAATTGATGACCTTCAGAGCCAGGCTTACACATTCATGTGTTACGTTTTGATTGCCGCGGTATTTGTTCTCCCGCCACAGAAGATCGAAGAACAGATATCCAGTGAATGTTGTGTGATGCTCTTCCCACACTGAGAAAGCGCGAACGGTGCTGTGCCAAAAGTACCGCGGGCCCAGGTCTTGGGGAGAAGCCTCGTCGAAGTGGAGACCTAGGAGTGACTCGAAGACGGCCAACATGGCCTCGGCGGTCTGTTGAAGTGGAAAGTATTCGGAAATTCGCATCTGGTCCATGTTCGATCGTTCCTCCAGTAGCTTACTGTAGTAAGCCTGGTCCCAAGCCGCAAGCATGCTGTTCTCTGTGCCGTTCCCCCCCAAACCATCCCGCTCCGCAAACTGACGCAGCGTGGCAATCTCCCCCTCTCCTAGGGTGATGAGATCGGGCTTTAGACTCTGCAAGAACCCCCCTATTGCTTCAGAAGATTTGAGCAATCGTCGCTGCGCCCGAAAGGCCGCGTGTGACGGGTACCCGAGTCGTGCTGCTTGTGCCTGACGTCTTGTCACAATGTCCTTCAGAAGTGCATCATTCTGAGGGAGATTGGTATGGTCTCCCAGGAACATTCTTTTGCGGACTTCTGGTTTGTTTGCATGAGTTACCAACGCGGCTGTTCCTCCGTTCGAGAACGGTACGAACTTCTTGCGAGCGCCTCCTTGGCCATTTCCCTCCGTTTGCCAGCGAGCCGACGTATCTTGCGGCACGCCATCTAACTCGTCTTCTGTGAACCATAGCCCGCTTTCGTCTTGGGCCATGTTTTGCTGAAACTCCATGGTGAGGCGATCGATCTCGGCACTTTCCTTCAGGTGCAATTGGATTTTATCCGTACTCATCTGGCCGAGTCCGCATTCCCGACGATCGAGGATCATCTCCTTCAATAGCAATTCCGACTCCGGGTCGAGACATTCGCCTCTAGACTCGACAGCTTGAAGGAGGTGAAAGTAATCCTCGCGAGCCAGCCAAGATGATTGCGCCTCAGACCACAGTCGGATTGCCTCAATCACCTCTTTTCGAGTGAGTTCATCCGAAGCCGCGTATTGAAGCATAAATATGACGCCGATTCTATCCTGGAAAGAGTTGTGGACGTCGGCGTAAGGTTTCACGACATTCGCAAAGTCGGCAGCGGACAGTGTCGTCTCATTGACGATGCCTTCTACAACCAAATCGACCATAGAGATGATTTCCGTCATCGTCGGCCCAACCTGTTGGGCCGACATGATCTCGGGGGGAGGCTCCGGTGGATGTGAGGTCATTCCGGCTGCGGACAAATCGTACTGGGGATGAGAAGAGCATAAGCGGATGGCGATCGAGAGAAGGGGTCTGACGTTGAAAGTCAGCGTTGGGAACAGCTAGAAAGATGTATTTGCACCAGACTGCAGAATGTCTAGGGGAAAAGGTTGATTTGCAGTACCATTGCACTTGGTAGCGTAGCACGACTTTCCCACCAGGAAAACGGGGTGACGGTTCGTGTCGGCAGTCGTAATCGGTTAAACGGGAAAAGGGCTTTTCCGTGTCCGAGGGAAGGAATGCGGAGTCGATAGGGGAAAAATTACGCTAACTAATAACTTATATATATATATTCTTAAAATTATTATTATGTATTAATTAATTTCTTAAAATGCCCTTAATTTAAAAAAGCAATTTTATTTTTATTAAATGTATTAATTTAAGTTATTATTTCTAGAGTAGTATTTATAATTAAGAGTTTTAAGAAACTTAAAACTTTAAATTTTTTAATATATACTAACCTAGCTTAAACCTTAATGCCTTACATATTACATTTTATATTACTAGTTTTATGAAATAATAAGCCCTAGCTAATTATTAATATTTCTTAAAAAAGATTATTTTGATAAATTAAAAAGAATCCTTATTTTTATTACGAAATATATATTAATACTATAAGATATTAAGTAATTTAAAAGCTTATTATATAAAATAAAAACAATCTTTAGAAAATAAATCCTTTAATATTTATTTCATAAGGAAAGAAATAAAAATATAACCTCTATAAGCTTATAAGAATTATAATAATTCTAATGTTTTTACTTTATTATATTTAAAAAGAGGATTAAAGCAGCTTAATTCGCTTTAATAAAATAAATAGTAATAACTTAATACTTAAATTAAATCTAATAATGTAAATTAATAAAATTCATTATATTATATATATTAATAAGCCTTAATAATCTAATATAATATTAATTAAAACCCTATTTAAATAAATATATTACCTTTTAATTAATACTAAAAGAATAAAAGGCTTAGTACTCCTTCTTTTTTAGAATTAATTATAAATTAATTCTAATATTTATAATTGTTTATATTTTAATTAATTAATATTATATTTTTTTCCTTTTTCTTCTTACTCTATTATACGTAAAAAGGGGATTAAAGAAGCCTAATTCTCTTTAATAAAATAAATAATAATGACTTAATACTTAAATTAAATCTAGTAACTTAAATTAATAAGGTTTATTATATTATATATTTTTATAAGCCTTAATAAGTTAATATAACCTTAATTAACTATTATTTAAATTACTATTTATATTATTATTACTATAGTTATTATATTATAAGCTAGATATTTATATTATTCATTTATCTAATAATTCATTAAAAATATAATCTCTTTTTCCTGCTATATATTAAATATTATAATTAAAATGCATTCTATATATTAAGCACTTTAGGATTATTTAATAGCTTAATAAAATTAAAAAGCCTATTTTTACTTATTATATTAAGGCACTTTAATCTATTAATTACTACTTTATTAATAATAACTAACTTCTATATAGGTAATTAATTAGGTATTTAAATAGCTTTCTTTTTTAATAATTTCTAATAGGCTATAAGTAATATTAAAGATTATAATATTATCTACTTCTTTAAGGATTATAATAATATCTTAAGAGGGGGTAAAATATATAGCTTTATAAGTAAAGCTCGAGCTATAATAAGTATATTAATAATTAAGGCCTAAATTATATAATAAGGGAATATAAAGTAAATAGGGCGCTCTCTATATAAAAGGTACTATATAAAGCCTATTTTCCTATTTTTATTTTCTTCTTAAGTAATTAGAAGCTTAATATAATTTATACTTTATATAAAAAAGGGCAAAATAAATAAGGCTTAATCTTAATAGGAGTTAGTATTATTTATAAAAAGGATAATATAATAACTCTTTTAAGTAGGTATTCTAAAGAATCCTTATTAATTAATTAATTAATAATTACTTTAATAAATTAGATTTATAGCCTTATTATAAGGAGAGGTATTAATAAATTAATACTAAAAGGGGCTTAAGTCCTTTATTAGGTTATATAGCTATAAATACCTTAAGACTCTAAATTACTAAATGCCTAGCTCCTTAAAGGCAGCCTATAGAAATAGCTAATAAATATATTTAAACCCTTATTTTATATTATTAAATAAAATCTAGCTAAAATTATTTATTTATACTAATATTTAATCTCTAAAGGGGAAGTAATTATTTTATACCTCTATATACTATTCTAGATCTCTTATTACTATAGATTATATAGGCATATATATTTTAATATAAATATTTATAAGGCTATATTAAGCAATTAAGGTTTCTAAAAAATATTTAATAAATAATTAAATAGTAAGGAATATATAGATTATTATAATATATTTATAATTGCATTTATTTAATTAAATATAAAGAGGGGAATAAAAGACCTTAAAATAATAAGGGAGGGCTATATTGCTTAAGACTTACTAAAAGGCTAAGGCAAAGAGCTTATAATAAAGATTAATTCTTTATTTCTATATATTAAAATAAATAATATATTTAAAGCCTTAATTAAAAATATAAAATACCTAATAAATATTCTAAAAGTTTATTAGCTTTATTATAAATTACTTATTATAAATAATAATCTTAATATATATAGGGATTATATAATTTAAGTTTTTATTATAATATAATATTTATTTAATGCCTTTATTTAAAAATATAATTAAAAGGTCTGATATTTTCTAATTAAATAGATAATATTTAATAATTTTTATATTTAAATAAATAATAAGGGGATTAAAAGTAATAGCAATTAGGTCCTTTATATTATATTTAATTATAATAACTATTGCCTATAAAATATATAATTCTATTTCATCTTTATTAATAAGGGTATAAATTATATTCTAAATATTTATATAATATTAGGCCCAATTTATAATAATAATTTATTTAATTTTATAATATTTTTATAATAGAATATTTATAAAGCTTATTATAATAGCTTCTTAGGAAATATTAAAATCTAATTAGGAAGTTTATAATAATTATAAAATATAAAAATAAATAAATATAAATTATATATAAATAGTAATTATTAATAATATAGTTACTAAGGCCTTATTATATAAATAAAATTAGCCCTTATTTATATCTTAATAAATAGTAAATTATTTAGATTTCTTAATTAATAAATAGAATTAATTTAAAAAGTATTAAATATTATTATTTAGGCTAAAAGTCTTAATTAAAATTATTATCTTTAAAGATTAAAATTAGAAATTACTAATTCTATAAGCTATATAGGTTTTAGGCATTTCCTTTACTATTTAGAAGGGTAATAAGATTAAGAGGTTATTTAATTAGATAATTTATATACTTATTAATATTTTAGGTAATTTAAATAAGGAATAAAGGTTATAATAAAAATATAGAAAGAGGGTTAATAATATAAGGAGAGTAAAGTAAAAAAGAAAAAAGGTAGAAGAGGATTTATTTACTTAAGTTATTTAAGGGTATAAAGAATACATAGGTATTTTAGGTATTTAGGGAATAATTTAGGCCTAAGGCCTTAATATATAGTATATTTAGGTATTTATTTATTTATTTATTTAAGCACTAATATTAAATAATTATTCCTTAATTCTTTATTCTTAAGGTTAATTTAGATCTTAAACTTTTTCCTTTTTCTAACCTTTTTAATTTTATATTCTCCTTCTATTTAATTATCTAATTAAATATAATTCCCTCTCTTTTTACTATTTAAGCAATTAAAGGCATTAAAAGAGCTTAAGCTAATCTCCTTAATATCTCTAATTAATTAATTAATTAGCTTTAGGATATTAAATTCTATAAATAGACCTAAATATTCTAATTCTATTATAATATAATATAATTATTTATTAATAAAATTAAATTATATTAATTCTAAAATATAAATTCTTTTTTTCTTTTATTATCCCTTTATTTTTATTAATTAGATAATTTTTTAATTTAATAATAAATTTACTATTTAGATTTATTTATAAATAGCCCTTAATTAATTTAAATAGCCTTTATATAGTAAGCTAGTTTTATAAAAATAAAGAAAAAATTAATACAAATATTATTTTATAATTAAATTAAATTTATTAATTAAAAAAATTATATTTTAGAATTTACTATTAAAATTATTAAATTAAAGGCTATAAAGCTTTAATTTATATATATTTTAATAGATCTTATTTATAAATATAATTATTTAATTTAAGGAGATTTTATATTAGTCTAAATATTTAAAGGCCCTAATTATAGCCTTTATAGAGTATTAGAACCTAATTATATATTTATATTATATTTAGATTTATTTATTTAATATTTCTATTAATTAGAAATATATTCTTATTTTATTTTATATTTATTAATTAATCTTAAGCTTTATAAAGGGGCAATATATTAATTATATTTAGTATTTCTATAATATATATAAATAGATTTCCTTATATAAATACTAATTAATTAGTCTTAATATTAAAGAACTATTTAATTATCTTTAGGGCTTTATTAGGCCTAAGAATCTTAAGATTTATATTATAGGAGTTCTTAATTAAATTAACTGCCTTTAGACCTTAAAGATAGAGAAATTAGATAATTTTATATATAAGGATTCTAAAGTAAAAATAAAGGTAAAAAACTATTAATTATAAAATAAAAAGCTTAATTTCTTCCTATTATAATAATAATTAGATTTTAATAAGCTTTTAGTTTAATAGGTTTTATTAATAATTAACTTTAAAGGGAGTAAAGGGATAAATAATAGAAAATTTATAGAGAATTAAGTTCTTTAATAATCCTATTTTAAGTACTAATAGATTTTAGTTTAATATTATTTAAATAGGTATTAAAATAATAAAAAGTATAAATAATATTATTTTTCTTTATCCTCTTCCTCCCCTTAATAATAAGGAATAATACCTAAAACCCTTATTATTAATAACCTTCTTATTATATCCTTCTAAATTATAATTATATATTTAATTAATTCCTAATTATATTTATATACTTTATAGTTTTTATTTTATTTATTTAAGGGGTAATTACTTTAAATTAAATTAAAAGCCTTAATATAAAAGATATTATTAGATAATCCTTACTTATATTATTTTTATTATTTAGTTTATACTTATTATAGGCTTAGGCTTTGCTTATGCCTTATATATATAAAAGCTATATAGAGCTAATTAATTAATATTCTTCCTATTTAGTTAATATATATCCTTTTAGCTTAATTAGATAGGGCATTTATTTTGCCCTAATAGCTATACTGCTAGCTCTTACTTAAGCCCTTTTAGGGCTAGCCTATTATATTTAATTAAACAATTAAAAGGTCGTAAGTTTAATCCTAATTATAGAGCGCGGGCAGGCTAGGGCGGGCTTAGGCTTAGAAGGGCAATAACTCAGACAAAAGGCAGTTTAAGGTTTAGCTAAGGCTGGGGGATTTTTATAGTGCAGCTATAGAGAGGCATAAGTAGTAGTATATATTATAGGCTTAGGCTTTACTTATGCCTTATATATGCGAAAGCTATATAGAGCTAATTAATTAATATTCTTCCTATTTAATTAATATATATCCTTTTAGCTTAATTAAATAGGGCATTTATTTTGCCTTAATAGCTATAGCGCTAGCTCTCGCTTAAGCCCTTCTAGGGCCAGCCCGTTATAATATTAAGTATTAATAATATATTTATCTTTAATATTTTCTTTCTAATTAAATAATTCTTATTATTAAGACTTCTTATTATAGAAAAGGCATTTTATTTTTATATAATAGTAATATAAATTAAGTATTATTTAGATAGTATTATTTAATTATTTAATATTTAGAATAGTTTATTTTTATTTATATTAAAGTAGATTAATAGTGGTGCATTAAGCCTTAGAGGCTCGTGCCTTAGTTGTCTGCCTGGTGGCTGCCTATTAGCAGATTAGCTGCTAATAAGCAAGGCAGGCTCGGCTGCTAGTTAGCTAGCTAGCAGCTGAGTCCTATCTAATATATATTAAATAGTTAGCTATTAGCTATTAGCTTAGGGAGGACAAGCCTTTTACACTTATTTACTCTGCACTATATTATAGATATTAGTATTTATAATAATTAATTTTAATTTTTATATTTATTAGGCTTTATAGGGTAAAGTAAGGATATAGTTCTTTCTCTATTCCCTTAATAATATTCTTTTATAAGATTTAATTAATAAAACTTTTATCCTTAAGGTATAAATAGCCCTATAAACGATTAATATATACTTATTATATCTCTTAATATATTAATAATATTATTTTATTAGTATTTAATTTTTTCCTTAATTTTATTAAGTACTTTATTATTAAAAATAGATTTAATTTCCTAATTATTATTAAATTAGGTTATTATAATAAGTATTTTATTATTAATCTTAAGTATAATAGAGAGTCCTTTAGGGATAAGTCTTTATATTATATATTATATAGTGCCTTATTTAGTATATTCCTTTATATAGAGTTATTAGAATATTAAGTAGTTATTTAATTATAATTTATAATAATCCTTATAAAGTACTTATTTATTTAGCTAAATTAAATTTTAGGGAATTCCTATTTTATTATATCCTTATTATATTATTATAAGTATATATTAATTATTATTATTTTAAGGTATATTAGGGTAATAGCTATTATCCTTATTATCTTTATATATAAAGTAATTATTATTATAATAATAAGAGGGCTAAAGGCCCTCAGCATTATAAGCACTTTATTATAGTGCCTATATGTCTGCTGCCTGCTTATGGGTTAGGCAGCGGGCCCCTTAGGGGCAGCGCCTACTGCACCTAATTAGGGCCCTTATATAGTGGCTAGCTAGAAGGCCTAGCTAGAGAAAATAAGCCTTTTATACCTCTTTAGAAATTATCCTTAAATAACCCTTTTTATTAATAGTAATTACTATTTAATATATAATTAACTATCTATCTATTTATTAAATTATTTCTATTTTAATATCCTTTAAAATATATATAAAATGCAAATAAAATAAGGCTAATATATAAATATATTATAGATTAATATTAATTATATAATAGATATTTTTATCTTAATTATTAATATATTATATCTAACCTTATTTACCTTATTATACCTAAATTTTATTTTTCTTCCTTAAAAATATTAAATTTATTTTATAAATAATAATTAATAATAAACCCTATTTAATTAAATAATAAACTAATATCTATATAATAAAGACTATATTATACTAATAATATATTAATTAATCTTAATATAAAAATATATAAATAGCATCCTTATAATTTAATATTAAAATAATAAATACTTTATTTAAAGTAAAAGCCTCCTTCTTATTTATATTAGATTAATTTATTAGGGATTTTTATTTATAATTTAATACCTTTCTATTTAGAAAGAATAATAAATCTAATAAACCTAATAAACCTAAATAGGAACTTTATTTAGGCATTTTTATAGTATAATTTAAGGGACTTAATATTATAACCTACTATTAGAATAGTAAATAGTGCATTATCTAATAATAAGAATTAAATAGAAAATAATAATTCTAAAATTAATATATAAATCTAATTATTAAAATATTTATTAAAATTTAGATTTAATTGTTTACTTTTTCTAAATAAAGCACTAAAAAAGGATATTATATTAGAAAGCATTTAAATAGAAGAGCTTACTATATAAAACTAAATGCAACTGGAATGTAACTAATTTAAAAATATTTCCTCTTTATCTATTTAAGGCTTACTATTATTATATAAGCAAATTTAAATATTATTATTATTAGTTTAAAGTAATATAGTAGACCTAATCCCTAACTTACTACTAATTCCCTAGCCCCTAATCTAGAACCTAGCCCCAATCTAGAACCCAGCCCTAGCCCCTAGTATTATACTATCTAATAAGCAGTTTCAGGATTTTCTCGCGGCAGTTATAGCTCCAGCTTATTAGCAGCAGCAACTCGCTCCGCCTCTAGGAACGAAATTATCCTTAAGTAACCCTTTTCAAATAAGCTATTTAATAAAGTGAGCTATATTTAATTTCTTTTTTAATTATAATTTAGATAGTTAATTAGGGTTTATTCTACTTATATATAATAGCTTTAAGAGCTCCTCCTTTAAGTATAGGTTTAAATCTTCTATTAGTTTTATTAGGGTTTTAATATCTATATTTAATATGCCCTTTTTTATTATAATTCTAATAAATAATCTATAAAAAGTCTTGCTAAGTAATGCTAAGTTCTATAGGTTTATTATATATTCTTATAGAGGTATTATTATTTCAAAGTCCTTAATTCCTTCCTTAAGAGTTATTTTCTTAATATTAATTTAATAATAGATTTTAATAAATATATTATTATATTATTTAAATTTAACTGCAATTTGTTAAAATATAATAATATAAGTAGTAATAAATCTACTTTATTTAATCTTATAAATATTAATAGCTATTTATTATTCTATATTAATTATTCTAAATATATTTTTAAATATAATTTTAAAATTATTTTATTTTAAAATGATACTAATAATATTTTAATTTTCTATAATCTTACTATTATATTTAAAATAGTCCCTTATAATAAGCTTAAATTATATAGCTATAGTTCCTTCTATATAGCTATAGGCATATATAACCCTTCTTTTAGCTAAGGTAAGTTTATATAAGAACTATTAGAAATATATTCTAAGGCATATAATAAAAAGCATAATATCTTTAGAATTTCCATTAAATAGTTTTAGCTAGAGTGGTTTAATAGCTTCACTAGGGTTATGCCTTGCTTTATAAGTAGGACATTAATTTTGCAATTAAGTATGCAATTCTTATACTATTGCGTAAAATTATTAGACTTTAGTAGCAATTTCTAGGCTTATTTATTATATATTATATGCTAGAGGTATATTATTTAATATAAAGCTTAGGGTATTAATAGGTTAAGATTTAAATATATTTATAATAATAAAGTATTATTTAAGGTAAATATAAAAGCCTTCTAAATAAGAGCTTTTAATATATAATAATCTAGATTAATTCTTAATATCTAGCGTAAAGAATTAGAGATTATTCTATAGTATTAAATTCTTTTTTTTTGCTTTATTATACCTAAAAAGGGGAATAAAATAGCTTAATTCTCTCTAATAAGATAAATAATAATAATTTAATACCTAAATTAGATTTAGTAACTTAAATTAATAAGGTTTACTGTATTATATATATTTATAAGCCTTAATAATTTAATATAACCTTAATTAAGACCCTATTTAAAGTATATATATTACCTCTTAGCTACTACTAAAGGGATAAAAGGCCTCCTTTTTCTCTTAGAATTAATTATAAATTAATTTAAATATTTATAATTCCTTATATTTTAATTAATTAATACTATATAATAATTTAATTAATAAATTAATAATAATATATTTAATAAGGGATTACCTTTATTAGGCCCTATAATATAATAAGGACCTAATTACTTAGATCTATTAAGATAAACTTAAATATAATAATAAAAAGTTAAATAAAGTACTTATTAGCTTAAGTTTAGGGGGTAGAAAGCCACTTAAAGAAGGCATTTTAATTATAATATCTAATATATAGCTAGTAAATTATATAGAAATAATTACCCTTATAGTATTTAAATATAGAATCCTAATCTATATATATAAATATATATTAAGGCCTAATATATTAAGAATTTAATAATTAAAAAAGGAATTAAAGAAATTAAATATTTTATTAAGAAAGCTAATTAAGGGGAGCAAATTAGACTTATAGGAGGCCTTATTTCTAAAAGATATAATACTTCTAGACTTACTTAATATAGACCCTTATAAGAAGTGGCTATTCTAATTAATTAGGCACTTAATAGTCTTACTAATCTAGCCTAATAATAGTAATAATAATAATAAATAAGGGAGGAGAAAATCCTGCGGTTAAGGTAGTTAAAAAGGTTAATAGAATTGCATAGCAGGAAAAAGGGACTGGATTTTCGATAAGTTATTAAATAGATAAATAATGCATATATCTAGCTTATAATGTAATATATAGTGATAGTAATGTAAATAGTAATTTAAATAATGGATTTTATAGTATTATTAATAGAAAGGCTAGAGTATTATATTAAATAATATAAAAGAGTTAATAAGGGGTTATTATATTGCTTAATAGTTAATTATTAGAAATACTAAAAATAATTAAGGTAAAATAATTATATTAAAAGCTAAAATAACTTAAAGGCTCTCTCCTATTTATTAATAATAAGTATATCTATATAATCTAATTCCTTAAGAGGTTTATTATAGTTTATTAATAAACTTAAATAAACCTATTATAGTTTATTAAGTTTACTTAATAAATTAAGTAAACTTATTATAATTAGAGGGGGAAATTTATAGGTATAGGGTTATATATGCCTAGGTTTTCCTGCGCATCCTAGCTTATAATACTTAAGTCTAAAGAATATAAAATATCTTAAAGAAGGCGCTCTAATTATAATACCTAATATATAGCTAATAGATTATATAGAAATAGTTACCCTTATAGCCTTTAGGTATAATATCTTAATCCCTATATATAAACTCCTATATAGGCACGATTTAGAGAGAAATTGTTCGCTAATAATAAAATAAATAAAATTAAATGCCTTATTAAAGAAGCTAACTAAGGGGGGCGAAATTCTTTATAATAATAAGAAAATTCTTAAGTATATAATTAAATAGCTTAATTAGCTTAATACCTAGCTTTAAGATATTAATAATAATATTTATAAGCTATATTAAACAGATAAAAAAAAGAGCTAATTATAGTTAAATATACCCTTTTAAGGGATATAATTACTATTAAGCTTATAAAAGTCCTTTTAAAAATAAGCTTTAGGGTTTTTATTTAATAACTTGAGTTTATTAATAATAAGTATAAGCTTTAATAAAGAGGGGTTAGTAATAACCTATTAAGGGAAACTAAAAATATAATCTTACCCTCTAGAAATAATAATTAAAACTACTAAAATAACAAAATTATAATATTAATAGCTAAACGCTATTTACTTTAACTAGGGGGGTATATTAAATAGGAAAAAGGATTTTTTATACTTAAGGGAAGAAATGCAGGGTTAATAAAGGAAAAATCCCACTAATTAATAACTTACCTACATATATATATTTAAAATTATTATTATTTAACAATTAATCAATTAGAATGCCCCTATTATTTTTAACGGTGCTTTCTATCCCTCTTAAATCCACTAACTCGGGCCGTTATTTTCCCTAGCAAATCCGACGTAATCCTAAGTGCAGAATTACCTTAGAGGGGCGGAGCAATCTTTGGCTGCGCCTCGTGGCCTTCCCCTCAGAGCGTCTTCATCATCGTTAACCCTGACCAAACATGAAAGCTACGTCATGCGTGTTTCATCGGACTTTGCCTACTTGCTTCCCGCGGCACCATCTTCCGGTCCGGCACAAAAGTTCTAGATAAAATCCCGAGCCGCGCACCTAATCGAAGTCAAAGTAATTATGTGACAGTGGGATCCTTGTAAGTTGAGGGCATAGCCTTCAGTTGACCAATCGATCTGATAGAAATGTAAGCACCTCCTCCCTCTACCCGAACGATCCGCACACCCAAAGTCAGTGTGGCCTGATCCGTAGGGAGTGTGTTTAAGCCTACCCCTGACTTTCTTCGGGTCCCTCCGTCTCCTGTATGTTGTGTTGTTGAGACTTTACCGTTGTCCTCGCCAGGGACCAGAATGGGATGTAAAGTAACAAACATGCCAACATGCCATCAACTCTAGTCCCCGCCTTGGCTCATCGCCGATGGCCGCTTGGGTCTTGTGCAAACAAACATACTTCGCCCCTGGTCTTTGCTTGTGACGAACTAGTCAGGTATTTTAAAGGAGCTGGGAATTCCAACCAAGGCAGGCTTCCAACACAATCGACTCTATTCTCTAAACTCCAGACCATAGGTCAGCAACCCGCAGCAACAGACTACAGCCATGGTAAGGACGCCTTCTGAAAATGACATCATGAAAGAGCAACTCGCTGACCAAACTTTTCGACTTGACAGAAGTCATCGCTCTCACTTTTCGCATCCGCCGGCCTGCTACTCCTTAGCAGCATCCAGATATGGAACTGGGTGGCCAAGTACTTGCCCGCCGCCAAGGCGGTCGTACCGTTTCTATCTTCGCCCCCATTGCTCGACGCCAACTATGTTTGTACGCACGAGTACAGCATTGAGCTTTTATCGGTTGAGCCCTTGGTCATCTACGTTAATGGGTTCATCAAAGATCATGAAATCGACCACCTTCTCCACAACGCGTGAGTTTTCTTACCAGCTCCATGGAGATGTCTGATGCTGACAGCTAAGCTAGGAAGGACGGCTTCTCACCATCCTACGTCTATGATTATAATATGGAAAAAGACGAAATTTCTTCACAGGTGAATTCGACTTGGAGAAGTTCCACTTCAGCCATGGTCCCCAAAAAAGACCCTGTTTCTCTCTGCTTATCCAGTCGGTTGAAGGCGTTGCTGGGTAATCTCCAGCATCCCGACACCGAGAGACTCCAAATCGTCAAATATCAAGGTGGCGAGCGCTTCCGTATGCACAACGACTATCTTCCCGTCCATTTGGAGGCAAAGCGTCCCGACGGCAGCACAAAGAAGTTCAACCGACTCGTGAGCACCTTCATCTACATTGGCGACGAATGCACCGGGGGAGAGACGTATTTCCCGGATATCAAGGGTGTGGGACCTAATGCCGACGGAGACAAGTTTTCCAGGACCGAGTCAGGCATGGGGCTGCTTGTTAAACCGAAAAAGGGCAACGCCGTGCTCTGGCATAATGTCCACCAGAATGGAACTGGAGACGACAGAATGGCACATGCGGGGCTGCCAGTGAAGAGCGGCACAAAGATTGGGATGAACTTGTTTGGTATCTACTATCCAGATGAGCCTCTGGTAGGCGGTAGTAACTGAGTGTGACCTGACAAACGAGGCCGACGTATGTGTCCGCAGAGTGGTTTGGGTGTAGTCTAGAGCAGTTCTGCAGGACATGATAGCATAGTCTCCTCAACACACCATCAGTAGTCATAAGTAGGACGAATCAATAACCTGGTGTTTGTAAAGCTCACCTTGGTCTTTTCAACTCAAGTGATTATAAAGCCTCCTCCATCGTGGCCTTGGCAGCCGATCCGCTTGCGCCATCCTCCAGTTGTCGCACCTCAGCACGCTTCTAGGTATTACGAAAGGTTCAGGCTCAGGCCCACTATGAATCTAGGTAGTACAAAGGCAGGGAAACCCCGCACTGGATGCATCGGGACAAATCTCACCCCACGGGGCGTAGCCTCGGCCCGATTGCTTGGCTGTGACTGGGAACCTTAAACGCACCGCGAGAGAGCGGGAAGTTAATCTCGGCATTGCCACGAGGTCTGACTGTCCTTCATAACCCCGCAGACAACGGGGGTTTTACCAATTTAGGCATAGACGTTTTTCGGTGACAGCTGCAGATCAAGGTGGGCCCGACGAGGTGCGACCTCAAAGGTGCGGGCTGTAATCCTTGACAGATATACGTAATGTCGTCGTTGACTGCAATGACAACAATCCTGGCATCTATCATATGATTCTATCACACGATTCTATCGTACGATTTTAATCGGGATCGACATCTCTTCAGTAGCCGGTACCTATAGTGAAACAATCTCGTATCTGGAGACTTGTCCACAAGGTTTGGGGCGCCTCGAGGTGCCTCGGGATCTTCCTGCGAAACCAGGAGCCGCTCTCATCCGTTTCCCATACCTTAATATATTTGGTCATGTGGCTCGTCTCGCTGGTCAATTGGAAAGCAAACTACCAATCTCTCCTGAGCCGTATTCGTCAGCGTCTCCGCTTCCAACCTGAATTCAAAAAACGTCATGGGCACATCAACCGCACCGAGCTCCACTAGTCGCGGCGACAAGGAAGAGGTTTCGCCTCCGAACCCTTCTCAGGCAGTCGGCGATAGCTCTGGAACCCCAGTCGACGTATCCTATCTCCACGGCCTTCGAGGATTTGCGTCCCTCCTTGTCTACATACATCACCATGAGCTCTGGGCACACAGCACAGCCTACGGTATCATTGAGCGATCGTTTGGCTACAAGCAGCATTATCATTTCATCACGCTTCCCTTTATCCGCGTCATTTTCAACGGTGGTCACTTTGCAACATCAATATTCTTTGTTTTATCGGGCTATGTCTTATCCATCAAACCACTGATGCTTATCAATTCACCTGCAATGTCGGGATCACGAACCGGGATAGCACAGCGAGCCCAACTGGCGGACTGCTTGGCTTCAGCTATTTTCCGGAGGTGGTTTAGGCTATTTCTACCTTTATTTGCTATTATTATTACATATGCGTAAGTCTCATCCTATCAAAAGGAGAAAGGGGAACACAACGAGTTAAAAAATGAAGGAACAATGTGCTAACATATAGACTAGGACCTTGGTGCACGCATTTGCCTTGCGCATTCAAGGACATGATCAACAGCCATCATTCAGTCTAGAACTAGCAAAGCTGGTTCGTGAGCTGCTAGACTTCAGCTTTGTTTTCGACAGAAAAAGTTCTACTTGGTTGAGTTATAATGATCACGTATGGTCAGTTCCTCTCGAGCTCCGAGGCTCTCTATGCATATACATGATTCTCTTTGTGCTTTCCCGGTCATCTCCTCGGCGCCGCATGATTACCTATTCAGCTTTGATCGTATACTTTCTATTCTCGGTCATTGATGGATGGTTTTGTGCCTTTTTCACAGCTGGCGCATTTATCCGTGACTGGGAGATGTGGTCAGAGCAAGGAAGCGGCTTGAGATACCAGGCATCAACACGGAAACGCACCCTGGCGTACGTCTTTCTAATCTTAGGGACATACTTGGGCGGAGTACCAACTTGCGTCACCCCAAAGTGCTTTCGAATGAATCCAGGTTGGCATTATCTATCAACCTTGTCACGTCTGGTCACCTGTGATCCAAAATGGATCTACCTCTTTTGTGGCGCGGTCATGTTCGTCTCGTCCCTCAGGCATACCAGACTCAAGACTTTTTTCGAGTCTCGCGTCTGGCAATATCTAGGACGGAACTCTTACAGCCTCTATCTTACCCACGGCCTAGTGATTCACCTCATGGGCGATACTCTGTATTCGCTGGTGGCGTGGCCACATGGGGACCGTAGGATGGTTCACAAAAGCCTTGAGGGCTGGGAGGGAGCTGTCCCGACCTCTTCGGACGGCCCGCTAGGATTGGAAATGGCCTTTCTGCTCATACAGGCAATCACACTGCCAATTTCACTATTTCTTGCTCACTATGTGACGCAAATGGTAGAACGGCCGTGTGTTCATTTGTCAAATAGATTGCACCGTGGCATACGAGGAGCGATAGAAACTTAATTAGCCACCGAATTGGTCTTGTCAACAACTTGATCTCTTCTATTTGTATGAGTTGAGCCGGTCTGAATGATGTGCTAGATGTAGGCGGGTAGCTCCCTGCTCAGAGTGACTTGATACGTAATTTTCTCTCTGGTTTCCGACCCCGTCTTCCCTATCAACTGCTTCTACTTTGCTCCTCCGTCCGCCTGTTAAGCCGCGAAGTCGCCAATTTCCACCCACTCCATCACAAACACGGTCATGATCCTAGCCCAGTCACGTACTGTCGGCATATGCAAGTGTTCCTCATCGTCTTCGATTGTATGCCACGCATCTGGGAACGGGGTCGGAATGATGTGTACTACTTCCACACCACGCCTCATGAATGGGATATGATCATCTTGGATGAGACTTTTGACAAACCCGTCAGCTGGCTTATTTTCCTCCCGAAAGAAGGCTCTGGCTGGCCGGCTTTCGAGAAGCCCAAGATGACGCATGCGCTTCTCAATACTGGCTATTCGCCTATACACCCAGTGCGTCGTCAGGAAGTATGATGGGATGGTGGGCTCGGCTGCTCCTAGGAGGTCAAGAAGAACAAACAAGCTGATGGAATCAAGCGGCGTTTTGTATGCGGCTGTCGGTGGATTGAAAAGCGTTTCCCACTCTTCAGCTAGAGATCTTCAAGTTGCTTAGTACCAGCTGCCCTGCGATGCGACCAACGAACGTCTTACCTTGCTCCGTAGAGGGAGTCATCTTGGGTCCATTCCACGAACGCTTCCTCGCCATCCAGCAGAAGAATTTGTACGCCTTGAACGCCCTGCGTGTCCTTGCTGACCTTATCACCCTCCATTTTTCCTTTCCATTTAGCCGCTAGGGCCTGCTCGATGCTTTGGGCCACCTGCAACAAGATGGCGCACGGTACGGCGCTATCGGTCGCCCCGACAAATCCAACTGGATTGATCTTGGAATCGTAGTGGGCGACGAGAGTCAACCACGCGACAGTCCCTGGTTCTGTCCATGGCGGACTCCTTCGAAAGATGATGTTGGAGAATGGGACTTTGGTGTCATTCAAGGGCGTCTTGGCGGTTGAGTTCTGCCATTCAATCGACCACTCTGGTAGATGGTCCTTGAAGAATTGGACAAAGTGGCGTTGGGCGCCGAAACTTCCCTCAGTTCCGGGAACGCGCGGAACCAGAATGGGCTGAAGTATGCTTCGTATACTTCCATCCAGGTCGAATCCGCCGGGAGGGATTCTTCGCAGGGAATCGTCAGATAGGATGCCATACTCGATACTTGGCACAAGCATGGCGATGAAAGCGGCCAGCGTAGGAATAAATGGGATGAAGCGCGACATTCTTGCCATGTAGCGTGACTGTTTGATAAGTAGTGAGGCCTTTGTTCTACCTGAATACGGGAGACTTGAGACCTTATGGAATAGCAGAGCACAATAACTCCGGCACTGTCATATTATATAGGGGGGGCCTCTGCCTGATGCAGGAGTCAATTTGTCTTTTGTTTCCCAGGCACCTCGTCCACCTGCACGTGAGAGCTTATCTAGCACACATCCTGTTCAATGGCGGTGACAGTTGCATTTTGTTTTTAGTTCACTACCTACGCTACTGCAGCAGCCCAGTAATTCTGACAGGGCAAGCAGGTTATGCCGCGGCAGGAGCACGACAGCACAAACAAATCTATCTAATAATGCTCAAACCAGGGTCTTGCTCAAGTCTAACTACTCGTGTTAAGTGATATAAAGTGGACACGGACTTGACAGGCAGGATACACTTCAGTTTCGATCCCAGACCGGAGACTTTCCTCAAGACTCGCAAGATTCCCAATAGTTCTGGTGCTTGGAACTGCTATCTCCAGGTTGACGAGAATTCTCTGGCCTGATTTGGTGCCTGTGACTCTATTCACCTTGACCTTCTCCGATTCGTCCACATTCGCCAAAATCTCCCGACCGCATTCGTGGATCGATAACTCGAGTTCATCGTCGATGCTCTGGTCAGAAAGCTCGCAAAAGGCCGAATGGGCGAACTCGGTCGCAGGCCTTATTGCCATGAAGGAAATGAGCAAGCCACCAACAGCATCCAGCCATGTCGTGTTCTGCATTAGGTTGGTGGCAAGAATCACGCCTACTATGACGACTTCCGTAAAGCTGTCGATCCGGTGGTGGATTGCATTGGCGGCTAGAATCGATGAGTTGCGATCTCTGGCAATCTTCATTGCTGCGAGCTCGGCGTTAGAGACCCGGCTTCAATCGTTTGGGGACGGGCTACTCGTGTACTTACTGGCATGATAGAGCCATTCTTTGATTGCTACTGTAGCCACAGAAAGCCACACCAGGTACATGCTAGGTGCAGCAGCATAACTGGAATCTGCAGGGCCGGTATGCGCATATATATCGCCATGAGCGTTGGCTCCAGATGTATCGTCTAGGAAGACTTGTGTAGACAAAGACAGAATACTATTGTAGCCCATGCTAAGACCGCTGATCATAAGAATGGACGAGACTGCAAGAGTGCCTAGACTCTCAATCTTCCCATATCCATTAGGAAATCGCTTAGTAGGAGTCTTCAAACTCCACTGAACAGCGATGAGCGATACAATATCCGATGTGAGGTCGGTCGCCCCGTGGACAGCGTCTGCCATCATTGTCTTCGAGTTGAATATATACCCGCAAATCCCCTTGGCGACCGCCATGGAGAGATTAGAATAGAGGCCAATTTGCGTGACAAAAATGCCGACATCGTGCTGGCTATTGAGAACAAAAGGAGAAGTCTTCGAGTTGCTAGTACCGGACCCGGGAGATGTTTGGGCTTTCTGGCTAGAATGTTGTGCCATGATGGTAGCCTCAAAGTGCGAGGGCAGGCAAGGGGAAAGTAGAAGTCTAACAAAGAGGGCGAGGAGTCCAGGAAGTTTGGCGAGCCATGGATGGTTCACTTACCCTTAGTCAAACCTGATGTGACCACGTAAGGGAGGTTAATTGACTGTGGACGGTCGTCAAGTTGGCGGTGAGCGTCAGGGACTTCTCGGGACGCATATCGGCGCTCGGCGCTGAGAGACTGCGTAGACTCCCGGGAAAATAGGAACCAAGGGGTAGCTCATGCAATGCATTAGCTGGCCGAGGCCCAGACAGCATGACCACGTATGGAGGGCAGTTCGTAGAGTCCTTTTGGAGACCCACGCAGATATAGAGTTTTTGTGTACATTAGGCGCTTCTCTTCATATGAAACTTGCTAAACACACGCCCTTTTCGCCTCTTTGCAAGTCCCTGCCTATAACCGATGGCAAATGCCGGATAGATACCCTTAGCTACTCCGGATTTACTCATGACGTCACCTCGCTTCTTGAAATGCCGGCCGGGCTCGCCCGTGTGTCGTTGACCCGGCAGGCCTAGGGTTCAATATGAGTGATGCGATAACAGCCTATCAATTTGAAAAAAAAGGTTCAAGCTATTCGTGGATAAACAAGGTTAACTCACGAGCCGTTCCGCACATTAGGCCTCAAGGATTATGATCCATCGTCTACGGGACCATGCAGGACATCAAGTCTCGCAGTAAAGAAGATCCATACCATATCTGGTCTATAAGCCGTGATGGAGAAGCAGGCCCGTGCAGCTCCGAGCCTCCCGTCAACAACCTGGTCGGGCACGACCTCAGACACATCATCCACGGAAGTCCGCGTCTAGGCCGGCCCCGGCACATTGCCCTCAGGCTCCAGACGACGGCAAAACTGGTCGACGGAGGGACACTGGCGCTAATGTCGTCGTGGAGAGCTGAAGCATAGACTTCGAACATACAATGCTTGGTGGAAGTCCAACATGAATAGATCTCACCAAAGGTAGAAGCGAGAGCAATTGCCATTCGTGGGTTTGTGAGCCTGCTATCTTTTGAGATTAACTCTCTCGTTATACCGTTAGGACAAAGTAGGCCAATGACAATAATGTTGGCGTAAACACTTGCAGAGTAATGAACGCAAGGAAAGACTATGGGAGATGGAGAGGCCCAGGATAAGATTCGTCTTCGCATACGTCCTTTATCTTCTTGATACGAACTCGAAACTGCAGCTGCTGCCCCATCAAGCGAGTGGCAATCTTGTTGGTTTTCGGAGCACAACGAATGCAGGGAACCTATCTGTCGTATTACCAGCCTGTATGGGACACTATCCTTGGGTCCGCGGCGAGAGAATCCAACTTGCGCCATTCTTTTTGTGGATAATGCAAGTCGTCGTTCTTGCTTGTTTGAACTTGACTACCGAGGTAAACCAAGCTGCACATCTGGGGGAATTTTGGGTATAAAGAGCCCTTCTCCAAGGACATTCATTCATTCACTCAACTCACAGACAAACATCTTCTAAGCACTTCAACCAACTCACCACTCTTCTTTACAAACCAAAACCTTCCAACCTTCAAAATGCACTCCGCCAAGTTCATCAGCTTCTTCGCCCTCTTCGTGGCCTCTGCCCTTGCCCTTGCGCCCCCTCAGGTCGTCAACAACGACGCTTTGGAGAGACGTGAGCTTGGCCCTCGTCAGGCTACTCGTACGTGCCATTACTACAAATCTAGTGAAAACTTTGTTAGCGTGATACTAACAACTGTCGTATAGCTCCCAACTCCCCCAAGCTCCTCGAGGAAGAAGAGGAGGAATAAATTCCTAGTTGCTTTCCGGCGCCTATTTATGTGAACAGGATCACAGTTGGACAATTGAGCTCTTCGCCTGGCACTCGGCGAGTACTTGCAACAATGGTGGTACCTGGCGGAAGCAATTGCATACTGGATGGACGTTTTCCTACTTTGTTTTATCTAAGCTTAGCACACTCGTTTAGTTAGGGAGACGTTTCTCCATCACGTTCGCTATAGGAGCTACCTCCTACTATCAATAAAAACCCATGTCGACATCAAACCTCAATTGCTTAGAGATGACGATACTAGAGATTTGCTAAGTGGGAGCAACTTAGTTCCCAGTATGAATATTTTTCATTTACAACGCAGCCTTGTTGAAAGACTAGAGTACAGTTATAAATATAAGGAATATATCATTTTCGTATCTTGCCTTAGATTCAGCACGCATTACAAGTCCATATGCTATATATAGACTCCTTGCAGCCTCAATAAAGTGGTGAGACACCCGCGACAATATACCAATAGAGGGGATGTTGGGTAACGTGCATCTCTACGAGACTTGACGTGCTTAGACGAGTTTCGTGGCTGTTTAGATTAACCACGCTTGAAAATAAAAGTCGACTGAGGCTCTGCTGGCGGAGACATTGAAGAGGCAACTTCACATCATCAATCCGCGTTTTGTCTTCATAGTTAGCAGGATATCTTGCTTGAGGGCGTCAATATTCTGTATGCTGGAAACGGGGAAGGGGTGACGCGATTCCCAGCGACACTTCGCCTATGATCAACTTATTAACAGTTGCGTCCATTTCGTTAAGAACCACCCGTGATGATCGAAAAGGAGGCGCGGAAGGCAGAAGGCGGGCCTCGCTACGAGCCTGAAGATTCTTGATCATGAACCGGGGAAGAGTTCAGAGAGCGATCTGCTATAGTGCCTTAGCGGCGAGAAACTGGAGCGCACTCGTGTATGTTTAAGGCCCATTGTCTTTAGTTTACTGCCTTTGAGCAGTATTTAAAAACTGCCTATCTGGAGCACCAGCCTGGAAACAACTCAGGGCCAAAATGATAGCCATGGTAATGTGGCAAGTTCCCATCCCGGTGGTGCTAACCGTGAGCGGATGAGCTTTGAAGAGTTTACAAGACCGAAGTGTCTGCGAACCTGGCAGTCGTCTTATTCACCCTGGCGCCTTTCGCCACGGCAGATTGGCAGTTCCGCTCCCGACTGGGCCACTTTTGTCGATGGTCGTGGAAAAGTCGAGGGTACAATCTTGACATTATACCACGCGACCGGATAAGGCTATTCTCTCGACATTTTATATATACTCACGGTGACCCTCTTTATCTATCATCCCGACTAATTTCAGTACGATTCGAAGTAGAAACATGGAGTTACCTGACTTACTGAGATGACGATAGCAGAAGTCTACATAGCAGGGGTGTTACTGACGCGATTAGCGGAGTTACCAGAGGTTAGGAAAGACCGAATAGGTTATAAGTGAGGAGTTAAAATAGGGGTTAAGAGATAAATAGAAAGAGCCTTATTTTCTACAAACGAAATAAATAAAAATGTTATATTATTTATAATAAATCGGGGTTTACCTAACTTAAGGTTATGCTATAGCTAATAAATAAGCTTTATTTTATAATATATAATATATATAATAAGTTATTATTTAAAGATATTAAATAATTATAAATAGCATTAAAACTATTAATAAATATTAAATTTAAATTTCTTTTCTTTTTAAATATAATATAATATATATAATAAGCAAGCGGCGCAAATAAGCAACCAGTACACTTTTCCTAACCTTTAATATAAGAACTTTAATAAAAATATAATATAG
>WMHX01000315.1:0-14748 GCA_013420875.1 Thelonectria rubi
AAACTATAAAATATATTATTATAATCCTTAGATTTTTATAATTTTAATAATTAGGTTTATTATCTTATTAAATAAATATTAAAGGAGTTATTTACAAGAGAACTTTTATTATTTTATATAAAGGGCTTTTATAATAAGATTTATAACCTTAATAAAGTATAGCTATATAAGCTTAAGACTTACCTTAAAGATATATTAAGGAAAGGATATATTAAAATATTAAAATTATTTATAAGCTATTTAATTATATTTATTCCTAAAAAGAATAGTAAATTCTAACTTATTATAGATTATTATATACTTAATAATATAATAATTAAGGATTAAATATTATTACTTTTAATTAGCAAATTAAAGAACTGATAGGGCCTGAAATAATAGGGCCTTCAGGCCCTATTAGCATTATAGACTAATATGGGACCTATATGCCTGCTTGCAAGCTAGGCCGCAGGTCTAGCCCTTTATATAATAGATAGCTATTATAATAAAGGTAAATAAATAAGCCTTTTACACTCTTTTAATATTATCTAAAAGTAATTATTTTATTAATAGTAATTATTATTAAATATACTCTATTATCTATTTATTAAATAAACTATCCTTAATCTTAATTAGATTATTCTTAATTTAATTCTTATCTATTAAGAGGTAATAAAATATATAAAAAATAAATAAATTGCAATTAAAATATAAATATATTCTAAATGCTTTTTATTTATAATATAAATGAATTTATTTTTATTACTAATTAATTTACTAATTATATTTAATTATTTTTACTATATTATATATAAATCTCTTTTTTTTTTTTAAATAAAATTAATAATATCTTATAGAGAGCTAATTATAAGGAAATATATTCTATTAAATAGTAAATAAATATATATATAATAAAAGCTATATTATAATAATAGCATTTAGTGCAAATAAAATAAATACTAAATAAAAATATATAAATAATAACCCTAAAATAGAATAATTAATAGTAATCTAATATTAAAATATTAAATATATCTCCCTAATTATTATCCCTATTTTACTTATTATTTCCCTTATTGCAATTCCCCTTAAGGCTAGGATCTATCTTAAGAGGGATTTAGTTTATTAGTTTATCTATTTTAAAATCCTAATTTATTTTTTAATTCTAATTTTAATAAAATAATACTAATAAATTATAAATACTATCTTAATAAATACTAATTTAATAATAAGCTTTTTCCCTATAAATAAGAATTAATCTATTAAATATTTTTAATATTATATTAATATTATTTTAATTAAAAGGAATTATTAGATTAATAAAGCTATTAGACCTTTATAATAATATAATTTAAATATTTTTATATTGCAATCTTTAAGACTTAATATTAAGCTAATAATTATAAATAAATAATAGGAATATTCTTATTATTTCCCCTAAAATTATAATTTTAATCTAAAGACCTAAAATTAATAATAAGGTATTATTAAATAATAAGGATTAAAAAGGAGAAATAATTTTTAAATCTAATTCCTTAATATAATCCTTTAAGAATTTTCTAGTTTTATAATTTTATTATTTATTCTTTTAAAATAGGAAAAGGTATATATCTAGAGGAATATAAACCCTAATTAACTTAATAAAAAGCTAATCTTCCCTAAATTTAAATTAAGATTTAATTATATTCCCTATATTCCCTATATATATATAAGGGAATCTACTATTACTCTCCTAATATATATAGACCTTATCCCTATCTATAAATAGTAATATAACTAATAAAAGCAATAAGGCAGACCTAACTCCACTAAATCTATCCCTAATTTAAGTAATATTAGGTATTACTTTATTTAATAAATAATTTTGCAAATTCCTAATAGTAGTAATCACTATATAAAAACTAGCCTAATTACTATTAAGATTCCCACCTCCCTAATAATAATATAATAATTAGAAGATTACTTATATTAAGTATTTCTACTTAGATTTAAATAGTAATAGTAATTATATACAGATTAATAGGAATACTTACTAATAAAATATTAACCTTTTTATAGAGATATTAAGGGATAATATAATTATAAATAAATATTAGGACTAGCTATATTTAAATTTATTATAATTATTAAGGGGTAATATACTCTCTTAATAAGTAAATATCCTCTTTATAGAATAAAAAGTGGCTATTAAGGCTAGCTTATAATTATAGATTAATGTATGTATTATTAAATTTTATTTAGATTTAATTAATATTTTATATAAACTAAAGAAAATAATATTCTTTAAGTAGGATTATTAGGATAGTAAAGATATTAGGTATTAGGCTATAGAGCTAATAAGAATTACCTAAGCTATAGGTTTTATATCTTATATACTATAAATAGCCTAAATCTATAATAAGGTTTTAAACTCTATCCATAAAATACTATTTAAACCTATTATAAATATAGAGCTAGATATATATTTAGACTATATTAAAGAGAAGAGTAAGGCATAATACCTATCCTTATAAAATTTATTCCTTAAAATAAATATTCTTTATAATAATAATATCTATTATATTATTAATTATTATATATTAGATTTAAATTTAGATAAATTATATTATAATAATAATAAAAAAGCTAATTATTTTAATTATAATAATAATCCTAAAATATATAATAATTAATAAGATAATAGATAGTAATATAAAGATTAATAAAATAGGGGATATTATTATAATAGCTAATAAGATAATTAGTAATATTAAGAAAGCTAATAGGACTATAAATAAGACTATAAATAAGACTATAAATAGAATTATAATAATTAGTAAGAAGGAAATTTTAATAATTATAATGCATATAGTAGGTAGTATTATATAAGTAGAGATTGATTTTAGGATTAATATTAATCCTTATATTAATATAATAAGCCTAAAGGATTCTATTAATAGAGAGGCTTTAAGCTAGCTTAGCCCTATATAGTCTATAAGTATTAAGCCAGGATTGCTAATTATATAAATAAGAATAAGATATATATAATTAAGAATAGTAATAAAATAATTAATTTTAAGAAAAAATTGCATTAAAATAATTATTAAATTATAAATAAGTATTTATTCTTTAAGGAGAATATAAATAGAGATAATAAGATTATTTCTATTTACTTCTTATATATATTACTAATTATAGATTAAATTAGCAATATATTACTAATAAACCTATTTTAGGCTAATAAAATAATATAATCTGCTAGGGAAGATATACTTAATCCTAAAAAGGACTATTTAAAATATAAATACTATTTTGCAATTAGAAATATATTAATAAGATATATTATAAATAATATATATAAAAAACTTCCTAAAAAGTCTATAATAGACCCTTTAAAGTATATATATAATAAGATGCAACTTATAATAAATAGTAATACTAATTTAGGCAATAAAAAGCCTAATAAGATTATACTTCTTAATTTTAAGAATAAATAAATTATTAAGGTGAAAAGAAAGTAGGCAAATATCTAGCTATTATATTAATATATATATACTATAATAGAGATCTTATTTAGTAATATTAAGCACTTTAGGGACTTAATAGTCTTAAATTTAGGCTATTTTATAATACAAATTAAGAAAGGGTAGCTCCTTAATTAATTCCTAGATGCAAAAATTATCTAATCCCTAAAATTAATCTACTTAATAGGCATATATAATATATAATTAGAAATAAAGCAGTAAGTCTATTTTAATTTTTATATAAATAGGCATATATATAATATACCTATCTAAAATTACTTTATAATTAAGGTATAGATTGTAAATAATATAAACCCTAATATATTATTAAATATGCCTTTTTTTTATTAATTTAGAGCTAACTTTTTAATATTATAATTATTATTATATATTGCTAATTATTATAATCTTATAATAGTAATAATTTATATAGTAAGGCAAGCCTTAATATATTATAAGGCATTAATTATATAATAAATAATAATATATCCCTATATAATTAGCAATATATTAATGTAATATATTGCTTTAATTTTACTTAATAAAAATAATAATTAATATATATACTATTTTATATTAAATCTAATTAGTATAATAAGCTATATTATAGATCTAGGTATGCCTAATATCTACCTTAAAATAAGCTATATTATGATTATTAATAATACTAATAAACTAATAAAATTCTATAAAAATAAGAAGATTAGTTCTATTAATAATTATAATACTAATAATATAAATATTATTAAATAGGAAAAAGTAATAGTTTATTAGGTAATAGTATAAATAGATAAAAATAGTGAATTTAATTGCACTAGTAATATAGAGGTAGTGCTTATAATAGATAATAAGAAATTGCAGAAAGTTATAAGCGATTTAGCTAAATAATATACTAAACTAAATATAAAGCTAGATATTACTTAGATATTTAATATCTGCAAAAGGACTATAAAATATAGCATAAATATATATATAATTAATAATAAATATATAATATAATTTATAGCTATAATAGAAAAATTTAATATCTAGTGCAATTATAATATTATATTATTATAAGATTAGAATAAAATAAAAGTCAACCTTATTAAGGGCTAATAGAACTACTAGCTAGGAGTAAAGCTATATCCCTTAGGGCTATCTAATTGGAAATTCCTAAATAGTAAATATAATAAATTATATATATAAGGGAAGATAGTATAAATAAGAAAACTAATACTATTTAGGAGTCCTATCTTTATTATATAGAGAATAGTTAATAGTAAGAAGAAGGGCTATATAATTATTAACTTATATATATTAAATAGCCTAGCTATACTAAATAATTATCTAATCCTATTATAGGAGGAAATTATTATAAGATTATATAATAAGGCCTTTATTATTATTATTAATATATTAGGTTTTTTTTATTAATTACTAATTGCAGAGGAGTATTTAGATTAAATAGTAGTTATTAATCTAAGAGGCCTAGAAGTATTTTGCATTACCCTTATAAGGTTCCAAAATAGCCCTTTATTTAGGCAATAATTTATAAATTAATGCCTCTACCTATACTAAGAATATATTATAGTATATATTAATAATATTATTATCTTTAGTAATACTTTTAAAGAGTACTATAAATACCTAGAAGTAATATTTAGGCTTTTTAAAATGCTTTAATTAATAATAGCCCTAAATAAATCCTTTATTAATTAATTATTTATTTAATTATTAGGCTTTAAGGTAGATGTATTTAGCCTTAATATAATAAATAATTAGATCAAAGCTATTTCTAAGCTATAATTCCTTAATTTACTATTAGCGCTAGAGAGCTATATTAATATAGCTACCTTCCTATATAAATTCATTATAAGATTTTAAATAAAGATTAAACCCTTAAAAAAAAGGAAAATAAAATTGCTAACTAGACTGTAAAAAACTAGCAAAAGAATTAAAAAAATAAATAAAAAGGTCTAATCTTTAAAGCTCTAGAAAATTATTTTTAAACTAATAGCTTTAGAAAAGGAATTATTTAATATTATATAGGGGCATTTAAATAAAAAAATATACTTTTTTTACTATAATTTAAATTAACTATTTTTCTATAAGCTAAATACTAATAATTAAGGCATAAGGTTATTTATATTTTATATTAAAGGCAATAAACTAGCTAAAAGGCAAATTAATATAATTAAATTTTAATTAGTCCTTTTCCTTAATTAATTATTATCCCTAATAAAGCAATACTATAAAGCTATAAAACTAGAGGTTACCTACTTAATCTAAATATATTAATAAATAAAAGTTATATTATAGTCCATATAATTATTAATATATATCTTAATAGACTATATAGCTATAAAGGGCATAATTAATTAAATAATAATAATAATATTAAATATTATTAAAGCGAATTTAAAATTAATAGTAATATTAATATATTTAAGCTAATATTAATTATAAATTATATATATACTTAAGAAAATGAATTAGGTATTAAATATATTATTAAGATTGCTTAAAATAGATAATAATAAGAAATTAATAAATAGAAATAAACTTAATAATATATAGACTATAAATACTCTTATAATAAAATATATAATATATATTAATAATAAATAAATAATAAAACTTAAAACTAAATATTAAATTAATAATTATATATATAAAATAATAAAATAGCTTAAATCTCTAGATAAAATATAGACAATAATACTATTTGCAATTATAAATAAATTACTATTTTAGGATAATAATAGTATATAAAAGCTCTATATGCCTAAAGATTATATTAATAACCTATTAAAAATGGCCTATAATAATTAATTTTATATTAGGCCTATGTAGATAATTAAAGTACTAGAAAGGTTCTCTTTTTACTATTTCTTTTAGTAAATTTAGGACTATATTTACTAATACCTAATATATTAAGTAAATATAATTAATTAATAAAAAGACCTTAAGGAGGTATAATTAATTTTTAAACTATTAAGATTATTTTATACTATTACTATAAACTTTATAATAAATATATTATAAATATTAATTAAAAATTTATTTTAAAAGCTTAATAATAAATAGGAATTCTTTAATATATTATTTATAATAATTAATAAATAGATTAAAAAGTATATTTTACTATTAGGGTATATTATATATAAAGTAGTGGATTAGGTAAAAGTGCTCCTTTAAGCTTTATTACTTTATAATTAGAAATTGCCTATAAAATATATTTTAAATTGCAATTTAAAATTTATATTTAATATATAAATAGATCTATTCTATTTTATAAATGTAAAAATAGTAATAAGTACTATTTATTACCTATAAATAGATAAGTAATTAAAAAGGATAAACTAATTAATTAAGATTATAATCTACTATTATATAGCTATATTAGAGATCCTATAGGATATTATTATCTTAATATTGCAATTTTATATAAATAATTTATATAGTAAGCTAATTAATTAATCCCTAAATAAACTCTAAATAGGTTTTAGACTTAAGGGATCTATTAAAATAGTAATAAAGTAAAATAAAATAGATTAAAATGCACTAAATATAATATATTAATTTTATACTAAAAAAGCTTAATATGCTATAGATTTTATAGTAATAAATTCAAAGTATTATTATAATAGTAAGTATATAGCTTAAATATTCTAATTAAGTAATTATATATATCTAAAGCTATATAAAAGGTATTATTTATTTAATAGGCTAAATAGAAAGTTTTTGCAATAGGTAATAGGACTATTTAAAATAATTAAATAGATTATATTATTAATATAGTAATTAAAATTCCCTAAAAAATAAAGAATTTATAATATAATTTTAATTATATATTTATATTTAGCTCTAAAGGGAGTAGATCTTTATAGCTAAAAGCTAAATAAGTTAGGTTTAATAATTAATAAGGATTTAAATAATAATTATTTTAAGGTTAAGAAATTTATTAATTAATAAATAATAAAATATAAATAATACCCCTAAATTTAATATTTAATATAATAAAAAGGGTATAAAGTATATAAAGATTAATAAATATATTAATATAAGTTTAAATTTATAGCCCTTAATATAGTATATAAATATAAAGAAAAGGAACCTTTATTAGATAGAATAGATAATATTTAGTCTAAAGAATTAAGCTAATTAGAAATACTAAAACTAGAAGAATAGGCCAAATTGTGCAAATATTAAGAGCGCCTATTAAAAAAAACTTAAGAAAAGCTATAAGGTTAAACTAAATAGAATTAATATATTAATTTTAAGATTAAAGGGGACTAAGAATTAAGGTTAGTAATAGTTTTATTAGTACTAAATATAGGCATATATATAATTAGCAATAAATCCTAAAATAGGGCAATTTAGGGTAAAGGTTTATATAGTTAATATATATTAATAATTTATAAATAAGATAAGTATTTTAGGCATTAATTATAATTAAAATCTATTTATTTTTTATTTTTTTATTTTTATTTATTTTTTTTTCCTTTCTTATTTCTTTCTTTTATTTATTAATATTTCTTCTTATAATACTATATTTTAGCCTATAATACTATAGCCCTGCAAAAGCTATATTTACCCTATTTAGGCTAAGCGCAATAAGGCTTAATAATAATAAATAATAATAGTTAAACCCTTATTATTAGTTAATTAACTACTTCCTAATTTACTATTAGTAAATATAATATTAGGAATAGTAATTAATAGGGGCTAAGATTTAATTATAGAGTAAATGCATATTATCTACTTACCTATTATAAAAATATATAAAATTAGTAATTAATACCTAAAGTAAATATATAATTAAATTATTAATAAATTAATTTAATTAATTAATTTTAATTTAATTAATTATTAATACTATTAGAAAGATACTATTAACCTTTTATTCTAAAGTAAGCTTTTTACTCATAAAATAATCTCCTAATAAAAGTTCTATAAAAAACTCTTAAATATTATAATTATTATAAAATTATATTATAATTAAGGGCATAAATATATTCTTTTAGTAACTTAATTATTTATAATTTAGGCTATTATTATTATTTAAAATATTTAAATAAATAGAAAGGATAAATTAATAAAAATTATTAAGATAATATAAATATTCTGATATATATAAGTAGCTATTAAGATTTATACTATATACTAAGGACCTTTCTTTATTAAATTAGGCCTAATTAATATTAAGTGCACTTTTATTTAAATAGAAATAATTAGAAGTATCCCTAAAATTATTATAATACTACTACCTCCTAATATATATACCTTATATATAAAGATTAATTAATAATTAATACTTAATAACCTAAATAAGCTAGAGATTATTTATAATAACCTAATAAAAATAGAGTATAAATTTTAATAATATTTAAATTAAAATTAAATAATTATAAAATAATAATTAGCTAAAGGCCCTAATAAATATTTAATAGATTTAAAGGATAAAAATAATTACTACCTTATTAATATTATTATAAAGATTATATAAATTTAAATTATAAAAAATTACTAAGAATTATTTAATATATTAATATATTTATTCTATTATTTAATAAAATATAACCTTAAACTATTTATTAATACTTTTCTAAATAAAGATTACTTATAAGTTCTAAATATAATTATTATAAATATAATCTAATAATAATATTATATTTAATAATATAAATATAAAGAATAGGCTAATTAAATGCACTATATAATTAATAATATACCTAAAGTGGAGATAATAATAATATATTAATAGCCTTATATTAAATAGCTTTATAAATTACTTTTTAATAGACTTATTAATAATTTACTAAAAGATCTAATTAAAATTATAATTTAGATTAGGTATATAAAAATAGTTATTAAAGTGGATATTAAATACTATATATAAATAATAAATTATATATAAAATCTTACTAAATTAAATAAAAAATAAATAAAAGAAAACTAATAATTATTTATAAAAATAAAAATAATATAATAAAAATTAAATATTAAATGCATAAAATAAATAGTAAATAATTAATAGCTTATAGTAAAATTAAAATTATTATAAGAATAAATTAATATAATAGCTTTCTAGATTATTATAATAAAGACTTATATAGAGCTATAGAATACCCTTAAGGAAATTAGAAATAGTATAAATAATATTAAATTAAAGACCTATAAGCACTAATAATAAACTAAATAATAAGAGATTTTAAATTAATATTTAAGTAAATAGGGGTAGATTAATAAGTAGAATTTTAATAAAATATAAATAGGACTTAAATATTTTTAATTTAGAATATAGCTATAAAATAGTAATATAGAGTTTAGGATAGTTTTAAAATATAGGGGATTTTTATTTATAGTAGATTGCCTTCTCTTTTAAAGGGGGGCAATAATAGGGCCTAAAATAATAGGGCCTTTAGGCCCTATTAGCATTATAGACCAATATAGGACCTATATGCCTGCCCGCAAGCTAGGCCGCGGGTCTAGCCCTTTATATAGTGGATAGCCATTATGGTGGAGGTAGATAGATAAGCCTTTTATATTCTTTTAATATTGTCCGAAAGTGACCATTTTAAGAACTAATTTTATAGAATAAAGTATTTTATTGCATTTAATCTAAAAAGAGCCTATAACTTAATCTATATTAAGAAAGGATATAAATAAATAATTACCTTTAAAATAAAATATAGACTTTTTAAATACCTTATTATGCCCTTTAGACTTATTAATATATTAATTATATTTTAATAGATAATTAATAATATATTATATAAATACCTTAATATATTTATAGTATATTACCTTAATATATTTATAGTATATTACCTTAATATATTTATAGTATATTACCTTAATAATATCCTTATCTTCTCTAAGATAAAATAAGAATATATAGAATATATTTATATAATATTATAAGCTCTTTAAAATGCAAATTTACTAATTAAACCTAAGAAAAGTTATTTTTATACCTTAAAAGTGGAATTTCTGGGATATATTATCTCTTATAATAAGATTAAAATAGACCTAAAGAAGATTTAGGCAATTAAGGACTAGCTAATATTAACTACTATTAAAGAAATATAAGCATTTCTTAGATTTACTAATTATTATTAATAATTTCTTAAGAATTTTAATAAGATTATTATATTACTCTTAGAATTTATATATAAAGACTAAAAGTTTCTTTAGCTACTTAATATCTAAAAAGCCTTTAAATATATTAAGGACCTTATTTTTAGTAAATTAATATTTAAGATATTTAATTTTAAATAATCTATTAAATTTAAAATAAATACTTTAGATTTTGCCCTTAGTATTTAAATTAAATAATATAATAATAAAGGATTCTTATACTCTATTATATTCTATTCCTATAAGATATATAAAATAGAATTTAATTACTTAATTTATAATAAAGAGTTCCTAATTATTATTAATGCCTTTAAAGAGTTTTAATATTACCTCCTTAGAAATTACTATTAGATTATAGTCTATATAGATTATAAGAATATCTTATATTTCGCTATAATTTAAAAATTAAATAGATAATAATTTAAATATATTAAATACCTCTTTAAATTTAATTATATTATTAAGCATAAGAAAGGCTCTAAGAATAAATAAACTAATACTATTAATTAAAAAATTAATTTTAATATTAAAAAGGTAAAGATTAAAGAATAATTCTTATATTTTATTCTTAAAGGGCATTTTAAATAGAAATATATTATAGCTATCTAAAAGTAATTACTTATATGCTTATAACTAAATAAGAATAAATAAATTACTATAGCTACCTAAACTTATAAAATAGATTAAGATATAAAATACCTACTCTTAATATAATTAAATTAAGATAGAAAATATAGCTATTAAGTGGAATAGGGAAACTTATTATTATAATAAATCCTAAAATATAATTAAAAATAATTTAAATTTAAAAATAATAATAAATAGTATATATTAAAAGAGCTATATAAGTAATTTATATATAAGATCTATAAATACTTACTTTATAAACACTAAAGAATTAATAAAACCCTTAAATAAATTAAGATAATATTTACCTTTCCTAAAATTAAGTAAATAGTTAGGAGGATTCTCTAATAATACCTTATTTATAAAAAAACTAAAGTATAATACTATAAGCTATATAGATATTTTTAACCCTAATTGGTTTTAGAATGATTATAGGACTTAATTACTATAGACTTTATTATAAAATTACCTTTATTATTAGACCTTATAATAGATATAGCTTATAATAATATTTTAATTATTATTAATAAATTTATTAAATTTTCCTATTTTATTTTATATTAAGAAGTAATTAATATAGAAGAATTTTCCTATATTTTCCTATAAAATATTATTAATATATATAGTTTACTATTTAAAATCATCTTAAATAGAGAATTACTCTTTTTCTTAAAATTCTAATAATGCCTTATAATAAAAATTAAATTAAATTATAAACTAAGCACTATATAAAGACCTTAGGTTAATAGATAAATAAAGCAAATAAACTAAATTATTAAAACCTATTTTTATTATTATATTAACTATCTTTAGGATAATTAGGTTAAGAAGCTATTTACTATATAGCTAGCTTATAATACTATAATTAATAAAAATATAAAAGTTATATTTAATTATATAAATTTTAAATTCACTCTTAATACTTATAAAGAATTATAGAATAGACTTATTATACTAATAGCTATATTTATATTAAATTAACTTAAGAATTTATATAAAGAGCTATATATTAAACTTTCTTTTATATAAAATTAATATAAATAATATTATAATTAGAAAAGGTTAAAAGGACTAACCTTCTTAAAGGGAGATATAATACTCCTTATAATAAAGAATATTAATATAAAACAACCTAATAAAAAGCTTAATTTTAAATATATTAGCCCCTATAAAATCCTTAAAAAAATCTTAAAAAATAATTATAAATTAGATCTACTTCTAAAGGTTAAGATCTATTTAATTTTTTATATTTTATTATTTAAATTAATAGAAAGTATTATTATAGCCAGAATTAGTAAAAATTAGGATATTAAAATTAAAGCCCTTAAAGAATATAAAATAAAAGTAATTCTTAATATAAGAAAAGAAAATAGCTTTATTAAATACTTAATTAAATAAAAGGGATATAAAAATAATAAAAATATATAAGAATTACTAAAATATTTTATTTATATATAGTGCCTTTTAAAGAAATTCTATTAAGGATAATAAGATTAATAATAGAAAAGTTAAAACTTTTTAAGGAACTCTAATTAATAATACTTATAGTACCTAAGGATTATATAACCCTAATAGATTATTACTTAGCTAAGAGGGCCTCCTTTTAGGAATAAATACTATCCTCTTTATTTAATTTAATTATTCCTTAAGTAAATAGAATACTACCTTAAGATTTTACTAACTCCTATTACTTATATAAATAGTTTAATTTAAATAGAATTTCTTATAATTTTGCCTTTACCTTTTTAATATTAGATTTTACTTTCTTCTATTAAATAATATTTTATAAAATTAAGGAAAATTATAAAAATAAAGAAAAATTAAATAAAAATAATTTATAAATAGCCTTAATGCTATTACTATTATAAGAATAATTACGCTTAATATATACTTTATAATAAAATGACTTTTTAGCTATTTAGTATATTTATTTATTCTTAAAATAATATAAATAAAATATAATATTAATACCTTTAAAATTAATATATATAATAAGATTAAAATATTTAGATTTAGATTTAAAATGCAATCTGATATAATAATTAGTAAAATATAATATAAAATAATTAAAGGAATAAGTTTAATTAATTATAAAGGAATTAGATAAGATTAATTTTTAAGGCCTTAAGAATAAGACTAATAGAGGGAAGATATTATATTATAGCCTATATTAGGACTAATATATATTATATACCTTTACTTATATTTTTTATTAATTATAAAAGGTTTATTTTAATTTATTTTATAAACTTAAATAAATTAAGAAAAGGATTTATATTAAATTATTTAATAATCCCTAATAAACCTTAATACTATAAATATTATTTAAAATATTTATTATTAATAAATAGGAAAAAGCCCTTAAGCTATTTTAGCTTTTAATATAATTACTTTATATTAATTATCTAAAAGACCTATTACTATTTATTATTAATTACTTTTAATATTCCTAATAATTAACTATTAAGTAATATAATATTTATTTACTCTTTTATTGCTTAATTGCCTTTAATGCCTTAACCTTTCTGCTAATAAAACCCAGAATAACCCCTTCTAGGTTTCTATATTAGGAATTAAACCGGACTATTATAAGGAAGACTTATAAAATGAAATTATTAAAATACTATTATAAATATATCTATAAGATATATACTCTTTATAATAATTAATTTAATTTAAATTATCTATTTTGCATTTTAACTATAGTTTATATTTAAAGTAATATATATAAGGCCTATTAGTAGAATAAGAATTTAATTTAAGAAAATAAATTAGGGAATTATATTTAAAAGCCTTTTTAGATTTTACTTTAAATATATAATTTAATATCCTATTAATATAATTATAAAAAAAGAATAATAAAAAGAGAAAATTTAATTAATTAATTATTAGATTATAAGGTTATAAATATAGCCTTAGAGATAAAATTAATAAAGGGGAGATATTATATTATAGCTTATAATAGACTAATATATTATATAACTATACCCTATAAAAAAACTTTATTAATTAGAAAGGGATTATTCTCTTAAGTATAATTTAAAAAAGGGATTATTCTCTTAATTATAATTTAAAAAAGGGATTACTCTCTTAATTATAATTTAAGGAAAGGATTATTCCCTAAATTATAATCTAAAAGACTATATATATATATATATTTATTTAATATTCAATAAAATCTAGCTACTTTAGCTTTTAATATAATACTATTTTACTTTAATTACCTTAATTCCCTTAATAATTAACTATTAAGCAATATAATACTTATTTACTCTTTATTACTTAAACTTAATGCCCTAACCTCTTTACTAATAATACTATAAATAACCTTTATAATATTTATTAGGAATTAATCCAGACTATTATATTTAATATAAACCCTTATAAGAAGTAATTACTATAATTAGTTAAATACTTAATAGATTTATTAATTTAGCTTAATAATAATAATAATAATAAATAAAGGAGTGTAAGGGTTGCGTAACCAGGGTGAAACAGTATGCATAGAAAGGTG
>WMHX01000316.1:0-29261 GCA_013420875.1 Thelonectria rubi
AGGGGGGCTATAAAAGCCCTTTATATAAAATAATAAAAGTTCTCTTATATATAATTTCTTTAATATTTATCTAATAAGATAATAAACCTAATTATTAAAATTGCAAAAATTTAAAGATTATAATAATATATTTTATAGTTTTTATATCTTATTAATTAAAAGATATTAAGAAAATATTATATATTTGCCTAATTAGGTAATCTATTATTAGAATAGGTAAATAGGTCTAATAATTAGATATTATATTAGAAATATTATATTATATTATTCTCTTATTAAGGCCCTATTCTTTTATTATAATTATTACTATTTAATTAGGTAATTAATACTTTTTATTTTTAAATATATTAAAAATTTTATATTAAATATATTTTAAGGCATTATATATTTTAAATATAGATTATATATTTTTTATTAATTTATAATAGGAATTCTTTATATTATTATAATTATTAATAATATACCTTTTATTTAGTATATATATTATTATATATAGATTAATAATAATTAAGAAATTATCTATAATAATAAGGGTTTTTCCCTTTTTATTTATAATATTTATTATTAATTTAATATATCTTCTCTTAATTAATTAAGATTATTTTTATATTATTATAATTACCTTAATTTATTAATTCTTAATATTTAATTAGAATCTTTCTATCTTTTTATTTTATCTCTTAAACTTCCTTTAAAGCTTCCCTTTATTACCTTTTATTATTCCTTATACCTTTTTAAATATAAAATAAAAGAAATCCTTAATATAAAAAAGGAAAATAGCTCTATTAAATTCCTAATTAAATAAAAAGGCTATAAAAATAATAAAAATATATAGAAATTATTAAAATATTTTATTTATATATAATACCTCCTAAAGAAGTTTTATTAATAGTATTAGGAATAAGTAATATATTTATATTACTAAAATCCTCCCTTAAGCTAAAAGAAGATTAATTAATCTTATTAAGTATATTTAAGGATTATAGGTTTTTTATAATCTAGCCCTTATAAGCCTTTAAGGAAGGAAGGATACTATCCTCTTCATTTAATTCTTATATATTATATTTAAATAATTTAGACCCTTTTTCCTTTATTTTTTTCTTAATTTTATAAATTTAAGCTAATTAATTTATACCTCTTATTAATAATAATTAAAATTTAATAAGCTAAAAATAAAAAATAAAAATATATTTTTCTACCTCTTTTTTATTTTCTTTAAGTCTTTTTTATAATTTTATAAGTTTATTTACTATAAAAAAGAAAGTATTAATATAATAAAGGAAAAAAGGAAAAAAGGAAAATTTATAAAATAAAACTATTAAAATATTATTATAAATATATTTATAAGATATATATTCTTATAATAATTAATCTAATTTAAATTATTTATTATATATTTTAATTATAATTTATATTTAAAATAATATATATAAAATATATTAATAAAATAGGAATTTAATTTAAGAAAATAAATAAAAAAATTATATTTAAAAGCTTTTTTAGATTTTATTTTAAATATATAATCTAATATTTTATTAATATAATTATAAAAAAAGAATAATAAAAAAAAGAAAATAATTAATTACTATTAGAATTATAAAATTATAAATATAGCCTTAAAGATAAAACTAATAAAAGGCAAATATTATATTATAGCCTATAATAGATTAATACCTTATATAATAAGGCCTTTATAAAAATTTAATTAATTATTAAAAGATTACTCTCTTAATTATAATTTAAGGAAAGGATTATTTTTTTTTCAATTATAATCTAAAAAATAGACTATTCTTTTAATTATAATCTAAAAAATTATATATATATATCCACTATTAATAAATAAGAAAAAGCCCTTAAATTACTTTAACTTTTAATATAATTACTTTATATTAATTACTTAAAAGATTTATAATTATTTATTCTTAATTACCTTTAGTATTCCTAATAATTAACTATTAAGTAATATAATATTTATTTATTCTTTTATTGCTTAATTTTAATGCTTTAATCTCTCTATTAATAAAACCCAGAATGATCTCTTTTTAGGTTTCTATATTAGGAATTAAACCAGACTGTTATAATATCCTTTAACTAATAAGATATAAAAACTGTAAAATATATTATTATAATCCTTAGATTTTTATAGTTTTAATAGTTAAGTTTATTATCTTATTAAATAAATATTAAAGGAGTTATTTATAAGAGAACTTTTATTATTTTATATAAAGGGCTTTTATAAGTTTTAACTAGTAATTTAACTACTAATTAAGCGTACCCTATAGTAAAAAATAATGAAAAATATAAAAAGCTAAATATAAAAATAACTAAAAATACTATAAAATATTTAAAGATATATTAAATTAAGAAGAATTAGAAAAAATATAATAAAGCGTTAAAAATAAATAAATATAATAAAATAAGCTTAGAATTAAGAAAAGAATATTTTATAAAAGTTTTATAAAAGAAATTAAGAAAATTACGATATAAAATAGAAAGAAACTGATAAAATCATAAAAAATCTATTTATAGTATATATATTAATTATAATATATATAAAAATAATAGGAAAAATAACTATAAGAAGCTATATATTAAATTAACTAAAATTAACTATAATTAACTATTATTAACTCCTAATTTAACTACTAGTTAAACTAGTAGTTAGCTTATATAGTTAGGAGTTTTCTAGTTAAAAAACTCCCTAGTTAATAGTTAATTATAGTAAAAACTCCTATAGTTAGGAGTTAATGCATTAACTCCACTCCTTTTAACTCTTTCGTCACCCTGCCACTCCCTGAAGCTTAAGGGTCTCGATCAGACGTGTACACCTTGTCTGGGACATGTTCGACTTGATGAGCCGTTACCTCACCTTGAGCACCCGTGCCCGCAGTGGGCAAGTTATCTTGAGCAGACGGCCTCCATGATGAGACTGCGGCTGAACCATCTTGAGCCCCTAGCCACCAGGAATCACTTTCCTTGAGAGGACTTTCCATCCCCCCTGACAGTGCCAGAACGGCCACAGGGACAGTGAGAACAACGGTGCTCTCGCCCCGATCACCGCATGCATCATATGTTGTTGTGATTGTGGTCATTTCTGGCTCAGGGAGTTTCTCATGCTGGCAATTGCAAGGTTGATATTCCAGAGTAGCGCAAAACTCGGTGACAGATAGGTATGACGGATTGTTCGGATTGATGGCAGTATAGACCACAGTTGTGACAATGGTTTTCCGGACGGCAGACGCCATTTCTGACACGGTGACTATATGGGTAAGAGGACTCTTGTGGTCGGTCGTGGGTAAGGTCGCGGGTAGGACCGAAATGGAAGAGGGGCTGTCGGCTAACGTTGTGGTCCCAGACACGTCCAGGCCAGCACGTCGAGTTGAAGAATCTACACTCAGGCCAGGATTGGTTTCCGAAGATGCTGTTTCCATCTGCTCGGGAATTCCGGCGGTTGTACTGAGAGTACCGATTTCGCTTGAGCTGATGAGCTGACTTTCTATTAATCCGTATAGGGTCAAGAGAATATTCGAAGGGGCGTCTCGACGAGTGATACCTTGATGCACCTCCGATCGTCGGTCTAGGGCACCATCTAGGGTGATAATGCCCCCGCAGAAGAGTCCTATATCGCCTGGACATGGACGGTCACACTGCCCATTTGCCACAAGTGACGCAGACTCGAGAGAGTCTGCTATGTAGCAGGATCTAGAGAAAATCAGTAAATGACGAGTTGGTAATTGGATGTCGTGTTAGTGACCTGTCAAATAGCCCAACAAACCGTCGTCCTGTGGCCAAGGATATACATTTAACAGTTGTCATGTCAGACCCACTGTCCAGAAGAGTGAAGCTTGGATAGCCATCTGGGGAACCAAGACAGCCGATGTATCTGTATTGCCCGATAGTTGGCAGGTTTCCACCGGAATCAGGAGCGGCGGAAGTTGGTGCTGAGCTTCGGGTGGAAAGAGCAATGGAACTGTCGGAGAAGCTGATGGCCGGAAGCAGTGTGGATGCCGCAGAGTCAAGGGCCGATGAGCCTATGCTTGGCAAGCTGGGGCTCACTGCAGCTTGAGAACTGAATGATTGCGCAGATGTTGTGGATGCCAACAGATGTGTTGTAGCAGAATCAGCTGGTGTCTCACTCAAAGAGCTGGGAGTAGCCTGCGTAGTCGTGATACCTGAGCTGAGAGGCGCTGTGCTTCCGGCCTCCGTGCTTGTGGGGGGTACGGATGATGGATCAACTGTTGGTAGCAATGAGTTATCTTCGGTAGATACTTCGGCACTGGATGACTCAGTGGTGGTACTTCGCCTGGAGTCGGAAGGTGCTGTGTTGGATGACGTGCTGGGCTCTGTTGAGGAGCTTTTCCGTGTTTCTGCACTTGCTTGGGTCGCAGCACTGGTTATTGACTCTTCGTTGGTCGTGCTGATAGACGAGCTGGTTGGCGAGCTGGTTGACGAGCTGGTTGATGAACTGGTTGACGAACTGGTTGGCGAACTGGTTGACGAACTGGTTGACGAACTGGTTGGCGAACTGGTTGACGAACTAGTTGTCGAACTGGTTGACGAGCTGGTTGACGAACTGGTCGACGTGCTAATGGATTGACTGGGGGTGGTTGTAGGTGTAGATGGGACGGTACTAGTTGTCGATGTGGGTGTCGAATCTGGTGTATTTGTTGTCGTTGATTCTGTAGTGGTTGTTGAGCTTGTCGTGGTTGTAGGTGTGGTGTCTGCGGCCACTCCAATCTCTATAGTTCCTGAGACAGTTCCAGAAGCTGTTGTAGTGGACGTATAAGTTGTTTCACTCTCGGCAACTGTTGTAGTCGTCGTCACGTACGCCAATCTGAATGATGGATCACAATCCATACAGCCACCGACCTTGAGAAGAAGCGCACTATCCCACTCCGCGTCGGACTGGTCGCAAATAGCGATAATCAAAGTTTAGGATCCTGTAAGGGGAATTCCCTTAATGAAAGGAGGGGTCGATCCTGGGTATGAAGTAATGCTGTTTGGGGGGGGTAATCACCAGTGGTGGTGCCAGCCAGGGCGTGACTGCTGTGATTTTACTTCCGTCTGATCCGGTGCCGTCCGTAGCATACTGTTGACCTCCGATAAAAAGACCTATTGGGTCCGCCGAGCCCCTGGGAGATGTTAGCCGTGCCATTCGTTTAATTAGTGTAGCTGAGTCAAGGCTGTACCCCTCCTCCTCCGAGGCCATGATGAACTCAATATCCACGCCGGAATAGCCGACGCCCACAGTGAAATCAACCGTTAAGATTGCCCCATTGAGGGAGTTGACGTTGCAATATGTATCTGATCCGGGCGCGCCATTATTAACGTAGTGGTCACCGTTGGGGAGAGCTCCAATGGCGCGCCTGAGGTCAATATTCCGCCGTTACCAATACCACAGGGCCCATCGGTGAACGTGCCCGAGCTCACGGATGCACCCGATAATGACGCGGTGACGACTGAGACTCCCGGACCAGAAAAGATTGCGTTAGCCAGTGTGAGGGCATCGTTGCTCGTCGTAACTGAGAAGCAGGCACAAAGACGCAGCCACGTGAGACAAGCTGCAAGGAGAGGAATTGGAAGCCTCATAACCATTGTAAGCAGAATTTGCACATAAGTCTCATGGAAAGTAGATGTTATATATTGATACAGCATGGGTTAGAAATCGTTTGCGGACCTTTTAATATACCAATATATCTAGTATTTATCTGGGGGGAGCCATCCTATTAAGGCCTTAGTGAACTAGGATGAGTCGTATTTTCGTGCGACGGTCTAGATAAATGTAATACCTGTCGCTACATTCCTAATGTATTACTAACCCTCATCATTGTTATGAGCATTTTCTAATATCCACTAAAAGGAACGATTCAATTCCACATACGGATACCCAGGTGATAATGCAAGCATGCCAAAGACAACGGTCCCTTCATGAAAACTGGAGATTAAGTGTTTAGGTAGCGAGGTCGTAATTTACCTTCACTGCTATTGCTAGGCATTCCGGACAGGATAGTGGCGGGATGCGATAGCACCTAGAATCATGTATCAGAACAGTGCTAGAAAGACTCGTCCCCCAACCTTTCAGTCCGCTTCATCTCCAGAGATAGATCATCGCCCATAACCACTACTTCCACTCTGAATCCTGGTCCAGCTTGCGGTTTCTTGGCGACTTGGTGGAAGTGGAAGAGATCTCCGGCGCAATTTCATAACAATGGAAAGAGATATAGCTTCTCCACATATGCTTGGAATCATGTAAATACATTCCGCAGATGCCCACGCTGGCTCCGCTGAGCATGCCTGAGTTAACGTACCTTATGCAGCGCCTGGTTTGTGTCCAGCTCCACCCCTGGCACCCCCGGACTTGAATGTGACAAAGTACGAATACTTACCGTCATGAGATAGTACGAAGACAGCACTAGCTCTGATGGGGGTATGTGGGAACATACTTCACCCATGCACCTTCCACAAGGGTTGGGCCTACTGCGTAGACAAGGTAGCGAAGAATGCCGACCGAAATTCATCCAGGTTTGGTATGCGGAATGAAGGGAAAATGCTAACCTGAGAAGCGTATTTTTAACACCACGCCCCCATGATAAGTTACCTTACTCTTCGGTATTGCCACTTTTGTTGGCATTCTGTCGGAGCTCACACATCTTCCTCCGTCTTCGATCCATGCATGGCACCTACAATGGCATAATAACCTCTCTTCCTGCATGAGCCCATGCTAACCCATTTAGGGTCTGTCATCTAGTAGGAGCATTTCGGCTATGTTTGCGACGTTTCCGGCAACGATCATAACGTCCGCCTGCCTCGATGGTGCCAAGACAGTCTTGTTCGTATCGCTAAGCACTACGCAGCGAGGCTAAGTATTGTCATACGCAAGGCGAGGTTTCGATAGAGTGAACGGAAGCATACTAGTTTACAGGTGGGTAGGTATATCGGGGCATAAGTAATGCCTATAGGTAAGTGGGTGATACTGCAAATAATATAGTGGCATTAACATAAATGGGCATATTTTCTAGAAGATGTAAATGTCGAATCTCTCCGCATAAGTTCGAAGCTTTAGGGTCCCTAAGGAAGGTAAGCTAAAGACTTTCTCCGAATGAGACCATTTCGACGAAGGTTGGTCCGGGATAGGAGAGAGGCGATAAGTTAGGAGAGGTAGTATAATGAGTAAGTCACCCAGAGTTATTGATCGCTGCGTGCTAGTGAGAAGTGCACTCACCGTATCACACCATTCGAACCCACTCCGATATTATAGCAGCACACGAAGTTCTTGCGGCCATTTCACTTGCCACAACTCGTAGTATTTACCACACGGCTGTCTCAAAAGCTCCGACTGAGATACGACGGCCCATGTGTGCATACACAGCCGTGCTGCCCTCTCCTGTAGTTCATGAAAGAATGCTACATAACCGTCCTTACATGGCTTGTGCTTTGTAGGAGCAACGTGGCTATTCTTAAGAAGCGAACTGGGACCATTCCTATATGCTTCTCTTGTATGCATTTAAGTACAGCAGTATTTCTATTCGGGCGGGCTATAGTAGTTATGAGACCAAGACATAATATAAGGCAGGGAACAGATAAACGGGCTGCCACAGAGGAAAAAGAGTTACATAAATCGTTCCACACTTCCACTATAGTAAAGAAGTAAAGTTAGCGACCATTAGGGTTTTTGATCAAGACAAACCTTAAAGCCCCTTAATTTGCCTCGAATCATTCAACCATTAAATTTAAAAGCTTAATAGACCGCCAGTTTCAGTCTTCGCCCCAGTTACATAAATTGCCCACTTTAGGAATTGTCAACTGGGATTTTTCGCCCGGAAAGGGTGTGTACTCTTCGGAATGGAACGGTAAAGAAGCAAGGTCTGAAAGTTAGATAATGGTCAAAGGAGGGATGACCTGTAGATCTGCCGTTTAATATCCCAGGCCACAATTACGAGAATGGTAGCTTCCGTCATCTCGTGTCGACTTAGCTAAAAATATCAAGGATAAGGGACCTTGGTCATTATAGTATAAACACGAATATAAAACGCAGCTCCATCCATCTTGCATCTATAAGCGCTTATTTATTTTACCACCTTTTGTTTTTCATACTCTGCCCAAGATGAAGGCTCTTGCGATTCTCTCCCTCGTCTCTTACTCCGCTGCTTACGTCTGCAATTACGGATGGGGCAAACCAGCTGGGTCTTCATGCCCCAGCAGCTATGTGGGTGTTTCCATCTTCCGCTTCTTTAAGTATGCATTGCTAACTTCTCATTCCAGCCTAATACGTATTGTGTACGTAAACTTCCCTCTGGGTTGCTTCTTCTCTATAAGAACTAATAAGGAGACAGTGCCAAGGGCAGGAGCAAACCTCTTCGTCGTTTCCGATCTCCCGCACCTGTTCTTGGCCTGCTAAAAATGGGCAAGCCGTGCTTCAATCGTGTGGTAGCGGTGTAAGTTGTACTCTCAAATCTCAACCAGATAAGGTGCTAATAGTAATCTTGCGAGTTAGTATGTCGCCTGCGTAAGTTACCAGACTGTGATATTTAGTAATGACTAAAAACTAACATACCAAGTGCCCATAATTTCCATTATTAATTTATCAGAATTGTTAAGAGTCCAGCGGCCCTAAATTTTGCGTCTTGGCCATCTTGTCTCGCCGCCTCGCTAAACTCCTCCTCCCTTGAGAGATTCTCAAGAATTGACCCACCTGGTAGTCATATATCCGATGATGTGATCCAGCCGGGCCAGCCCTAGTTACACTTCTTTCACGGCTACGAAGGGCCCTGTTTCCCATCGCCCAGATTTAAAAGACATGCCGTCTCGTTCCGAGCTTTTCTTAATCGTTATTTTGACTCAGGCCTCGAGCTGTACACTGCCCGTAGCTTCAAATAAATACGTTTATGGGCTTATTGTCCTCCAAAGCAAACCTTTTCGGCTTTCCTTTTACCATTAGTCTCTTCTTCTGAGTGCCAATCCTAATAACTAGGTTAGTTTTCGGTTAGGCTTTAAACATAAGGTAGTAAGAGTCATGAGCCAAGTCACAAACCCAGAAAATGTGATGGATTGAATGAGGTAGGCATGGTTCAACTCAGTCAATCTCCCACCTTTTGTGTTCATTTATACGCCCATGAAATACTCTATCATCTCCATGGCCCTCTTTTGATCGCACCTTATCCCACACATCCATACCAGCTTTCGTCTAATCTCTAGTGTCTTCCTTCCTTCACCCCCTCTACCAGAGAACCTGTTGCTTCATCTACTCCCCAGAATAGCCCATGTCTTTCCCCTTTAGAGTTCAAGTACGATAGGAAGCTATTATATCAGTTATTCTCTTCCTAGGGCCAGGCTTCAGTCAGCACTTCTCTTCAACGACGTCATGTTCAAGGATGACTTTAGTATACTTTGGACTTTGAGCGCAGTGGTACCGATAAGTACCGCGCGTGCTTCCCTGGACGATTAAACCAAGTGTTGCGTCACTGGAAAACCTTCCGAGGCGAATGCAGATGGTCACAAGCCCGAGAATCTCTACCATCCAGCTGCTGCAACATGAGCAGCCTTAGGCTCGTTTCGTCGACAGACGTCCCGTGGACTACCGCAGATCTATCAGTAATGGTAAAGTCCAACAGTCCAACTTCGCTGATACTTTCATCACTGTTGTAGAAACCCTTGGTGGCAGGATTGACAACACCAGAGATGCCACGTCCGGCCATAAACCTCCTAGTCCAAGAGTGCGCGACTAGCTGGACATCCTTCTTCTTGAGACTTCAGCTTAGTATCCCACGTGACGGTTCAAAATGACTCCGGTGACTTGAACAATCCTACCCGAGGCAACGACATCCCTCACGTAGTCTGTGAGTGGGAAATATCCGGCTACAGGGCTTCCATTAAAGAGAAACCTTTCGTGTGGCCATCTCCGCGAGCAGCGAGCCTGCGCCACATCGGCAGAATGTCTTTTTCCCAAGGGGCGTTTTCCCCGCCTTATGGCATAGCATCACATTTTAGAAGTGATGTGAGCGTAGCGTCACGGCATAAACGATTTTGATGTTTGGTTGGCTAACTCATCTTAACTTCTTAAAAACATCGGGGTCTGCATCGCGATAGTTTGGCCTTGGAGAGAAAATCTGCTCCTCGAATAGCGGACGAGGAGTATGTCGTGATAACAACAGTGTGCTTGATATCTGTGACCCCACGGATGGCTGGGTCCAGGAGTGTCTCCTTTCTGCTGGGACACGGTCGGGAGCTGCAAGCCGATGCGTCAGGTGCTGCGCCTCACGAAGTGACAGGAATTGCGTCCGGAGCCAGGATGCCTCGGCGGTAAGCACTCAAAACCTAGTTCCATACCTTTTGGGGAGTATCCCAGGTCCCGGACAGTTCAAGATGGCTATGGCGTAGGTATATTCCATCGACGGTGGTCTCTCAGAGTACATTAGGGAGTCGTTTTGCTGGTCTCATTCGCCCTTATTACCCGAACATATGTACTACATCTCTCAGTGAATTCTCAACAATACATCATAGTTTCACCGTTCTTATCGATCTCCAAGGCGATCGCTAAGACTTACCCCAACTAACTCCCACGCCAGTCCGTCACATGCTATCACGCCAGCTACCTGATTAGGAAGTATCTGAACGCTCTTAAATGAGCCCACAAATACTTCGTACACAAACCTAAAAACATATAATACGTGCCTCGAGGTGGTAGTTTCATTTTATCTAAACTGAAAGTAGAATCTATCGAGCGCCTTGCATGTATGTATTAGGCTGTATCTACGGGTCGAAAAGATATAAAAAATGCAACCTCCCATCGTCGTCACCCTCATTTGAAAACATTCTTTTCGCCATCGTCAGCTCTTCTCTTTACCACATCTTGCCTCTCCAGTTCTCCACTATGCAGCTCATTGTCATCGTTGCGATAATGGCTTTTCTCGCTGCCGGAACAGCGGCTGAGAACCCCAACTGCCCTCTTTTTCCTCCATCCATGACCAAGTTCTCTGCTCGCTTCAAGGAACCCAAACCCCCGTTGGTCACGTCGGAATTCAAGACTGATTTTGTTCAGCATAAGTGGTATGTATTTGAAAGCACATTGTCGTCCCTGGAATTTATCTCACCAAAAATACAGGAACCAGGACCTGTCTCACATCACAACAGGCAACATCATTAACTCTCCATCAAAGGGTTACGTTCTTGTGAATGAGGTCTATGACGCCAAGCTTGTCTCTTCTCTATTCAATTATGCCAACGTCACCAAGATCGGTCTGGTGGATAACACCCTGACCTCCTTCAATCCCGAGTCGAAAAGCATCGATATATGGCGGGGCTATGTCAACTCAAACTTCCCTCTTTTCGCAAAAGACGTGTTGCTTAAAGTGGGCGCAGTATTTGGTGGGTTTGAAACCAGGAGTTTCGTTGGTCGAGTAGCAAGAGTATCCCACCCATCCAGCTTCCTCTAATGATCTGCAGAGGCTTCACTAACATCAAACCAAGTGGAATATCATGTACCAGGGAGTTGTCCCAGTGACAGTCTTCGTCGACAACTGCAATGTAGTAGTTGGCTTTGACTACTTTTCTTCAGGCTTGCGCACTTATGTCGTCACGGAGTTTTTTAATATTAGGGCTTGAGCTCCAGCTATTATCAAACACCTGGGCCCAGTATTTTCGAAAGGTAGTCTTCAGGAGAACGCATGTCTTATGTGATACTAGATTTCGGAATAATTTGAGGCCAAAATGCGGCAGCTTTCTTCACCCTACTACCCGCTGATACTCCCAGAATGATTGCAAGTCCATCTTTACCCTCTCTGAGATCACAAACCCCTGTCGATAGATGTGGTCAAGTAGGGCCATCGTGCGCTCCTTTTGCGTTGGTCCACTTGCACACGCTCCGGCCATCCTCAATGGAAACAGTAGTGACACTCCAGGAATGTTCGAAGTAGCCATTATAGTGTCCGAGAGGGTCAGTATGGCGATTACGTGACGGTCAATTTTATCCTGACTGAGAGTTGGGACCGCTGTTCCTTCCCAGCATGAGTAGAAAGTGAAATTCCTGCAGAGAAACAAAAGCAGGGCGTGATTTTCAATCAGAGCTAATTTTGCATGGGGATCATTGCAGCCAAGATGTAATACAGCCTCTTGGTGCTGGATATCAAGTTGACGTTGAATGTGTAACCCGTTACGAGCAAGGCCTTGTACGATCGGATGGAATGGCCGAAGCCGCTCGGGTGTCGCCTCGATCTGCTGGAAGAATCTGTGGTCTCTCAGTAAATGTTTCAACACAGCGGGTTTATCTAGTAAAGGCTTACTCGTTGCTGAAGGAAGAGGTTTGAAGCATGAGCTCAAAAGATGTTGCTGTTGGGATTATTGGTTTCGATTGAACATGCTGTCGTTGTTTCTCCCAAACATCTTGCGTGAGAAATGTGCTGTCGCCGTAAATGATGGCTCTACTCAGTTCTAGAAAATAAAAGGCATTGAAGAGCTTTTTAGTGAGAGGAGATAAGAGTTGCGTTGAATCGGCCAATTCGAGAATCTTGGACGTGCCATAGAACATGTGTTTGGCCCATTGGTGTCCGGATGGGTCGGAAATCAGCTTGGCGACGAGATCAGTGCCATGCTTTTAATGAGACTTTCTCTGCAGCTTACCTCAAATAGTCCAAGCAAAAACGTCATCCACAAGGTGTCCTCGCGACGGAGAGCCTCTATTGAGTCTAACCTTTGACGTAGTGCCTCCATCGCTTGACCGTAGAGACGATAGGCGGCATAGGCAGGCGAGTCCTTGGAAGCAAAGGATTGGACCGAACTTCTTCTACTGGCATCAAGTGCGCCAATGGCCATGGTCAAGTCTCCAAGTGGCGGCGACTCGCGAATGAGCGGCAGGAGGTCAGGGCATATAGAAGTAAACTCTCGCGTGAGCTGACATCTCTGCATAAATTTTGCAAAATGATCCAGGTATAGGATGTGAACGTCGGTGTGAACTTGCGTAGGGACTCTCACTTGACACGTTGCAGGTAGCTGGTTAGCTTGCTTGACGGTGACAAACGTCACTTCCCGTGATGGTGCCTGTTGCCGCCGACAGGTTTTGTGTGTTCGAGTGCAGTACTCGCAAGGGGGGCCTCCTTCACACTACGCATCATAATCAGAATGCCATATTGCTAACGTGTGAGGCGTGGTTCTACCGACCTTGATGCGGCGTCTGGCGCAAGCCTGGCAGCGAGTAACCCGCTTCCGCTTATCCAAAGGGCCAAGGGATCGTGCCATGGTAGGCAATTGAAGGCCACGGGTGGTATTGGGTTTCTTGACGCCAGGGCTTTCGGTGTGAGGAGAATGTTAGGAAGTGAATGGACAAGGTTCCAAGAAGTCCGAGGAGCAGGTGAAGCGAGGATACATTATCGCGGTCTTTGCTCGGGCGATCCTCGAGCTAAGAATTGCGCTACCCATCGGGACTAACCCAGATAAGGGATGATTGAGCGCACCACCACTTCGTATTTTAGTGAGCAAAACCTCGGTCAGTCCACGCGGCCTCGGTGGAATATCCAAATATCTCGTTGAATCCATTTGATCCTTCATGCGCATTAGCAAATCACGACACGTAACCACGATAATACTCGAGTTAGACGAACCATTTTTGAATAGAGAAAGGTATCTTTAAAAAGACTACTAGTATAATGATCGTAGTGATCTCGGGAAGCCTCCCGAGGACCGAGGACCGAGCCTCGGCTACCCTGGACTTGGAGATTTGCCACACTAGGAAGATTGCAACTTAAGTCCTATCACGCTTGCTTTGTGGCGTTCATATGTTATCGGTCTTCGCGGCATGGAATAGCGAAACCCGGAGGTATATAGTCTTGGAATACGGGCATTCGTCGCGGTGCAGTGCTCCAAGCTCATTCCCAAGCTCCAAACTTAACGACATATGTATCTCAAAGCACTGGAAATCTTTCCCCCTTTATTAGAATGAAACTAGAACTTTTATCTTCACACTGCTTCCCCAATCGGCGCGATCGTAGAGGACCAGCCTCGTAGACGTCACTTAGACCCTCTTGCGAACACGAGGTCAAGGCCAATGGGGTAATCCATTCTCCCTTGCTGGGGCATATATGTCTCGACAACTGGTGGATTGGAGCAGTCCAAGCAAAGAGACTAATTGACGACAAAGCTCCTTCCATAAGAAACGGGTGCAGGCTGCAGCCGAGTTCCTCCCTCCAACTCCAACACGGGGAGAATGCTCTTCATTGAAGGCTATTCCCTCCAGTGCCTTATTACTCTTAAGTGATGCGAGTACAAGCCTCATCAAGAACACGTTTAATAACCCCGCGATCGAGTCACCCAATTGACACACAACTCTTTCCGCCAGTCAGAAAGAGCGCTTGGTATACTGTATTGACCGGGTGCATTTGTGAAAAAGGGTCGTGAACTACCTTGGACAAGCTTCTACTTGATTTTTATCTCAATGAATAAGAATCTGGGAAGAATTCACAAGAGCAAGGCTACTGGGGTATTATAGTTACGTGAAGATCGATAGTACGAAAAGCGTATGAAATAGACCTCCCGACTCGTGGCCAGTGTCCAGCCCGTTTTATGCTAAATACATACATGTAGAAACTAGAAAGACCTTTTGAAGAGCTGACTCAATGAAAAAATGGGTTATAAAGAAAATTCATTTGTTTTCCCCCAGACCACTTCGGAAACTCGACGCCCAATCGCAGTATGGATTCCTTGAGCGGGATGGAAACCATCCCACCATATCTAAAACCAGTTAATTATAGACTTTGGGCAACAGGGAGTGCTTGGGATTTGACTTACGCAATCCCAACCTTGCTGTGATGTGCAATTGCTGCTCTTTGCCCCATAGACGTCTGGTCTCATAAGCGCCCCCCAGAAAATGTCCTCAGTTTTGATGATTGATACCCTTGTGCCGGCATCGGAATTTCTTTCTCTGAATGTCTTCACCATTTTGTGGAGAGCGCGATTGAAATTACTGACATAAAAGCCAGTCTTCTTATCGTCAAGCTCATGGCGAACTCGGATAGCATGAACTATCTCCAATGCTTAAAGATATTAGCAACATCCACCAACACTCTCAGCTGACCTCTACTCACGCGGTAGCTCGAAAAATGCAAAGTTTCGAAGACCGATATCATGTAAGATCTGGGCTTGAGCGCCCAGGCTCTCGACCAAAGGGGGGATACAGTCAGCCAGGTCTTGAATGTCATAGCCCTTAGTGCGACCCAGCTCGTTTGTTCCAAACCAGATTCCAACCGCAGAATTCCCAGGTGTCCACGGAGCATAATCAGGCCGATTGGCAATGCTGGATTTGAAGAAGCCGACCTGATCCACGAAAGTGAAGAACTCGGGTATTCTTGGTGGAATGACTTTGCTATCAATCACAGCACCCGAAGAAGCAAAATTCCACGTCAAAGTGAGGGTTGAGTTGAAGTGCTTCGTGAGATAGCCAACCCAGTTTGTACCGCCGGTTGAAGTCTGTCCAGGCCAGGCTGGGTTGCCAATTGGGTTGGCAATTGAAGGGTTATTGGGCGAACCGGGCCCAGTTATGTTGTATAAGAATCCGCTTCGTGAGTAAGAGTCGCCGCTGGAACTGGTCAATATCTAGAGCGTGAAGGTCTTCGCCAATTTAGGTACGCACAAGTTGATGAAATATCGCACATCAGGAAGAGATGTTGACGTAGCCAGTTCGGTCTCGCTTGCTGGGATAGTCGCCAATGTCGTTGTGCTGTCGTCGGTAAATGTTGTCAAGGTTGATTGGATTGTTGAGTGGGTGGCTTCCTCAACACCTGGTTTACTTGATAAGGGCGTGAAGCTTTCGAAAGACGTGATGTCCTGCAATGGCACAACGTAGATCAACAACGCAATGATGAGAGCTGTGGGCAACACCAGCGATACCACCACGGATTGCGAAAACTGCATTCTCTCTTGCTTGTTCGCCTGAGTCCGCGTACGAATGATGCTCTTCGGCCGGTCCGGCTCTATCGCGGCAGCTGGAACAATAATGGAAGCCGGAGAGGTTTATCAAGAAGACGAGAATGAACCGCGGGGTGAAACGGACGGTGCTATCCTTAAGCATGTTTTAGGCGAGTCCCGGCTCTCTCATTTGAGGCTCCCCACATTCCTTTGCGACGGTGCTGTACGAATACTTCGAGTCATTTCTCCGGGCTATCAGACGGGGCAGCTTTCGCGGGTCGGTCCAGGGGGAACGAAAACGGGTCTTCAGGGTTAAATCACGCATTTTAACAACATTCCTCACTTAACTAATTGATCATGTCAATAGACATAAGTTAAGGCCTGAAATATCACTATTTTCCCGTAGTTTCTGTCTCCTGTAAACGCCCTGTAACTCGGGCCGTTATTTTCACCGAGGCGCCCGACATTCCCCCTGCATGAATAGAACCAGGTATGTGCGGATATTGCTCCCTGGTTCTTCTTGACCCGTTGATTTTTGAGACTATTGAAAAACGGAAATGAGCTGGCTTCCCGGCAAAACTGGGCCAGGCTACTCCATATTGAACAATGGTGGGTGTCCTGGAAAAACACCATTGGAATTCGGCGCCACGCTTGGACCGTTAGCTGTGACCTGGCTGGTTTCATTCCTTATTATCCCGCCGATTCTAACTTACTCCGGACTGACAGGATAGCCATCTCCCCGATTTCCTTATCAGCCACCCCCGAGCGAAAGTGAAAGCTACTGCACGGCTCTGTCATATATGTACGGTAGCTGAGAACGCGCCCTTTTGGGTTTGATTAGTAGGTAGCTCTTTCTTCGTATGTGAAGCTCTATAACACTATGACTCCTTGACTACCGAAAGAATACATTTTCTCCTGGCGCTAAAATTCTCAAGCTCCATAAGGCTCAGTGAAACTTTGAATTGACTATCCGTACGGCTAGGGAGTACGGGGTTCGTAGGAACGCACACAGTACTTCGTACCTGCCCGAGTTAGGAGGCAATTGCAATAAGGGCGAGAATTATCGTCGTACGAATATGGGGGTCCCTAGAACTCGATCCCTAGCTGAAGATAATTAACTTATTCTTCACTGAGCTATTACGTATAACGACTTGCGGTGGGCAGCTATAAAGGAGATTGTTGTTAGACTATATTGTTTTACGCTGCGACGTTCCTTTCAATAGTAGGAAAAAGGGCGCGTGTAGCATTAGTTGGGTACTTAGGTAGCTAATGCTATTAAAACGGCCAGGTACTTAAGTTAGTTAAGGTGAGTGCACTATAGTAATACTGCATCTAAGTAAAGTACTCTTAGTTAAAGATTTAGGAGATAAGGGCTTAATAGCTTTAGCAACTTTAATGGCCGCACAGTGTAGTTCGATAAGTTAAAAAAAAGATGTTTGCATAAACAATTCGTAAGCATCCAATCCCAGATTTTATGACAGTTGTATGGCGGAGCACTTACCGACTTCACATCCGGGTGGATCCTGACGCGCGTCCTCAGCACTAAATAAGTACGGAGTAAAGAGGAGGCCCAAATGAATCACTCACCCGGCAGGTAGTCTCTGTACGGAGCTATTAAATATCATCCGCAGGTTGTCGCTATATTTGCCACTCCGGTTATGCGTCTGGGGCGTCGTATATGTAAGGAGTGTTCGTTCGAGGCCACCGCTTTAGTTCAAAGACACTACACGTCGAAAATCTTGATCTGGTATTAATTGTATAAACCAAGAATCGAAAAGATCTTACCTCGCCCCAGGAATTCTGTAACAGGGGTCCCGGGGAGTAAGGATCATTTTCAGCAAGGCCAGCCGTTGTAGGATTCTCACCCTGGAGAGCAGATTCTTTCATGGTGGATTAGGGTCATGGGGAACGCCTCACTCAAACTGGGAGCGGTTTCTATATAAAGGACTGCTGTGGCCAGTTCCTTCCTTTTAAAATTCCCATCACTGCCATTCTGCGGATTATCGCGATCCGAGTCTCACCCAACTACCCCAGCAACAATGCACTTTTCTACCTTCATTCCCCTGCTCGGAGCCCTCGCGACCGCCGAATGGACGTCCGAATGTTCGTCCTGGTCCAGTTCGAGTAATCGTCGCTCGCTCAAGGCCGAATGCTCATCCAACTCTGGCTCCAAGATCTGCTCGACTCTTGATTTGAATAATTGCATTGCCTTCAATGGCACAGCGCTTCTCTGGCAGGTTGAGTACGTGCAGTATCGTGACCTTTCCCACAGCGTGGTGTTGCTTTATTTTCCGGACCATTGCCTACTTAATTATACTATGAGCGGTGTACTAACTCATTTATAGCGGAAACTTCTCTCCGGTTGATGCCTCTTTGAGTGATGGGATCACAGAGTGTGTGAACGCCCAAGAGCTTTGCACATATCTGTCCAGCTCCAGTTCCAGCTCTACTGAGCTTGAATGCTATTGCTATACCCCTGAGAGCTCCTCATTAGTTGATGTTAGCATCGACTTGGGTGAGTGCCTTATTATCGAATACAAGGCTGTGAATATCACCAAACTGACAAATGGACAGCTGAGCAGATCTCGGTGAATAGCGATGGATATCTTACCTGTCTGGGTGAGGTAGCTGCCTCATGCTAAGGTAAATATAACTGTGGGATGCAAACACTATAGGTTGTGTTGGTGGTTTCTGATATCAAGATAAATATGAAGTCACCTATGTAGTTTGAGATTTTTGAGTACGGGTTCATATTCAAGTTGAATAGCCTTTCACATGTCTCGCTCCTTTCATGATGTATGCTTTCGTGGCATTAATGAAATTTCGATGAGCGCCTCAACCACCTGTACACCGCTGTGTTCTCCCGGAAGATCCTCACGTGTATGCCTGAGTTGTTGCTTGCGGGTTGTCCGTAGAAGGACTTGCTGGCACCTCTTGTTATATGGAAGATCATAATGCGAGGTATATTCCTGCCTTCTTGTTGATAACTTCATACTAAGGTATGGGGCTCATGGAGTGTTATACGAAGTGTGAGCGCGCCACGCCTAAGTGAGTGGTATATGCTCATCCAACGACCCAGATTTGGCTAACCGTCGGATCATCCGCCGCAATCGACCAGGGTGCAGTACCAAAAACGTCGAGACAATGGACAGCATGACACAGCCGTCGAGGATGTACAGGTACGCTTCGTGTGGGAGCATTGGGCTATCCGCGCCCTGCTGAAACTCGATGATGCGAGTGATGTTGCGAATGGCAAACAGAAGACTGATTGCGTAGAGACCATAGATTATGCGCTGCCAAGGGAGCTCTGTCCCCAGGCGTAGTTGAAATGCTACGGATAACACCCGACTCTGGAAGCAGGCGGTACAAATAACGAAGAAACAGAATGCAACGATTTGGAGCGCCAGACCCGCTAGAATAATAGTTTTGCCACGACTTGCCTCATCGGCAACTTCGCTGCCCGACATGATCGAACCAGCTACCTGTGTCGCGAAGCAAACCGTATCGACGATGACGAAGAGTTTTGTCAACAGACGGGGCCTGATGGCCAGATGCTCCGCCTCCAGGGCTCGTGCGATACGTCGAGGGGACATGTAAATGCTCGCAGCTAGAAACGGAGGGGCAGATAGGAGCAGTAAGTTTTGGAGGAGGAATGGTAGAGTTTGTCGTACATTGTCGTGGGATTGGGATCGAAAATAGTACGCGGCGGCCTCCGCTGCAGAAACGAGCGAGTTTAGTACGGGGATTGATTGCGAAGGACATATACTCACTTCCGCAGCCGATTATCAGAGGCAAAGGGGAAAATGACCGGTACGGTATCATAGCAACGAGGTGGAGGATATAGATGGCTCCGAAAAGGCCCAGGAAGGCGAAGGCTGGGGGCTGAGTTGGGTTATAAGGGTAAAGGTCGAAAGGGGCGTATCCCTCCGTCTCGGTGTCGTTCGCCATATTATGCAAGAAATGATGAGCGAGAAAAGAGAAAGAAGTGAAGGAACGGGAGGTTTGGGAACTACTTGTGTCGGACTCGTGAGGGGCAACGGCCCGAGTTTACGCGCTCAAGAGGGTGTAAATAGGGTCAGGAATAAAGGATCTTCTTCCCTTCAATGGAAATCGCTAAATTGATCAATTGGATGATGAATATGACTGCTTGTATAGGTGTATATTCTATCTGTTTTTCCTGGGAGCTGCCTAGAGCGGGGTTTCCCCTAAGGACCCATTCTTTCTTCTACCCGGGCTTAAAAAAGCTCCCCCTCTATCTAATATACCCCCCTAATAGGAGCCAGTATAGCTTCTACTGCAATATTTAGGGGCTTCTTATAATTTCCTCTTAAGGGGCTCCTAAAGGGCGCCCCTTATAATTAAAGGCTTAAGAGGTATTAAGATTAGAATAAAATATATTTAAATTATTATAATTAAAGGCTTAAGGGGTATTAAGTATGCATAATATGCCCTTATCTCTTATCTTTAAGCCTTATAGCTATTTATTTAAATTCTTAAATTAAATCTATTATTAATTCCCTTTCTTAAAGGTAGTGCTTAATATTTATAAGCTTAAGCTATTAAATAAAGGCTATAAAGTTTATATTAATAAGTATTTTTATAAGGCTATTAATAATTATATCCCCTAAAGGGATATATTCTATTTAAATAATTCCCTTTTATGCCTCTTATTATAGTTAGTAATTATATATATTAATATAATAAAGCTAAATATTAAATTAATTAATTTCCTTCTTTATAAGCTTAATAGTCTATTAATTATTATAAAGGATCTAGATCCCTTATTTATTATTAATCTTAATTTATAGGGAAATTAGAAGCTTATTAATAAATATTCCTTCCTTTATTGCTTATAATAGGGCTAATAGCTTAGCCTTTATAGTTAATATAAAAGCCCTTTATATAAAATAATAAAAGTTCTCTTGCAAATAATTCCTTTAATATTTATCTAATAAGATAATAAACCTAACTATTAAAACTATAAAAATCTAAGGATTATTATAATAGTCCGGTTTAATTCCTAATATAGAAACCTAAAAAGGGTCATTTTGGGTTTTATTAGTAGAGAGGTTAGGGCATTAAAGGCAATTAAATAATAAAAGAGTAAATAAATATTATATTACTTAATAATTAATTACTAGAAATGCTAAAGGTAATTAAAGTAAATAGCTATAAATCTCTTAAGTAGTTAATATAAAGTAGTTATATTAAAAACTAAAATAGCTTAAGGGCTTCCTCTTATTTAATAATAATAAATATATATATATAATTCCTTAGATTATAATTAAGAAAGTAATCCCTTCTTTAGATTATAATTAAGAGAGTAATCCCTTTTTTAGATTATAATTAAGAGAGTAATCCCTTCTTTAGATTATAATTAAGAGAGTAATCCTTAATAATTAATATAGTTTTTATAAAGTATATTTATATAATATATTAATTTATTATAGGCTATAATATAATATCTCCCCTTTATTAGTTTTATCCCTAAGGTTATATTTATAACTTTATAATCTAATAGTAATTAATTAAATTTCCTTTTTTTATTATTCTTCCCTTATAATTATGCTAATAGGATGTTAAGTTATATATTTAAAGTGAGATCTAAAAAGGCTTTTAAATAGGATTCTCTTATTTATTTTCTTAAGCTAAACTCTTATCCTATTAATATACCTTATATATATTGCTTTAAATATAAGCTATAGCTAGAATATATAATAAATAATTTAAGTTAAATTAATTATTATAAGGAGTATATATTTTATAGATATATTTATAATAGTATTTTAATAGCTTTATTTTATAGGTCTTTATTTTTCTTTTTTCCTTTTATTTTTATATATTAATATCCCTTATTTATAGTAAATAAACTTATAAAGTAATAGAAAAAACTTAAAGAGGATAAAGAGGAGGTAGGGGAATATATCCTTATTCTTTATTCTTAATTAGCTAAGCTTTAGTTATTACTAGTAATAGCTATAAGTTATTTAGCTTAAATTTATAAAATTAAGAAGAGAGTAAAGGAGAGGGGGTCTGAATTATTTAAGCAGGGCATGCAAGAGTTAGATAAGGAGGATAGCATTCTTCCTTCCTTAAAGGCTTATAAAGGTTAGGTAATAAGCGATTTGCAGTCCTTAGGCATGCCTAATAAGATTAATTAATTATCCCTTAGTCTAGGAGAGATTTTTAATAATATAGGCACTTTACTTGCTTTTAATATTACTAATAGAACTTCTTTAGGAGGCACTATATATAAATAAGATATTTTAATAATTTCTATATATTTTTATTATTTCTATAGCCTTTTCACTTAATTAGGTATTTAATAGAATTATCTTTTTTTCTTATATTAAAGATCTCTTTTGCTTTATATTCCTTAAGGGCTTTTACTTTTATATTTTAGTTTTTATTAATTTTAATTATAATAGTATTTTTTATTAATTTAAGTAAGGAAATATAAAAGATTAAATAGATCTTAATCTTTAGGGGTAGGTCTAGTTTATAGTTATTTTTTAAGATTTTTTTAAGGATCTTATAAGGGCTAATATACTTAAAATTAAGCTTTTTATTAGGTTGCTTTATATTAATATTCTTTATTATAAGGAGTATTATATTTCCTTTTAAGAAGGTTAGTCCCTTTAATCTCTTCTAATTATAATATTATTTATATTAGTTCTATATAAAAGAAAGTTTAATATATAGCTTTTTATATAAATTCTTAAGCTAATTTAATATAAATATAGCTATTAGTGCAATAAGTCTATTCTATAATTCTTTATAAATATTAGGGGTAAATCTAAAGTTTATATAGCTAGGTATGATTTTTATGCTTTTATTAATTATAGTATTATAGGCTAGCTATATAGTAAGTAGCTTTCTAATTTAATTATTCTAAAAATAATTAATATAATAGTAAAAGTAGGTTTTAATAATCTAGTTTATTTGCTTTATCTATTTATTAACCTAAGGTCTCTATATAGTGCTTAATTTATAGTTTAATTCGATCCTTACTATAAGGTATTATTAGAATTTTAAGAAAAAGGGTAGTCCTCTATCTAAAATGATTTTAAATAGTAGGCTATATATACTAATAATATTTTATAGGAAGATATAGGAAAATTCTTTTGCATTAATTACTTCCTAATATAGAATAAAATAGGAAAATTTAATAAGTCTATTAATAATGATTAGAATGCTATTATAGGTTATATTTATTATAGGGTCTAATAATAGGGGTAGTTTTATAATAAAGTCTATAGTGATTAAGTCCTATAGTTGTTCTAAGACTGGTTAGAGTTAAAGATATTTATATAGCTTATAGTATTATACTTTAGTTTTTTTATAAATAAGGTATTATTTAAGAATCCTCTTAATTATTTATTTAATTTTAGGAAAGGTAAATATTATCTTAATTTATTTAAGGGTTTTATTAATTTCTTAATATTTATAGAGTAGGTATTTATAGATTTTATATATAAGCTATTTATATAGTTCTTTTAGTATATATTATTTATTAGTATTTTTAAATTTAGATTGCTTTTAATTATACTTTAGGATTTATTATAATAGTGGATTTCCCTATTTTACTATAAAAGTTATTATATTTTATATAATTATAAGGTACTATTTTAAGCATTTAGGGCACTAATTAATAATATCTTAAATAATCTTATTAATTTCTTAAAAATTATAATTTTATTATATCTTTTATATTATTATTTATTAATTCTTATTATATAGTAAGGAATAATAGATATTAGTTATAATTTATTATTATACTATTAGGGATATATAGATTTAGGGGCCTATTATAGGGTATTTATTCTTTCTTAGGGTTAGATTATTAATTATATAGTCTATTTTAGTCTATTTTTAGTAGTATTACTTAATAAATTTAAGATATTAGGGTTTTAATAGTAGTTTTTAGGTAGTAATAATATATTTCTATTTAAAGTGTCCTTTAGGAGTAAAATATAAGAATTATTCTTTAATCTTTACTTTCCTAATATTAAAATTAATCCTTTAATTAATAGTATTAGTTTATCTATTCTTAGAGCTTTTTTTATATTTAATAATATAATTAAATTTAAAGAGGTATTTAGTATATTTAAATTATTATTTACTTAGCTCTTAGATTATAATAAAATGCGAGATATTCTTATAGTCTATATAGACTATAATCTAATAGTAGCTTTCTAAAAGGTAGTATTAAAACTCCTTAAAAGTATTAATAATAGCTAGGAACTCCTTATTATATATTAAATAATTAAGTTCTACTTTATATATTTTATAGAAATAGAATATAATATAGTATAAAAGTCCTTTATTATTATATTATCTAATTTAAGCGCTAAGGGCAAAATCTAAGGCATCTATTTTAAATTTAATTAATTATTTAGGGTTAAATATCTTAAGTACTAATTTACTAAGAATAAAGTCCTTAATATATTTAAAGGCTTTCTGGATATTAAATAGCTAAAGAAACTTTCAGTCCTTATATATAAGTTCTAAGAGTAATATAGTAATCTTATTAAAATTCTTAAGAAATTATTAATAGTAATTAATAAATCTAAAAAATATTTATACTTTTTTAATAGTAATTAATATTAATTAGTCCTTAATTGCCTAAATCTTCTTTAGGTCTATCTTAATCTTATTATAAAAGATAATATATTCTAAAAATTCCACTTTTAAGGTATAAAAATAACTTTTTTTAGATTTAATTAATAAGTTTGCATTTTAAAGGGCTTATAATACTATATAAATATATTTTATATATTTTTATTCTATTTTAAAAAAGATAAAAATATTATTAAAATAATATATTATAAATATATTAAGGTATTTATATAATATATTATTAATTATCTATTAAAATATAATTAGTATATTAATAAATCTAAAGGGCATAATAAAATATTTAAAAAGTCTATATTTTATTTTAAAGGTAATTATTTATTTATATCCTTTCTTAATATAGATAAGGTTATAAGCTCCTTTTAGATTAAGTATAATAAAGTACTTTATCCTATAGAATTAGTCCTTTAGTTTGCTAATTAAAGGCAATAATATTTAATCCTTAATTATTATATTATTAAATATATAATAATCTATAATAAGCTAGAATTTATTATTCTTTTTAGGAATAAATATAATTAAATAGCCTATAGATAATTTTAATATCTTAATATATCCTTTCCTTAATATATCTTTAAGGTAGGTCTTAAGCTTATGCAATTATACTTTATTAAAATTATAAATCTTATAGAACTTAATTATAATTCTATCCTTAAGCTATATCTTATAGTCCTAATCTATATATAATAGCAGATATATTTCTATCTCTTTAATAAATAGTTATTTATAAATTTAATATTATATTAATATATTCTATAGTTTATTATTATTATTAAGTGCTTTTTATTTAAGGTTATTATTTATATATATAAATTATTATCTAAAGAGTATAATTATTTATTATATTTATTATGCTTAGCCCTTTTTATATTAATATCTAGTTCCCTTTAGAGGTATTAATTCCTTTATAGGTTAGGGAGTATCCTTATATTAGCTCTATTAATCTTCTCTATCCTTTTTAGTAGAAGGTTAAGATCTTATATTATATAGTAAATTATAATTAGTATTGCTAGTTATATTACCTTAAAAGGCTTATATCTAGCTAGTATACTAGCTAATAAGGGGGTTATAATAATATAGCTATAAATAACCTAGAATTAGGTTATATATATAAAGAGATATAATATTAAAATAGATACTCTAATTTTATCCTTTAATAAATACCTTAAGGTAATTAATCTTATAGGTAATTAGTCTATTTTTATATTAAAATTAATTTCCTTTAATATTATAAATTAAATATAATTTATCCTTATCCTTTTATAATAGCTAAAGATAATTAATAATTTAGGGGTTAATAATATTTATCTTAACTTTACTATTTACTTAAATAATAAACTATTTATTCTTAATTTATACTTATAGTATTATCTATTATTTTAATATATTTAGGCTTTATATTGCACTTAGAGCTCTTTATAGAGGTTTTATAACTTCCTCTAGCTCTTACTAGTTCTATAGCTCTTTTATAGGCAATATTTATTATTTTTTATTAATTTACTAGCTTATTATAGCTATTCTGCAATCTTTATAGCTTCTATTATTTATAGGGGGTAGATTATTTATAATTATATAGATTATTATATATTTTATTAATACTAATTAGTAATTCTTTTTTACTTATATTATTTATATTCTAGGAATCTATAATTAAGTATATTATTTATATTATCTATATATTTCTAAGGGAATAATTTATTATATTCTATAAGAATATTAACCTTTAGGTATTATAATCTTTAGATACTTTATTAAGTCGCTAGGTTATTAGTATAATACTATTATTTTAAAGTATAACTTCCTAAGCATTCTAAATAGTAATTATTTGCAATCTTATTAATAAGGTATATTATGCAATTATAATTAAAGTATAAGATCTATAAAATAGTATAATAGTCTAGATATATTATTAAAAGAATAGGTATATTATCTAGGTGCAATATAAGCACTTCCTTTTAATATATTTCTTCTTATATAATTCTATATATATAGAAGTCTTTTGCATTAGGGTCCTATCTTTTCTATATTGCTTAATAGATTAGATTTTAAGATATATTATTATTATATAAATTAAAATCTAAAAGTATTTTATTATTTATAATATTATTTTCTTAAGTATTTTTAGTTTCCTCTAGAAAGATATATTAATATTAAATATTTAGTTCTAATATTATAGTTTAATTATAGTCTCTAATTATTAGGAATAATATTTTATTATTAGCTCTAAATATTATTTATTATTTTTTAATTAAATTAATTAATTCTTTATTTATAGGGCTAAGATTTACTATTTTCTATGCAATAATGCATTCTTATTAATAAGTATTTATAGCATTATTCCGCTATTATTTAGTTTCTTATTAAATATTATTAGATATTTTATTGCTTAAGATAGAATTAAATTCCTATTTATTATTAAATTATATAATTATAGTAAGTATCTTATTGCTTAGTTTTAGGGTTATAGAGAGTCCTTTAGGGATAGGTCTTTAGGTAAAATACTTAATAATATCCTTTTAGATAGTTTATTAGGTATAGATTTATTAAAATATAAAATAATTATTTAATTAAGCTTTATTATAATCTTTATAAAGTGCTTAGCTATTTAATTAGATTAGTCCTTTAGGGGTTCCTATTTTATTATATCCTTATTATACTATTATAACTATATATTTATTATTACGTTAAGGCTTATTAGGGTAATAGCTATTATTCTTATTATTTTTATATATAAAGTAGGTATTATTATAATAAATTATTTAATAAAGTAATTTATATTTAATTTTATTCTTAATAGCTAATTTAATTATTAATTAAGGTTCTCTCTATTTATATATAATAGCTCTAAGGGCTTATTTAGTAAGTATAGGTTTAAACTTTCTATTAATTTTATTAGGGTTTTAATACTTATATTTAATATGCCCTTTCTTACTATAGTCTTAATAAATAATCTATAAGAAATCTTATTAAATTACTCTAATTTCTATTAGGCCTATATATATCCCTATAGAAGTATTACTATTTTATTATTCTTAATTCTTTCCCTTACTTCCCTAATATTAATTTAAATAATAAGGATTATAGGGAATATTATATCTAATTTAGCATTTTTAGGATTTCTCTTTTTTGCATTTATATTATTATTTATTAATCTTAATAGCTATAGTAATATATTTAATAAGGGTATTAAATTATTTAGCTTTAAAGATCTTATTCTTAATTTCTTTCTTTAGTCCTTTATAAAAGATCTTAATAAATATATTATTATTTTATTTAAATTTAATTATAATTTAATAAAAAGTAATAATATAAATAGCAATAAATCTAATTTATTTAATTTTATAAATATTAATAGCTATATATTATTCTTTATTAATTATTCTAAATATATTTTTAAATGCAATTTTAAAATTATTTTATTCTAAAAAGATATTAATAATCTCTTAATTCTATATAATCTTATTATTATATTTAAAGTAGTCTCTTATAATAGGTTTAAACTATATAGCTATAATGCCTTCTATATAATTATAGGTATATATAACCCTTCCTTTAGTTAAAGTAAGTTTATATAGGAATTATTAAAAGTATATCCTAAAATATATAATAAAAGGTATTATATCTTTAAAACTTTTATTAAATAGTTCTAATTAAGGGGGTTTAATTACTTTACTAAGGTTATATTCTATCTTATAAGCTTAAATAGGGTTCTAAGCCTATAGCTAAGTATATAGCTCTTAGACTATTATTTATAATTATTAGACTTTAGTAATAACCTTTATATTAATTAGGGGGATATTATATATAAAAAGTGCATTATTTAATATAGAGCTTAAGGTATTAATAAATTAGGTTCTAAATATATTTATAATAATATAATATTACTTAAGATTAATATAATAACCTTCTAAATAAGAGCTTTTAATATATAATAATCTAATTTAATTCTTAATATAAAAATCTAAAAAGGGTTATTCTAGGTTTTATTAATAAAAAGATTAAGGCATTAAAGGTAATTAAATAATAAAAGAGTAAATAAATATTATATTACTTAATAATTAATTACTAAAAGTACTAAAAGTAATTAAAATAAGTAGTTATAAGTCTTTTAAGTAATTAATATAAAGTAATTATATTAAAAGCTAAAATAGCTTAAAGGCTTCTTTCTATTTAATAATAATAAATATATATATATAATTCTTTAGATTATAATTAAAAGAGTGATCCCTTCTTTAGATTATAATTAAGAGAGTGATCCCTTTTTTAGATTATAATTAAGAGAGTAATCCCTTCTTTAGATTATAATTAAGAGAGTGATCCTTAATAATTAGTATGGTTTTTATGGGGTGTGTTTATGTGATATGTTGGTTTGTTATGGGCCGTAATAATTATAATAATATATTTTATAGTTTTTATATTTTATTAGTTAAAAGATATTAAGAGAATAGTCCATATTTGCCTAATTAGGCAATTTATTGCTAGAATAGGTAAGTGGGTCTAATAGCTAGATACTATATTAGAAATACTGTATTATACTATTCTCTTATTAGGGCCCTACTTTCTTATTATAGCTATTACTGCTTAATTAGGCAATTAATATTTTCTATTTCTAAATATATTAAAAATTTTATATTAAATATATTTTAAAGTATTATATATTTTAAATATAGATTATATATTCTTTATTAGTCTATAATAGGAATTCCTTATATTATTATAATTATTATTAATAT